>PVJD01000507.1:0-421615 GCA_004026545.1 Mormoops blainvillei | reverse complement strand
TGATGGGAGGCAATTTCCTGTGTTTTTGTTTTCCTTACAATAGTAGTCTGTCTTGATTAAAAGAAGTCAGCAATCAGTGTAGTTTTATTGTATTTCAGATGAGTCAAAATTTGGCTTTCCTGGAAACATATTTGTAAACCTCTTAAGTGAGGGTTTTTTTTCTGTTTTTGAACCCTTCAGGGCTCTAGCACCATCTTCTGTATACAGTAGGTGCTCAGTAAATGTTTGTTTAGCAAATGGGCTACTTGATGTTGAAGACACATCCTCTTCTCGAGGTGGTTTCTCCTTGAATGTTGGTTCTCTTTTCTGGATTAAAGATTAAGGGTTGGTGAATTTACTGAATTCAGAATCCTAGACCGACTCTGTTTAGTAATTTTTTTTCTTTTAACAGGTTAGTGTGATCTGAACTCAAGACAAAGGTGGGATAGCATGGCATCTCTCTGGGTAAGTAAAAATCAAGTCTTCCTAACACATAACTTATCTGAGTCCAATCAAAATAAAGAAAGATTTCTTGAAAGTTGGCAAAAAGTTTATCTAAAAAAAATGAACATTCCAGAAAAGCTTGTAGATGTCCAAAAATAATAATGTATTGTAAAGGTACACAGTTAAAATAATTTATGATGACACAAAAGCAGAAAGGTCAATAACAGAGAATTTATTTAGTATATGATTTGTGAATTTCTCATATGATAAATAGCAGAGAGGAAAAAAATGGCTTATTCAATAAATTATGTTAGGAAAACTTTTAGCCATTTGGGGAAAAAGTGAAACTGTATTTCTTCTCCCCTCTTACATTAAAATAAATTTCAGATGGATAAAAATACTTTAATGAAAGAGATGCAATATGGATAAGATTTAAAAATAATCTTGGAGTGGAGCAGGCACAAATCAAAAGCCTAAAAAATACTGATCTACTTAAATATATAAAATTTATTATTTTACAGCAAAAATACTGTTAGTAGAGTCAGAAGACAACCCACTGGGGGAAACTATTTGCAGCACATCAGACAAAAGATTTATTTCCTCAACATACAGATAACTGGAATAAATCACTAAGAAAAATGAACTCAAACAAAAAATTTGCAAAGGACATTAGTAGTACATGAAAAGAACTATGAATGTTTAATAAACACATGAAAACATGATACACCTCACTGAAAATTAAAGAAATGTAAATAACACAATTAGAAATCATTCTCTACCTAAGAAATTGGTAAAGGTGAAAAAAATGTGTAAGACCAATGTTGAAGAGGATTTGAGTAAGATGGGTACTCCCATACTCTGTTCCTGGAAGAATAAACTTGGCACACTTGTTACAGGACCCCGCCAGTGCTGTTCTGGAACAGCTGTGGGGTTCGATTGCCCACCGCCAAGAAGCGTGACTCTCAATGCAAGTTTGGTGAAAAAGGAAAGGGGTTGTTTATTTAAAGGCTATACAGATTTAGAATAGTGGCGGTTTTCTGCCATTGAGTCCCACTCCCTTTAAAACAACCCAAAACATAGTCCTGCCTCTCTTTGCCAAACCAGGCCAGTTTTAGAACACTCCAGTCAGAGGCACCATCTTTTAGAAAAGTAGAAGTCTGCAGATCAGCATTGTCAGTCACAGTTTGGCTGCAGGCATCTCTCATAAATCCAGGTGACTGGGCAGGTGCCCGCACAACTCCATCAGCTCTCCACCTGTCTTCTCCAGGCAGGTTTTTCCCATGGGTCTCCTCTTTCTTATCCCAGCTTTTACTCCAAACTGTGTAGCATCTCCTTACACACCAGACTTCATGGTGGGCTGGACCTCTTATCTGCACCCTTTCAAGCCACGTGACTGCTTCCACCTCAACCTGCCTTTATTTTAAATGTATGGCCAGGAACTTCCTATGTAACCTCATATCCAACCCCTCCTCTAATGTGTCTTTTTTGCCAGTTCCCCCATATGTTTTACCTTCTTTTGGCTGCCATCTTTAGTGAGGGCAAGAGTTCCCTGTGATGCACAGATGTCTGGGGTGGGCATCGATCTCCCCTAGCTATGTCATAAGTCACCATACTTCTTAAAGACACATACACCTTTTGCCTAGAGCAACAGCAGGCAAATTTGTCATTGTTATGCAAAGTACCTTAACAGCAGTATCATCCACTCCTCCCTTCCCCGCAATTAAGGTTTGTGGGGAATATGCTCTACTATTTTCAGGGACCGCCACTCTTCACCCCATTACACACTTTTGGATGTTACTTTGGCAATATCTATCAGTGTTTAAATGCACATACCCTTTAATGCAGAAATTTCAGTTCAGGGTTTTTATCATATAGATATTTAAACAAAAATATTAAAAATAAATAAAAATAAAAAAGAACAAAAAAAGATATTTAAGAAAAATTCTAAATAAAATATCTGACTTTACACTTAAAGAAACTACAAAAAGAACAATAAACAAAGCCCAAAGTTAGTATAAAGAAGGAAATAATAAATATCAGAGCAGAAATAAATAAAATAGAGTATAAAAAACCAATAAAAAAAAAGATCAAAGAAACCAAGAGCTTGTTCTTTGAAAAGATAAACAAGATTAACAAACCTTTAACAAGACTTATCAAGGAAAAAAGAGAGAGGGCCCAGATAAGTAAAATCAGAAGTGAAAGAGAACTAATAACTGAAACCATAGAAATACAAAGGGTTGTCAGAAAATATCATGAACAACTATATGCCAATAAATAGGACAATCTGGAAGAAATGGACAAATTTCTAGAAATATGCAACCTTCCAAAACTGAATCAGGAAGAATCAGAAAATCTGAATAGATAGATTACAAATAGTGAAGTTGAAGCAGTAACAAACAAACAAACAAACAAACAAAAACGCCCAAGAAATAAAAGTGCTGGAATGGATGGCTTCACGTTAAATTTTATCAAACATTCAAAAAAGAACTAACACCTCTCCTTCTCAAACTATTCCAAAAAAATTCAAGAGGAGGGAAGATTCCTAAGCCCATTTTACAAGGCCAGCATTATCCTAATTCCAAAACCAGATAAAGATACTACAAAGAAAGAAAATTACAGGTCAGAATCCCTGATGAACATAGATGCTGAAATCCTCAACAAAATATTAGCAAACCGAGTCCAAAGTACATTAAAAAGTTTATACACCATGATCAAATGGGATTTATCCAGGGATGCAAGGTTGGTACAATATTCGTCAACCAATAAACATGATACACCACAGAAACAAAATGAAGAATAGAGAGCACATATCATATCAGTAGATGCAGAACAAGCTTTGACAAAATCCAGCACCAGTTTGTGACACAAAATCTCAGCAATGTGGGAACAGAAGGAACATATCTCTAAAGAATAAAAGCCGTATATGACAAACACAATGCCAACATCATGCTCGATGGGCAAAAACCAAAAGTGTTTCCCTTAAATCAGGAGCAAGACAGGTATGCCTACTCTCACCTCTCTGACTCAACATAGTACTGGAAGTCCTAGTCATAGCAGTCAGACAAGAAGAAGAAATTAAAAGGCATCCAAATTGGAAAGGAAGAAGTAAACTGTCATTATTTGCAGATGACATGATCTGTATATAGAGAGCCCTAAAGATTCCACCAAAGAACTGTTAGAACTCATAAATGAATTCAGTAAAGTAGCAAGATAAAAAATAAATATTAAGAAATCAGTTGGATTTTTATACACCAATAATGAACTATTAGAAAGGGGAGCTAAGAAAACAACTCCATTACAATCACTTCAAAAAAATAAAATGCTTAGGAATAAATTTAACCAAGGATGTAAAAGACCTGTAATCAGAAAATTATGACTGAAGAAAAAAATTGAAAAAGATACAAATAAGAGGAAGAATTAAATCATTAAAACATCCATACAACACAAAGTAATCCATAGATTTCATGCAATTTTTATCAAGATGCCAAGTACAAATAGTCCAAAAATTTATAGGGAACCACAGAAGACACCAGATAGCCACAGCAAACTTGAGAAAGAAGGACAAAGTTGGAGATAATCACGGTACCTGATATCAAACTTTACTACAAGGCCACAATAATCAAAATACCATGGTACTGGCATGAAAACAGACATACAGATCAATGGAACAAAATAGCCCAGAAATAAACCTACACCTTTATGGTCAATTAATATTCAACAAAGGGGGCAACAACATATAGTGGGGTAAAGGCAGTCTATTCAATAAATGGTGTTGGGAAGATTGGACAAATACATGTAAAAAAATGAAATTTGGCCAGCTTCTTACACCATACACAAGAATAAAATCAAAATGGATTAAAGACTTAAATGTAAGACTCGATACCATAAAAATCCTAGGAGAAAACATAAGCAGTAAAATCTTGGACATTTCTTGTAGCAATATTTTCTCTGATACATCACCTTGAGCAAGGGAAGCAAAAGAAAAAATAAACAAATGGGACTATCAAACAAAAAGTTTTTGCACAGCAAAGGAAACCATCAACAAAATGAAAAGACAACCCATTGAATGGGAGAACATATTTACCTATACATCTGAGAAGGGATTAATATCCAAAATTTATAACGAACTTATAAGACTCAGCACCAAAAAAATATACAGTCCAATTAAAAAATGGGCAAAGGACCTGAATAGACACTTCTCCAAGGAGGATATACAGATGGCCAATAGACATATGAAAAGATGCTCAAAGTCACTAATCATCAGAGAAATGCAAATTAAAACCACAGTGAGATATCATCTCATGCCTGTCAGAACGGTTATCATCAATAAATCAAACAAGTGTTGGTGAGGATTTAGAGAAAGGGGACCTTTCTATGCCATTGGTGGGAACGCAGACTGGTGAAGCTGCCGTGGAAGGCAGTATGGAGTTACCTCAAAAAGTTAAAAACGGAACTGCCTCATGACCCAGTGATTCCACTTCTGGGAATATATCTGAAGAAACCCAAATGCTAATTCAAAAGAACATAAGCACCCCTATATTCATTGCAGCATTATTTATGATCACCAAGATATGGAAGCAGCCTAAATGTCCATCAGTAGATGAGTGAATAAAACAACTATGTTACACTTACACAGTGGAATACTACTTGGCCATAAAAAAGAAGAAAGTTTTACCCTTTGTGACAGCATGGATGGGCCTGGAGAACATTATGCGACGTGAAATAAGCCAGTCAGAGAAAGACAAATACCATATGATTTCACTCATGTGGAACCTAATGAACAATTTGAACTAACAAACAAGATAGACACAGACTCATAGAGAGCAGGGTGACAGCTCTGGTGGAGGTGTGGGGGTGGTAGGTAGGGGGTGGCGGGATCAAGGAAAAAGGACTCATGGACATGACAACAGTGGTGATTGTAGGGGTGAGGTATTAGGGGGATAAATGGTGATGGGAAAACAATAAAAAAAAGAAATGAGTGTCCCATATATGAACACTTTAATAGAACAGATTAATAAAGCCCCTAGAACTTAATGTGAAAAGAAAAAAAAAAAGACAACTGGAAATTAAAACCGCAATGAGTTCCAGACCAACAGCTCTGAGAGGGGAGTGGATTGGGGGCTGGTTGAGAAGGGTGAAGGGATTAAGCAAAGAAAAAAAACAAAAGTCTCATGGACACAGACAACAGTATGGTTATTGCCAAAGGGAAGAGGGTGAGGGGGATGCAGAAGAAGGTAGAGTGGGGATAAATGGTAATGAAAGAAGACTTGACTCAGGATGGTAAACACACAATGTGCAGATGATGTATTTGTAGAATTGTATACCTGAAACCTGTATAATTTTATTAAACCAATGTCACCCTAATAAATTCAATTAAAAACATAATCCTTTCCCCATAAATAAATAAATAAATAAATAAATAGGAAGGAAATTATGGCACATGCTACAACACAGATGAACTTTGAGGACATTTACTAATTGAAATAAGCTAGTAATAAAAAAGACAAAGTATTAAATGGTTCTATTTATATGAGATATCTAAAGTAGTCAAATTCATAGAGACAGAAAATAGAATTGTGGTACCAGGGGTTGGGGAGGGGGAAAGGGGGAGTCGCTGCTTTACAGGTGCAGTTTCTGTTCTGCACAGCGAAAAGCTCTGGAGATCTGGTTCACGACACTGTGAACAGTCTCATCACTACTGAACGGCACACTTAAGAAGGGTTAATGTGGTGAATTTTATGCTATGCTTTTTTACCACAATTAAAAAAACCCTCAGTTTTGTGTAAATGTTCTTATCACTAAGTTGTGTCTGTCCTCTTGTTCCTTCTTACACACAAAAGTGCATACACACAAACACAAATAAGTGATGAAGTCAGTGTTTTTACACAAACTGTCGATGGTTTGTGCTTATCCGGGTATGGTGAGTTTACGGGAGCCAGTGTGATCCAGAGAAGTCTTCAGTTGCAATTTCAGTCTTCAGGCGAAAGAATGGTTGGTTTGCTAGGTCTGAATAGTCTCTATAGGAGTGTTGCAACCTCTCATTGTTTCAGGTGAATAAGTAATTGATGTTATACTACTGTTCCCTTTGTTTGGAAATGTTGACAGTCTGTTCAGGCATGTGTTCTACTCCTTAAGGCCGATGAAAAACTAGGTATCTTAGCGGTTTGTACTCTTTGATTTAAGGTCCCTTGTCATATATTGCCTTTAGGTCCGTAGCAAGCACTCAGGCAACTCACAAATTAAAATGTCTCGGAACATGACTTTTAATAAAATATGTAGTAGCATTTTTTTTTTCCTACCTGCCTTCTACAGTATGGACTTTCTTATGCAAATATTCTGAGCTCTTTCCTCCTTGGTCAATTCTTAACTTACTTCTGCAGAATATTAACAAAATTACTGTTTGAACCCTCACAGTATTTTTATTATGGAACTAAAATATTTCTAAATTAAATGATAATCATCGTAATTATCATGAGACTTATAACATCCTAACTTGCTGTACTTTCTTCCTTCCCCATTTTAGACTCTAATTTGCAATATGAGGAAGGAGAACATAGATAAGTAACCTGGACCCAAGGGATGAAAAGAGTTTTACGAAACTGTAACTTCCCATAAATATGGTACCTATGAACTTTGTTTTGAAGGAGTACATCCAAAGGGTAGTTAAGCAAGTAAAGCAGCAAGTACTGAGTGCAGTGCAATGGGCTTCACTGAGAGCAGAATGAAGACAGGAAAACCACAACCCCAGCTCTCCTTTTCGTAACTTTCTAAGTGGTTAAAAAGCAGACTCTCGAATGTGATGTTGAGCAAAATACTCAGTGTCTCACTGTCAGTCTCCTCATCTGTAAGTGGGTGTAATAATAGTACCTACGTCACCGAGTGTTTGTAGGCATTAAATCAGTTCATGGAAATGCATTAACTGTGTCTGGCATGCAGTGAGCACTCAGTAGTATCATAATCATTATCATTTCAGTATAATGACTTTTTTCTAAAAACATAGTTCTTGCTAATTAGTATCACTGCAGCTGCTTTAGTAAATGAAAGCCTGCTTGTTTCCTGGGCCAGAATTTATTACAAATCAACAGCATCCCCACTCCTTATGGGAGTGATTTCTCTGAGCTACCTGAAACAGATGGTTTCCCCAAATAGAATCTTTCTGACCACTCCTGTTTTCAATATTTTCTAGTATATATATACATATATGTATACATGTAACACTGTTTTTTTTTAGAGCAATTTTCAGTTCACAGCAAAATCGAGGGGAGTGTACAGAGATTTGCCATGTCCTCCCTGACCCCACACGTGCACAGCCTCCGCTGGTATCAACGCTGCCCACCGGAGCGGTACATTTCTTATAACTGGTGAGCCTACCTCAGCACAGCAGTATCACCCGGAGCCCATATTACAGCTCACTCCTGGTGTTGCATACTCCATGGGTTTAGACATTTATGTATATTTAAAGACATATAATGAATGCTCCATTCCCACTCCAAGTGGGTGTGCCGCCACACAGCTCGGACACTCCCAGGGCACGCTATCAGACTCCACAGGCTTCATGGCTCGATTCTCACTTCAGACATCATTGACAGGTCTTAGAGTCACCTGCATTTCTGATCAGTTAGCTATGAATTTGGGATTTCCATGACCCTCTCAGGTTTGGTAGTTCTCTATAATAACTCACAGAATTCGCTGAAAGTGCTATACTTAAAATTACAGTTTTATTATGAAGGGTACATGTGGGGTGAGGTCTGGAAGGGCCCTGGATGCAGAGCTTCTGTGCCCTCTCCCCAGGCAGCCACGGGGACTCCCTCCCCACACATCGGTGTGCTCACCCGCTAGGAAGCTCCTCCGAGCCTCAGTGTCCAGGGCCTTCACTGGGATTTCACTGCTTAGTGGTTCAGTAAATCGCAGGCCATGTGACTGCACTCCGACCTCTGGTCCCCTCCCCTTCTCAAAGTGCCAACCCTGTAATCAAATCAAAGGCTGGTATTTTTAGTGGCCAGCCCTGAGGCTGAAGCTGTTTCAGGCCCACCCCCCTGCAATGAGTCACCTCCTTAACATAATAAGGACATTTTTATCACTCAAGAACTCCTAACAGTTTTTGAGCCCCTGTGCCTGGAATCCAGAACAAAGACCAGATGTTTTCTTCATTAGACCTCACATTTATAATGCACATCAGGGTCTACAGAGTTTCCAAAACATATTTTTCTCTATTTCTTTCTTTCTTTCTTTCTTTCTTTCTTTCTTTCTTTCTTTCTTTCTTTCTTTCTTTCTTTTTTTACTAAAATTGTATTAACATTGGTGCTGTTTATCTTATGCCGATTAGAAGCTCTCACTGGAAGTTACATCTTTCACAATAAGTAACTGAAAAATGAGTTCATGTTTTGTAATAAATAGAGTGGCAAGAAGAGTCATTTAAAACATGGGGTCCTTGGAGAAGAAACAATAAAATGGATTCCTGATGGTGGAAAAGTTGGGGAAGGTTTATCTAAGGCAGAAACTTGCCAATAGGGAAACCTAATCCATGATAATGTAAGAAAAGGTGGAGAATGCAGTGGGAATTAGAGAGCACAGTTTGCCTCCCCACCTGACCCTTCCTCTCTTCTCCGGGAACAAGACTGGTACAGTTTGACACCGGAGGAATGTGCTACCCTGAGAGAAGATTGTGGAAAGGTACTGCCTTTCAAATTCTGTGTTATGGATGACACCCACCGTGGGCATTTGGGTGCTGTTTTTAAAAGGAGTCTGTGAGAGTCCTGTCCAGTTTCGTAGTGTGTGCCTTGGTGGGGACACACCATTATAGACCTTTGTTTCCTGGTGTGTTCGCTTTTCCTGACCATGTGGATTTAACACCTGTGGAGAGAACACCTGTGTTATACCCCTGTGGATGCACTGAATTTCTCCTCTGGTCTCCTTCCTGTCTACCACATCTCAGGGCTAGAACATCTGGCTCTCGAGCTATTTTAATTGAAATAGACTTCACAGCCCAAGCAGAGCAGCATATACTGATGAAGTGTTCTTCTACAAGATTGCAACTTCCTGTCTGGTGTGTTTTAAACCATGTTCCCTGAAGCTTCTTTAGACAAATATTGGCACTCAGATAGTTACACAAATGGCTCTCTGCAGGAAGTTAATGAAAAACAGGCCAGACCTGGATTTCAAATCAAAACATGAGAGCTTTGTTTCAGGACAAAGCCTGGAAAGGATCCTGTTTAACCTGAGTGAGAGGAGAGAGACTTCCTGGGAATGAATGGAATGAAAGTTAAAGAGCTGTTCTGTGCCACTCCCCGAGCCAAGCGCAACCACCAAGGAGGGAGGGCGCCTCTTTCCTACTTAATCATAATGAAAAGTCTAATTTGCCAGCCTAATGAATAGCCTTTGAAAAAGCCTGGTAAATCAGAGGTGGAGAGGAAAAGAAAAAGTTTTACACTGAAAGCAAAGAATGTGAAAGGGAAAAGGTGATTCGATTCTCCTGAAAGGCTATTTTTTTGGTGGATGTAAAGCAGTTTGAAAAAATAGTTTAGAGTCCTAAACAATCAGAGTAATGCCGAGGTCTCACATGAATTAAAAGAGAGTGAGTCAAAAGAGCAAAAATTCTTAAAGTCTGCCCCTTCCTCTGTTATCATGTCTTTGCTTTGCGTCAGAACTTAGGTTCTGCAGGCATGTTTACCTCGCAATAGTGACAGCCCACGTGAAAGGGGTTAAGAGAAGGTGGAGAATGCATTTGTCAGGTACTCGTCCTGCAGCATGGAGCTTTGAAAAGTCCGCATGGCATTTGAGAATTAGCAAAGAAAGCAAGACCCAGAACAAGAAAGCACTTTTACTCACTTACTCATTTAACAAATATTTACTAAACATCTACTATGTGCCGGATGCTGTTTTAGGCTCTGGGGATACAGCAGAGAAAGAGGAATAAAATAAAAAAGCATGAAACTTTCATGCCTCTGATTTTATTATGGAAGACAGATGATAAACAAAGAAATGTGGAATATATAAAGTCAGTTTTAAGTACTTCGAAGAAAAGCAGAGGTGGGTAATGAGATTGCTGGGGAGTGTTTTTTGGTGCTCAGATATGTGAGTGAGGGAGTGAGCTGGAGAATATCCCGGGGACCGACGTCCGGGCGGAGGGATCAGCAGGTGAGAAGCTCTGAGGCAGATGGGTAAGATATATTTGAAAAGCAAAAGGGCAGGGGAGAGTAATGGGCGGGGGGGGCGGGGGAGGAAATGGGGACAACTATAATAGAACAACAATTTTAAAAAATTAAAAAGAAATTCCCATGAAGTGATAGGAGGCAGCCAGGAAGGTTTGAGGAAGCATTATAATTCTCCCTCTTTTTGTGTATGTGTTACTTCACAATCATCCAAAGGCCACAAAGAATCCCAGTAGTTTCAACAGCCTTTGCATGGACTGTTCAAGAAGTTTCTATTATCCAGGTTTAGGAAGCATTCTTAAATCTGTAGCAACTTATCGTCAGGATTGTTACTTCCTAAACACAACCATACAAAACATAAAATAATGCATTTTGCCGTCACGTAATGTGGGCATTGATGACCTTGGCCATCAATACAAGAAGTGTTCTGCCCAGAATGTTACAAATAGTGAATGTCCCTGATCTCAGTCCCTCACAGGTGGATTCCCATTCCCATAGAAATGAAGTGGGACGAGGATGGGTATCACCACCCTGCTCCCCGAGTCCTGCCAATCCAGCCACCATTCTCCTTCAGGAAGATGTGGGTGATGCCAGATTTCCCACTTTAGTGGGCCAAGTTCCCCGTGTTCTTCCACAGTTAGGAGTGCAGTTCCCTTAGACGGAGGCGTCTCCCCCAGGGGATGAAATTAGATGTGCACTTTCTTCTCTGTGGTCAGAATAGTCCCTTTAGTCTTCAACTCTTTGTGATCCTCGGCCAGCAGGACACTTGGACCCAGAACTCTTAAGTTAAGCATCCGACTTTGATTGCGGTACAAAAATATAATTTTCAGATACTGGTGCTAGATAACTCGAGATGACTATAAGTTATTTATAATCTGCTTCAAACAATAATGAAAAATATTCTGAGAAAGAAGTTTGTGTTGATAAAGTCTTTCTGGGGGCCCAATTTTTCAAGCTCAATTCACATAGTTGAGTTTGCTGCCTTTGTCAGAGATACCCTGAGAGCTTGGAGAGAGAACAGATTCACTGGAAACATCCCAGTACACCAGACACCCATCACAGATTCTGGAACTGGCTTTGAAAAACCTGGAATAGCTGTGGTGCTGAAAGTGGTCACTCATGAGTGACCTCCGTGGATGCAGTGCTCACTCTGATTTCTGGGCTGTGGCTATGTCAAAACAGCAGCTTCATCAGGCCATTATCTAATGTAGACCTTGGAGAAATTCTATACCTTGGGATGTCATTGTTTCCATCTACTTCCAGCAAAACTTGTACACAGTTCCTTCTTAAGCCCCATCTGGAGGCTAAGCGCTGGGCTAGGGGCTGAATATATTTAAAACAAAAGTTCTCTGCCCTCTGGAACTTTATTTTAGAGGCAGTAGAGATGCACATAAACAGTGAGAGAGATATTACAGAATGCTGAGTGTGCTAAGGGAGAAAGGTTGCCAAGATGGAGAATAACAGGAGAGGACCCACTCAGTCAAATGGGCAGGGCAGATGGCCAGGTCAGAGGTGACCTTTATGCAGGGCACTGACAGTAGAAAAACATTCCAGATGGCAGGAACGCCACATGCAGAAGCATCCAGATGAGAAAACATAATCCAGCTGGACTCTCAGAGAACTGAAGTGAGATGGAGGAAGGGGGGAATGGTTCCCAAGTGAGGGTCATGAGAAAGGTGGGCGACCCTGCCGGGCCATGTGGATGGTACAAGGAGCTTGAACCTCATTCAATCTCCAGTGGGAGGTCAGACAAGGGTGTTTAGTAGGGAAGCACTGTGACCTGACTTAGCTCTCTCACAAATTCCCTTGGCTGCTGTGTGGGGAATGGTGGGAGGTGGGCAGCAGAAGGAAGAGGGGAGGGAGACTAGCGCAGATGTCCGTGTCCAGGAGAGCAGCAGTGACTTGGATGATGGCAGCTGCAAGAGGCTGGGGAGAAGTGCACGTGAGATTATCTTTTTCAGATAATCTCAACAGGTCTTGCTGACGATTGGATTTGGAGGGAAAGAGTGATGAAGGAATCAAAGGAAACTCCCAGGTTTTGGTGGTTGGTAGCACCATTTAAAGAGCTGGGGCAGACAGGGGACAAACTCAGAGACTGCAGTTGGATTGTCTGGGATCACATCCTGGCTGCGCCACACACACAGGCTGTGTGAGCTTAGGCAGGCTTCTTTCTTCTCTGTGCCTAAGTCTTCTCCCCTGTAAAATGGGAACATAATAGAGTGGTTTTGAGGGTTAAATGAGCAGATATCTATAATTGCATGCGAGTGGCACATAAGCGTTGCATGGGGGAAGAAGTCAGCCTGGACGGAAATCGTGAATTGATATGTGAGGAAAAATGGATATATCAAGTAGACAACTATGCAAGACCAGTGTTCAAAATAGAAGGCGGTGCTGGAGGTAGAAACGTGAGAGTTGCCTGCATACAGAAGGGACGGTGGTGGCAATAACCCGCGGCAGGATTAGAGGGAAAGAAGAGACAGAGACTTACCATTTTAGAAGAACCTGTTTTATAAAGATCAGGCAAAGGAGAGAATAAACATGAGCTGGAGTGATAGGAAACCCTTGGAACAAGGTCCAGGGACCAAGAAAAGACAGAGGTCCAACTGGGTTAACCACGAGTGGCACGTGCTCCAGAGGGGTTAAGGTTTCTCCTTACTGTAATCTGGGTTTATGGAAGACACAGCACGAATTGCTTGTTTGCCCGTCTTCCCTGAATCACAATCATCTATCCACTCCAGCCCCCCATGCTCTTCTGTTATCACATTCCAGTGCTCTCGCTCTGTCACTGCCCTGATGAAATCAGAAAAAGACAAGCTGCCAAGTGTGGATGTTTTTCGCCTTTGAGTGAGTACAAGATGAAACGCAGACATCTCCATTGGACCCCTTAGACACTCTGCTAACATAACGAGGCCGTAATGTCAGCCTTGCTTCTAGCAGGCGTCCCTGGGGCTGCCAGTCCCTGTTTCCCATCCCCTGTTTCTCTTTGCTGCCCTGGCGGAGAGCCAGCCTGCAGTGGTCACGGGGAGACCCCTGTTAGGGGTGATCGCTGCCAGTCTACGGAAGGCAAGAAGGACCCTGGGATTAGCCCTGCAGGACCTCCGTGGCTACCAGTCCTCTCCCCTGACCTCTTACCTGCTATATTAGCTTCCTGAGGTGGTCGTTCCAAAGTGCCACAAACTGGATGGTTTTGAACAACAGGAATTTGTTGCCTCATGGTTCTGGAGGCTAAAAGTCCTAAATTATGGTGGTTGGGAGGTGGGGGCATGCTCCGTCTGAAAACTGTAGGGGAGCCCTTCATCGACTCCTCCTGGCTTCTGGTGGTCTGCTGGCCATCTTTGGTGTTCCTTGGTACAACCCCAGCCTTTGTCTTCATCCTTTCGTGATCACGTCACACTGTCCCTCTAGGTATCTGTCTTCATGTGGTTGTCTTCTAAGGACACTGGTTATATCAGATTAGGGGCCCACCCTACTCCACTATAACCTCATCTTAACTAATTACATCAACAATAACCTTATATCCAGATAGATCCACATCCTGAAGTACTATGAATTAGGACTTCAACATACCTTTTTGAGGGGACACAATTCAACCCATGACACCTCCCTCACTTGACCATATATCATTTCAGGGCCTTTCTTTAGTTTTGAAAATCACCTTTTACTTGAAAAATCAGAAAAGAAGTCTCACATTTTCCAAGTTTTGATTGCTTTATTTTTTTAGTCTACTCCCTTTTTCCTTTTATCATAAACCTTCATGACAGACTGTTTAACATTGCTTGTGCAGAGAATGATCATTTCTCCCTGGCTCTTTGAGAGGGCCCGAGTCCCGGAGGTTTACATGAGGAACTGATTTTAAAGCCGCACTTTGGATAGCACCTTCACAGGGCTTTGTGAGTGAGGAGAGGAGCGATTCGGCCCTACCTCACCTCCCACGCGTGCCTGTAGCAGCTGCCGTGCTTGGTCTGGAGCATTTGGCTGTAAATATGTTTCTTGTCAACAGGATGGGCACCTTGTGTTTCTCTCTTTCATTCATTCTTCTGTAATGTTAATGTTTAACTTTGTGCAAACCCAGTGCACTTTGCATGAAGAAATAGGTACAATTGGCTTTCATGGGTCCAGCACAGACTGGCCTCTCTCAGGGGCTGCGGCAAACAAATCCCCAGGCCCAGCTCGGCCACGTCAGTGGGTTTCAGTGCCACATGTGCGATATCTGACCTCGGAAGCACAGTTTTAGAAGATCGGGGAAAATTATATTGGCATGAAGAAGGTGCTTCAAATGAGATGCAACCTAACCTAGTAATTAGCAGCAGAAATTGATGAGACTGATCATTTGCTGGTTATGAACTCGGGCAAGTTACTGAAGCATCAGTTTCATTCTTATCTATGAATAGAATTCATTATAGCAGCTACCCTCTACGTTTGTTGTGAGGAATGAGCTAATACTGGAAACGTGGTCAGCACAGCACTTGGCCCGTCCAGTAAGTAGCGGCAATCGTTATTAGTGTTAAGAGCTCCTGTTACTTCCCCCTTTATTCACACGTTGCTTGCTTTAATTTCTTTTCCAACTGGCCTCGGAGTCACTTTTTCTTTGAGGGCATCTGAAGGCCAAGTTTGAGAAAAGGAAAGCAACTAAAAGTGTTTAAGGGATGTGGGTGGAAATCTGATTAAACATTTTCTTTTTAAAGAAAGACTTTGATAAGTATTTGTGCCGAGTCCTACACTAGCACTGACACTTTGTTAGGGTTGTAGAATTAGTGAAAATAAACTGTCAAATATTGGGTAGTAATTTAAATGTCAAGGTTTTCTTAAGCCTGCAGTGAAGCAGGCAGTGCAAACAGTGGTGTTTGTCTGCAGAAGCGCCAACATTCCTGAAACAATGAGCTCATCATCAAACTCTTCTTCCACACCCATAAAGAATCTAGGACTTGTTTGCTCATTTTTGCTTTGGTTGAAACTAAATACAGAAGTGCCTTTTAAATGTTAGAACATGCGAGAATCTCGTCTGGAGGGCTTTGTTTAAAACACCAACCCCAAGCCTTGGCCCCATAACTGTTGATTTTTAAGACTGGAGAATTTGCATTGCTAATAAGTTCCCAGGTACTGCTGATGCCGGCAGCTCCTGACTGACCCAGGAACCCGGCTTTGAGAACCACTCTGTGCCATCCTCCTGGTCGGCATTGTGATGTGGCACAGAGCACAGAACATTTCAGGCGCAAGGAGGTGGGTTCAAATTCTGGGGCTGTCCTTAGTAGCAGAGTTATGTTAAGCAAATAACCTCTCTGAAACTGAGTTTCTTCCATTTTAAAATGGAAATAATAACATCCCCCTCTTGTTAAGGCCATCATAAAAGTTATATAAATTGTCTATAAAGTACTTTGTTCACTCCCTGGCATGTGTTATTAATTTCTTTTACTACGAGGTTTTTTTCATAAGTCATGTAAATATTTCTGAATATTCTGAGCAATCAAGTCCTATCGAATAAACAATATGGCTCATTAAATAACTGAAGCACTTTGAAAGCACTGAGATGCTACTTCAGTGTGCCAGTGCCACTTTTTCAATCTGAGGCGGGGAGGCGTGTGGTGGTGAGTTTTTTCCTTTTAATTAAATGAGTATTTCCTTCCCACTTAATTCTTAACTAGATACCAAGTTGCATAACAGATTGGGAATTTCTTTCTTCTCTTATTTTGCACATTGGAATTTCAGCATAGCTTGATGCGTAGGTGGTACGGGGCAATGGAAAGGTCACAGCTACACTGGAAACCCTCAGTTTTTATGCCTCACGAATAATTGGAATCGGACTACAGTTTTGTCTTTTGCATCCAGAAGCAGCCGTATTTACCTGCGTGGCACTGAATTACCTGGGGAGCTTCTTAAGTGTCAAGCCTATCTTAACACCTTATTGCTAAGGACTGTGATTCAGTGTGTCTACGGTCTGGTCATAGGCATTTTAAAGAATCACTCCAGGTGATTCAGAGGCCAGATTTCAAGAAAGACTAGGAAAAAAGGCTGCAATGGTCATCACCGCTCTCAAATTCAGATGCTGCTGTGGCAGCTAGCTCTGTGGACTTGAGCAAATTCCCCAACCTCCTTAAATCTCGGTGTCTCATATGTGAAGTGTGTCACTTTTACTCATCCATCAGGACCGTTATGCAGGTCATACTTAAGGTACATAAAGTGCCCCATACAATGCTGGGCACAAGGCACTCAAATGCGGTAATATTGGGGGGTTGCCTCTAAAATGCCACACATTTGGAAGCTGGACTCATGAGCTAAACACAAGAAGTCCATAGATGGGTAGAACTGAAATGAAGCCAGCTGGTTCTGTGAATCCACAAAATATTAAGCACTGGAGAAAGAGAATTTCCCAAAGATCATGTTGAAGTAACTGATTCCTTGCAGAGCCTTTAAATCAGGCACATTCACATTTAGTTTCTGACTCGTTATAATTACTTTTTTAGAATCAAAACCCTTTATTTTGGATACTGTAAGATTAAATGATGTTTGATTGTCTTGAACAAATTGTTCAATTTAATCTATTAAAGCTACAGACTATCATTTTTCACTGTGCTAGAACATTAATTTTCCGTCGCGTTAATGTAACAAGATAATGTCTTTTCATGAAAATATTAAACACTGCAGGAGAGCCTAGATGAAGCCACAGTAACAGCAAATAACAGAGCCAGTACTATTCAGTAATAGGATAGGAAGATCAGTTTAAAAAACAACATTATTACTGTAAAGATAGACTTTTATTCAAAGAGTTAGAAAATACCATATAAGCACATGTTTACTTGAATTTCTCTCCACGTCTTGTAGCTGTTCTATACTCTCTTAAGCAGTTTTAAGATGATTTCTTCTCTCTGTGGGGTGGTCTTCCCCAGCTTCCTGACATGTTTCTAACTTGTGTCTAAAGCTAGTATCGTGGTATTTTTCATTTCCATGCTATGCCTGAAGATCTGTGTCCGTGGAGCTTTTGAAGAGAATTTATCAGCCACAATTGCACATCCATTAAACAAAGCTCAACAACAGGCAGTCCTGATGGGGGTTTCATTTGCAGATCCTTTGGTGTAGGGTTCCCCAAGGGCCTTGGTCAAGATTCATTAAAAGCATCTTGAAGTCTGTAAAGCACAATTACTTCCGTGTAAGGTGCAGTGAAGACTCTGAATGATCACTTGAAAACAAAGAGGATGTAGGAAATCCCCACTTTCTCCTTGTTATGATGCAGATGCCACTTTAGAGCAAATACTGTTCAGAGCTGCGAGGATTAATAAAAGTTATATTTCTAATTTGTTACACGAGAGGGAAAAAGGAAAGGCCTCATCATGTATGTGGTGGACATCATGTGGCCTGCGTCTCTCGGGAACCCCTCCTGAAGGGATAGGAAGGTGTGAATTATGGGTTTGTTATGTGTCCAATATATGCATGGGAATATGCACATGTGTAATAGAAACAGGGGTGCCATTTCGAGCTACGGGGACTTTCACATATTTCCTTCTAGGTGGGAAACCGAGGGACAGTGCGAGATTATCCAGGCTTTAACTCGTCCGTGGATGCTGAAGCGATTCGTAAGGCAATCCGAGGAATTGGTGAGTAATGCTGTACAATTCCTTTCTTATTGTTGAAGCACGCTGATTATATCTTACAATCTAAAAGTGAAATGATTCAGCTTGCCTAAGTTGGCTTGCTCAGAGAGCTTGCAAGAGACTTAAAATTGTGAAATAATGAGGAAAAGTAGAGAGAGCCCAGTTTTATTAAATCTTAAAATTTGCCATATTTACTTAATACTAAACACTACTGTCACCATCACCGCTACCAACAACAGTGATTATCGTCATCATTATAAATCATTCCAGGTATGGTCCCTGCCAATTCTTCTAGGATCTCACTCCCTAGAGATAAACACTATCCTAATTTAAAGTTTATTTCCATGAAACTTGTACTTTCATAACTACATATTTATGTACATATTGTTTTGCCCGGCCTCAAACAGTATAAGTTGAAATCATACTGCATACATTCTTCTGCAAGTTTTTATCCCTTAACATTATATTTTTGAGATTTATCCATGTTGATCTGTTTAGCTCTAGTTTGTTAGCTTTAACTTCATAGCAGCCTATTGAATTACTATATCATAAGGTGGGAATATTGATGGAATGCTTAAGTTGCCTACAAGTCTTTTCTATTACAATATAAAAATCCCGTATTGAATATTCCTCTTTATGTCTTGTACACACACTTGCTAGCGTTTCTCTAGAATAAAAGAGCTGAAACTTCTAGGTTGAAGATGTTCATCTTCAAATTTAAAATTTTGCCAAACTGCTCTCTGAAATGAATCTACAAATTAGCATTCCTAGCAGGAATGCATGAGATTTCCTCTTGCTTCATATTCTCACCGATACTTGTTAAGGTCGTACTATTCAGTGTGCCCAACTGAGTAGGACTGAAATCACACCTCGTTCTGCATGTGTGTTTCCTCTCTCTCCACATCCATGTGGCTGATTAGGTTAAGCTTCATCTCTTGTTGCTTCCTCTTGTATGATGGACTTCTTTGTATCTATTTTCCATTTTTAGTCAGATCATCTTCTTCATGGTTGGCAGGATTTTTTGTTATAAATTCTGGATATTAAACTTTTTTAAAATTACAGGCCATGAGAATATCTTCTTCCAATCTTTGGTTCTCTTCTAACATTGGTTATAGTGAATTTTATTGAGTGTATGGGTCTGAAATGCTTGAGAGATATATGGACCACAGAGGGATATACATATTTTAGGGTCAGAGGTTTGGGTCCAGGTTCCTGCTGTACAAATGGTCAAGATTGTTACTCCCGGGAGAAATCAGAATTCTCTCACAAGAAACAGATTCGTGATGCATGTCAGTTTCTCATGGCATTAATCAGCAATCTTCCTGTGTAGTCATACACTAAAGCTGGCTCCATAAAGAATCTGAGCTAGATTCTAATGACCTGGTGTGTGAGTTGGGGGGGTGGGGGTGGCGTGTAAACTTCACCCTGAAGGTGGCAGATGAGATTGGGCACATGTAGGGCAGTATGGCTGTAGACCATCCTGAAGGCTGCACAGAGCTATTATGATTTCAACCAAGAGATCAATATGATCAGACATATGTTTAGAAAAATTTAGTTAGGTGGCAATATAAGGTGTGAATTATAAGGGGGTCAAGATAGGAGGCTGTTGAAGTTTCTGGGCAATATACGATCAGCACGCAATGACAGAGGAGAGGGCAAATGCAAGAGACGCAGATGCCTGCTACAGCGTCAGGAGGAGAGAGGAGAAAGGAATGTAGGATGACTCCCAGGGTTTTAGGTTGGATGACTACATCCTTAGTGTGCGATTGATGAAGGAACAGAATGAAAGAAAAGTTAGAGAGGAAGTAGAATGAGCTCATTCTGGGGCGTGTCGTGTTTGAGATAACCTGTGCAGTTGGGAGTGACTAATCATGCACAAACACAGATGCCATTACAGGTCCACGTTAATAATCAGACTCATAGGACACAACTAGACTCGAATCTAATTCTTTGTTATCTTAACTGTGAAGATGAATACAAGACCAGAGATACAGTGGGGCAGCATCTCTCAATGGGAGGCTCATTAGCAAACTTAAGTACATAGTTTCTTTTGCCCTATCAATGATGTAGAGTATGTACCATTGATTGCCAAGGGCGTGTATAGGCAAGGTGTGTGGAGGTCACCTCGACACAGTGAGGTTCAGTCTACCATTCCAGCTGATCTTTTGTATCATTCTAGTCATTCAGGACAACTCATAGCTCCCCCACGCAGGCATAGTCCTCTACTGCTAAGGAGGCTAACATGATTCCCACATTATCTTAATACTATAATCACCAAGAAACTAGTGACCTTGAGGTCATTTTTGGGCAGGCCAACCTCAGCCCTCGTCTGATGTTATTCTTTACTCTGGTGGTTAGTATATAGGTGTGGAATGCCTGAGAGAGGTATGGGCCAGAGATATTTGTTCTGGAGTCAGTGATTTGGGTTCAGTTCCTGCTGTACCGCTTAAAAGCTGCATGCATGACTTTGGCAAGTGAGGTAAGTTTTCCAATAGTTTCTTCATCTTTACGACAGCTTAATCACAGCTATTGCCCAGGGCCCCTGTGAATATTAAATATGACAATGAATAAAAGGGACCTAATACATGGTGTGTTCTCAATAAATGCCAGCTCCTTTTTTCTAGAGGAAAGGAGATTTTGATGGCAAGTTTGGAGATAAGAAAGAGAGAAAAGGTGGCAAGATAGTGAGCGAGCCTCATTCAGGCGAAAACATACAGTCCGAAAGCAGCGTATGCCTTGTGCTGGTCCCTCCATCAGAGGAATATTTAGGCTGTGATTGTTTTCTTCCCCCAAAACTATGCAAATAAAAATTTCCTTCTTCAAAAGCCAAGCAAACAAAGACATAAAAATTTCAACCTGGTAATAACTTGGAAATTAAAAATTAAAATGCCTTCCTGTCTGCATTTGTTTTAGACCATTAATCACTTTTCTTTTGTTCGTGACAGATATTAAGCATCCTTGGGTCGATGGTGAATAAAATTATTTTTGTTTCATTTAGGAACTGACGAGAAAACGCTCATCAGCATTCTGACTGCGAGGTCGAGCGCACAGCGGCAGCTGATTGTGAAGGAATATCAAACAGCATATGGGAAGGTAAATTTTGATTAACACAGGCAGTAAAGAGCTAATCACTAATGGGCCAGGGGTGTTCCCATGGGATTATGCCCACAGATCTTTTCTTTGAAGCTGAGCATAACAGAAAGTACCCTGTGTATTCAGTCTACAGCCTGGAATGTGAGTCCTGGTTTTGCTCCTAACTGGCAGAATAGCTTTAGGCATGTGATTTGATCTTTCTGGTCCACAATTTCTTTATCTGTTGATTAAGGAAGGTTGTCTTTGATGGGCGGCTCTAAACCAGGAATGATTTTGCTCTCCAGGGAATATTTGGCAGTGTCTGCAGACATTGTGATTATCGTAACTGGCGCGTAGATGTCAGAGATGCAGCTACACACCCCGCAATGCACAGGAAAGCTCCCTCCCCTCAGTGAGGAATTATATGACAGATTATCTGATAAATGCTATCTTAGATGAGCTTTAATTTCTCTTTCAACTTTAACATGTGTATGTAATTACAGGCTTAATTCATTCAGCAAATGAAAACTTACTAAGTACAAGAAAGTATATTAAGAACTATGCAAGAACATGTGTTTTTTTCTTCACACACTTTATTTGTTGAATAATAAACTACTTTGTCAGGAGGTGGTTACTACTTTGAGTTAGAAGATGCCCTCGACACTGGAGATTCACGGGTATAAAAAGCAGATCCTGTCTTCTTTCATGGAGCTAACATTCTATTAGAAAAATAACAAATAAGTAAATAAAATAAATTCCGATATTGGTAAGTGCTATGAAAGAATTAAAATGGGGAAATTGATAGAGATTGACTGGTGAATGGCTCCTTTGGATCGGGTGGCGAGGAAATGTCAGTGAGTGGTTGTTACCTCACTTCCCACTAAGACTGAATAACAAGGAATCCGCTCTACTTGATCTGGAGAGAAGAGCCTTTCAGATAGAAGGTACAGCACATGCAAAAACCTTGAGGCAAAACCAAGGTGGGAATGTTTAAGCAACGGAAGGATTTCCAATAGGCAGCAGTACAGAAAGTCAGGGGGAGAAGAGGGAAGAGATGAGGTTGGGGGGAGATTTAGTACATGCTGGGCCTTGGGATCTTGGTACAGAGCTTAGATTTTATTCTCAGAACAATAGAGAACCACTGGGGGTTTGTAAGCAAGGGAATAATATGAACTAACAAAGTGTTAAAATATTATTTTAGCTGTTGTGCCTAATGAACTATAGAGGGGAAAGAGTGGTAACAGAGCAGTCAGGCTAGTGGGTCCAGGCGGGAATCGAGAGTGTCTAGGGGCTGTGCAAAGCAGCTCAGACGTCACTTCCTCGAATGGTTTGCCCCACTGAGAGACCCCACTGAGAGGCCCTTCTCAGATACTTAGCCTCCACACTTTATCAGATACTGAACATACTATATTGAAATTTTATATTTGAATATTTCTATTTTTTCCATTAGAGCATCGTGTTCTAGCAGTAAGGATTGTGCCTAACTGACCTTAAATGCATCGCATAGAGCAGCAGCCCAGTAAACATTTGCCGAATTAAATGAATTGCAAGCTCCTAGGCAAGGAAACGCACTCATGAATAAGGAACATGAATGATCCCTCGGCCTTTCAGGGTCTGCAAAATATGGAGGAAGGATGGAGGTGGAAAGTGACAAGCACTTCTCACGGTGGGCTAGAATGAGAGCATGTGAAATATGATTCAGTTGGAAAGTCTTGGGTTGAGGACAGATGGTGGTGGAATTTAGCATTTAGAAAGGAAACACCCTGTGGCAATTAAAGCAGAGCTAGTGACTTGTGGCTCCAATCCATCCATTTGCATGCAATTTACATGCAGGAGCAGGCCCCCACCCCTGGCCCCAGTGAATGGTAGACATTGATCTGTATCCACATTGTCATAGCAGTCTGGGAGACTGCCAGCCTCTGTTTCAGAGCTAAAAATAATCAAGACCAGGAAAAATATTCTGTAACGCTTCCCTGAATATTGGAACTAGAACCATTATTACCTGCCTTCAAGCAGACATGATGGACCATCCTTATATAATGTGTGGAAGCAGCATCAAAGGACAATATCAATAAGTAATGCCTGCCCCATTGCCACATTTAGGGTTTCTCCTGCTGTTGTTACTAGAAACTGCTTTTGATGCTTCCTAGTTCTATACTCTTACGTGAGGAAAAGGACCAGACATTGTCTTCCCTTCCCTCTTCTCTTTGGAGCTCTCTGGCAGTCACTGAGAAGCAAGACAGGAAGAGAACTGCTAACAGTGAAGCTGGGGCTTCTCCTCCTCTTCCTCTTACCTCACCCCAGTCCAAGCATTGAGAGTGTCAAGGACCTAGGAAATGCATCGGGATACATAGTTCTAGTTGTGGCAATCGTGGAACCTCCCTCTACTGGCTTTTCTTCAGCAAACCTTCTGTAATATAGAACATTTTGGAAACAGTCGTAAAATGCAGATGAATATCCATAGAACTATTTTCACCGTGTCTGTCTATTCCCTGTGGATGGGCATGTTTTCATCTGCATTGTTACCTATGTTCATCTTTCACTAGGTGACTTAGAGAAAGAGAAAGGAAGAATATGTCAAGCTTACCTTTCAGGGTTTTTTTATTTTAGGAACTGAAAGATGATTTGAAAGGCGATCTCTCTGGCCACTTTGAACATCTCATGGTGGCCCTTGTGACCCCACCGGCAGTGTTCGACGCAAAGCAGCTGAAGAAATCCATGAAGGTACGAGCCCTACACAAGTCGCTTCTGCCCGGATTTGACTCTGTGATCAAAAATAGTGACTTTCTTCAAGCTCACACTTGAGACGTGGGTGTAAATGTGATGCATTGGGGTGTCATTTTGACTCTGTGCTCTCCCATCGGTAGAACAACCCTGAAATTCAAAGTAGTTGTGGAACCTTGAACCCACATGATCCTCGGCTGAAAGGATATTATCATATTCTTTATTTTTATGATTAGTTTATTTTAACTTAATCTTTGTTGTATTTTTTTCCCAATTACTATTTAGTCTCCTTATACTCCCCTCCTCCCAGCAATCACCACACTGTTGTCCATGTACATGAGCCCTTTTTCCTTTTTGCTCAATCCCTCCATCCCCTAACCTCTCCCACCACTAGCTGTCATACGTTTTCCATCTATGAGTCTGTCTCTATCTCGTGTGTTAGTTCAGATTGTTCATTAGAGTCCACATATGAGTGAGATCATATGGTATTTGTCTTTTTCTGACTGCTTATTTCACTTAGCATAATGTTCTCCAGGTCCATTCATACTGTTGCACAGGGTAAAATTTTCTTCTTTTTTATTGCTGAGTAGTATTCCATTCTTTAAATGTCCCATAGTTGTTTTATCTACTCATCTACTGATGGACACTTGGGCTGCTTCTATATCTTGGCGATTGCAAATAATGCTGCAGTGAACATTGGGGTGCTTATGTTCTTTTGAATTAGTGTTTAAGTTCCTTCAAATATACTCCCAGAAGTGGGATCTCTGGGTCAAAAGGCAGATCCATTTTTAATTCTTTGAGGTATCTCCATACTGCGTTTCACAATAGCTACACCAATCTGCATTCCCGCCAACAGTGCAAATGGGTGAATTTTGTTTGTTTTTGACCTGAGGAGTCAAAATCTCTGTTTTGTTGTCATTGAGAATGAATGGCACTATCATCAACCCCAATTGTTAGGCCAAGCACCTAGTATTATCTTTGATCCCTTGCTTTCCCTCACTCTTCAGAGCCCCCGAATCTATCTGTAGACCTATTAGCTCCACTCCAAGATTTATCAAAAATGAAAGCACATCTCTCAAATCCATTGCTAATATTCTAGTTTAAACATTATTATCTCTTGTCTGGACCATACCAATGGGCTCCTAATTGGTCCCTTTACCTCCATTTTTGCACATCTCAAATTCATTCACACGGAATAGCCAATATTATTTTTACAACATTATTTTTAGAATCAATTATATTATTCAGCTGCATAAGTTGCCAGTGACTTTGAATGCCTGAAATCCACACCATGACCTTCATTATCCAGCACAGCCTGGCTCCTGCCGATCTTGGTGACTTTTTAAAATTCTGTCTGTATCAGCCAGGGTTCCCCAGAGAGGCAGAACCAGTAGGCAAGAGATATATATTAAGAGATTTATTGCAAGGAATTGGTTACACGATTATGGAGCTGACAAGGCAAATCTAAAAGCTGAAGGGCAGGTCTGACCTCTTAGCACAAGCTGGAGCTGCGCCCACAGGTGGAATTTTTTATTCTTCAGAGAACTCAGGTCTACTCTTATGGCCTTTCAACTGACTAAATTGTGACCTTTTAACTGACTAAGATAATGTATCCAAATGATAATGGATTTCAGTTATGTCTATAAAACCCCTTTGTAGCAACACCTAATTAGTGTTTGGTTAAGTAACTGAGGACTCTAGCCTGGCCAAGTTGACACATAAAATGATCACACCCTCTCTTCCCCTCCACCTTTTCCTGATCATCCCAGTTCAACAAAGATCCAGTTTAAATCCAGCCATTATGTCTTCATCCAAGCTAAAAAGAGTGACAGACAATAAAGAGTTCCTCTCTGATCCTTGAGGGCTGTCAGAAGTTGTATGTACTTCACGTATATTCCATTGATGAGAATTTAGTTATGTGGGTAAACCTAGTTCTAAAGGAAGCTGAGACATAGTATTTACTTGGAGAGCTATGTGCTAACTTAAAAATTAGGGGTTCTGTTACTAAGCAAGGAAGATTAAAAAAAATAGGTCTACTCAATTTTACTGTGAAACAAAAACTGCTCTAAAAAATAGTATATTTAAATTTTTTTAATTAATTAATAACTTTTAAAGGAGAGAGTTGGGGGCAACTAGGAATCTGCCACAGAGGGAAAGAATTCAGCCTCTGTTCCTATGCTACATTGGTCTTACCTGGTCAGGTCCTAGTGTTAATGGCTTCCCCTGGAGTCACAGTGTGATTCAGTGATTTTAATATAGGCCAAGGCTCAGGGGTAACTAGTTCCTAAACCAATGGTCCCATTTACATTACTGAGGCTTTGAAATCTCCCTCCATGAAGAGCATGATACATGCTGACCAACCCAGTACAGTAGTGTAGGGATGAACTCATTCAGAAGAATTGCAGAGCCCTTCCTAAATATAATGGCATCTTTGAATGCTCATTTCTGATCGTGAATGATGTAGGCTTTCCCCTTTTTGCTATTTCTCCCTAGAATTATTCAATTGATTTTTATACTAGAGTATGAATTTTTTTAGAAAATTTTGATGTCCATTAACTCCACATGATTCATATTATTTAATACTAAATTATGAAATATTACAAAACTGCTTCAGGTCAATATAGGACCATCTGTTGATTATTCAAAACTGTTCTTTTTGGTGTCACGTTAACCCCCAAGATGACGGCGCTCCAGCGTGAGGCTGGGGATGACCTGTGAGATAAAGGTGTGGTGCCAGCAGGAACTGGAGAAGTGCCTGAGGGCATCAGGATGGCAACACACACACATGGTCAGCCCAGCCTTTCTCTAGGAGATGCAAACCTCAGATCAACAGTCATTGAAATCACAGAAAAAACTTGAGTGTCTTAGAAAAGTGTTTAAACATATATGGAACAGTGATCATTGGAGCAACAGCTAATTTCTCTGGACGGTTGGCAAACTTCATTTTCAGACACTGCTTCAAGGTTAACCATGATGCTTTGAAGACATATGCATCATTGACTACACTTCCATTTTTTTCTATAGTTCTTATAAGCTCCTGGTCACAGATGCTTTGCATTCAGGTAACGTACGCTGGGAAAATTGTGCTCTGAGAAGTTCATTGGTTGGTATAGCATGGGGTGTTTTATATCCCACTGCTTTGGCTTTTTAAATAAATGGACGTCCGGAAGTAAAGTATCATACTGTTCTACTGCCACCAAAAGGAAGAGTTTTACTTTACTGGGTGCTGCTTTGTCAAACAGAGGTAAAAGGAGTGGTAATTCCCCTAGCCTTTCAGATGGTCTTTGAAATACATAATGATATGCAACATTATGCAATACTTGAAAGTACATTTGAGAAAACTATACATGAATATTGACCAAAGAATGAATGGAGTTTTTATGATGAGGACTCAGGTATTGCTGAAAGAGTTTGAAGTAACTCTGGACAATTTGTTTCTGTTCTTTTTGCCTAGTATATAGCAGGTTCTCAGTAAAATATTCAGTAATTCAATTAAAAAAAACTGTTTTCATCCACATAAAACAAGATATTAAGAATGAAATGCATGAAATTACATTGTTTAAGTGTTCTAAGAATAGATTTCCTTTTTAGGGCACTGGCACAAACGAAGATGCATTGATTGAAATCTTAACCACCAGGACAAGCAGGCAAATGAAGGAGATCTCTCAAGCCTACTACACAGGTCACCTTATTCTCCGCTAACCTTTACCAGTATTTACATATGTGTGAGTCAGTGCTGCTTTTCCTAGGAACCCACCAACCTCTTCTTCACGCCTTTGAGAAGGCAAAATATAAAAAGGAGAGCCCATTCTAAAATGGGCTAAGGTCTGTGGATTTTCAGAGAAAAATGGAATACAATTGAGCTAGAAACTGCTATACAGCAATGACATTAATACTGTAGCTTTTGCTCTCAACAATCAGTGCTTAATTAAATCAACCATTTTCATCCATGTAAGAAACTCAGATCATTGTATTTTAATGTTATAGGTTAAAAACCACCTAGATCATCCTCATGGTTTTTGGTGTGGGAAGTTAGATGGACATTTAGAGAAGGTGCGGAGCATGTGGATTCAGTATAATTAGCTAAAGCCCTAATAGTCTGTCAGCTGTGTGGACATTAGAAAGCTCTGCAGTGTAATTCTGACACCAACTCCCCAGGGTTAGTGTGGCTGCACAAGTTAGAACACAGGCGGCCCTTACCACCTTCATCAGAAACCAGCCACAAGTTCATGCGTTCCCAGGCCACATGCACTACTAATCGCATGGCTACAGTGTCAGGGCTTCTCACTATTCCTTCAGGTTCATTAGCTAACTAGAACTCAAGAAAGTGCTATACTTGCAACCAGAGTTTTACTGTAAAGAATACAAACCAGGACTGGTCAAATGAAGAAA
Organism: Mormoops blainvillei; assembly: GCA_004026545.1. Lineage (NCBI taxonomy): Eukaryota > Metazoa > Chordata > Mammalia > Chiroptera > Mormoopidae > Mormoops > Mormoops blainvillei. The sequence goes on along the minus strand of PVJD01000507.1, from coordinate 393,267 downwards.
TGGCATAGGGAGAAGTCTGGGAGGTTCCCAAATGCAAAGCTTCCACGTGCTCAGGATGTATGACCCTCCCAGCACATCGATGCATAGTTAACCACCAGGGAAGCTCACCCAAACTTTGGATTCTAGAGAGTTTTTATTGGGGTTCCATGACATAGGCTTGACTGAATCAATGGCCACATGGTTAATCTCCATCTCCAGTCCTGATCCTCCCCCTAGAGGTCAGGCGGATATCAGGTAGCTCAAAACCTGAATCCTATAATCACATGGTTGGTCCTGCTGGAGTGACCAGGCCCTGATCACTCAGATCCTGAGTCACCTTGTCAGCAGAACCTCAGGTGAGGTTCATGGGACCTGCCATGAGCAGCAAAGACATTTCTATTACTAGGGAAATTCCAAAGATTTAGAGGTGACTTCCCAAGAACTAGAGACAAATACCAGCCCAACATTGTATTATACAACAGCCTCTGTAACCCTCTCCAAGTACCTCAAGGGAGCCGTGGTTTCTGTGTTTGTGTATCCAGGCACTTCTGCAGTGGGTGAAGTCTAAATAAGAGATATAGTGGCCCCAGATGGATGTTAGAGGGCTTACTTTGAGAAATTCTCATTAGACGGTAAATACCTTAATGATAGGTGAGTGACTTTCATTGCTGATGTGTTCATCAGAGTCTAGTCAGACAAACAGAGGTTTTTGGCACTTGGTGTTTTAACAGAATTTGTTGGAGAGAATTGCTGAAACACTTTTTGGAGTACTGAAAAAAGCACAAAGGGCACACAGGGGAAGCACAGAGATCTAATCCCCGGGGCTGGGACAAGAAAGCAAAGAGGTTGGGGTTTTCAGATACTAGAAGTGCAGAGGACAGGCCCCACCTTGCAGGTGTTGATGCCTCAGGGGCTTGGAGGAGAAGCTTAAGGAGCTGGAGTTCAGATCTCTGCGAAAGGTTTCCACCTGGCTAGAGCTGGTACCCCCATAGGGGTACAAAGTGACTTGTTCTAGGAGCCTGGGGACAGCTGCTGCTATCACTGAGAAAGCCCTTCACTGGGTTGACATTGACCTGAATAGCAAGCAAATAGCATGTTCTTCTTTCCTGCCCCTGCCTTCCAGTCTCCTACTAGCCCCACCTTCCCCACTGGTGGAACCGAACAGGGTGTTGGGGTGGGTACAAAAAGGAAATGAAATTCGCAGAGTCCCAAACCCAGCTCCACAAAGCAAGATATAACAAGGTGAATTTGGAGTAGTTGAGATCATTGCTTATTGGGCAAAATGGGTACTTTGTAGGTGTTTAAAAATTTTGGTTTCATCCGTTCAATAAGATTGACATATAAAAAATCATCAGAGCCAAGGGCTCTTTCCTAAGGTCCCTTGTTACTTCCTGGTGTTTCTTAGAACAGTCACCACTCCGTGCGTTGATCGGCGCCAGGATGGCTCGCTGGAGCCCAGCACTAAGGTGCAAACAGCCCTAGGATGTAAGCTCTATGAATGTGGGGTTTTTGTCTGTTTTGTTCACAGCTGTAACTCCAGTCCCCAGAACACGGGGAGGCAAATTCAAATATTTATTGAACTGATATCCTTACAATTGAGATTGGGGTCTTAAAAGCCAAGTGAAAGTTCCAGTGTTTTGGGCTGTCGTGTTATAAATATGACAATAGTTCAGAGTTACCAGATGCTGGGATATCTGTGTGAGTTAAGCTCTCTCAGACTATAAGGAATGGAATTGCATGTAGATTACCTTGGTTAGTAGGGATTAATGATACACAAAAAGTGAAGAAAGGAATTAATCTCAATTACATATAGCCAAGCTTTACAGGGGTTTGGACACAGCAGCACTGCTCTGGGGACACAGCTACCTAGTCACCCCTCAACCTCAGGCAGGCATTGCACCCTGGGCTGATGTTTTCATTACAGGAACTCTTCCCCTTCCCTCTCTGCTTCTGCTGTTTTAGACACAGCCATGTCTAAACTTCTCTTCCCTTACCGTGCTTGTCTACTCAAACTTGTATTAGGTCGACCAAAAAGTTTGTTTGGTTTTTTCCGTAAGATGGCTCTAGTAGAGATTAGTTGTCTTTAACTTCATTTGAAACAATTTTATTAGATCGTATTGTGACAGCTGTCATATCAGTGTTCATTTAAAAAAAATCAAAATTGGTGAATTTTTGTGTAGCCATTTTAATATCGAAGATGGAAGAAAATACACGCTTTGGCATATTATGCTTTATTATTTCAGGAAAGGTAAAAATGCAACTGAAATGCAAAAAAGAAAAAAGATTTGCACAGTGTATGGAGAATGTGCTGTGACTGATCGAATGTGTCAGAAGTGGTTTGCAAAGTTTCTTCCTGGGATGTCTTGCCAGACGTAGCTCCGTGGTCAGTTAGACCAGTTGAAATTGATAGTGATCAAATCGAGACATTAATTGAGAACGATTAATGGTATACCATGAGGGAGAAAGCTTACATACTCGAAATATCCAAATCAATAAAGTTACTGGTGAAAATGAAAAAAATGTGACTTTTATTTTACAGAAAAAAACATACAGACTTTTTAGACAACTCAATATTTGCCCATGGCTTCTGTTATTCTTGGCCTCTGTTTTGTGCCTTATTTCTGGGAGTCTTTTCACTTTTTTACTACCCTATTTCCTTTATCTCTTTTTCTGTACAACTCACCCTAAGGGAGAAGATTCAGTGGACTCAGGAAAGCACTCTCCAGTAGAGAGCATTACTTTGGACAACATTCTTTCACCAGCTCATCTCTTAGGCTGCTGGTCACCTGCAGTCAGATGCCAGCCCTGTTGCAGTCAGCTGTAGCAAGAGTGATGGTGTCATATAATGCGCAATGGTGACCCATGCATGAGAAATCCATCAAAGGAGGCTATCAACTTGGCCTTCATAAAGGAACTAGGCTTTTTATTTCGTATTCTTATTTCTTGTGAAATATCTAAAGTAAAGGGAGGTGTGGGAGGCTACATGAGATAACTATAAGGTCTCATCTAGATGATTCCCTAAAATATAAAATACTTCCTGAAATGAGAGCTTTATTCTTTGGCTTGATATTTTTTAATTAAATTTTTTCTAATTAAAGTGAAGTATAGACATAACAATATCATGACTATTAGGTAAAATGATGCCTACCTAATGTTATTATTACTGAGATAATTTATGTTTATAGTGAATTTTGCTTATTTGAATTGCTCTGGAAAAATTATAGATTTCATAAAAAGAGACTAAGTCATGCTGGAAGAGTTTCCATCTCAGCACAGTTCTTGCTATTAGATAACCTCATCTCACTTCTATAACTGTCTTTTGTTGATTTAAAAGGACAAGCATTTACATGACTAATTTATAAGCCCTTGAGAATGACACATGCAGAGTTTGAACAGGTGTCAGCTACATCCAGGTAAATGGCTCCAAGAGGATCACTGTGAGGCACAGGTGGCCCAGAATAGAGATTTAAAATCAGTGGACACTGCACGCAACAAGCTACATAAAAGGGACTGCAATTAGTCAGTACTAAAGTATGTGAACATACAGTTGTCATTTGTTATGGAAACATGATATATTTTAGGGCAGCTTTTTTATTTTTTTTTGAGAGCTATCAAATAGTACAACTAGCTGTATGCATCAATAAAAACAGAAAAATTACAGTGGCTCAGATAAGATATGTTTATTTCTTCCATATGTAGGAGAGGTCTGGAGATAGGCAATTCTAGGACTGGCATGAGAGCTCCTTGAAACTGTCAGCAATCCAGGCCCCTTCCTGCTTACTTTTATGCCATCGTTAAGATGTCATCCTCATCTTCGTAGTCCAAGATGACTACTTGAGCTCCAGGTATCAATCTGCAGACTGGGCAGTAAGATGGGTATGAGCCTTATCTTCCAGAGATTTCTCAGCAATGCCACATTTGTCTGCCTATATTTCACTGACAAGAGCTTAATCATGGAGCTGTACCTAGCTAAGAGACAAGTAGAAAATGTAGTTTTCAAGCTGTGTGCAGTGTGTCTTGCTTAAGATGAGGCTTCTCTTTCTGTGGAAGAAAGAGATAATAGAAATTGGAAGGCAAACTACCAGCTAGCCTACTCAAGCTTTCCCACTGTCTGTATGGTCCCTAGTGCCATTGTCAGATGAAATGGACCCGGATTTGATCCAAGGTGGCAATTTTTTCTATTCCTGCACATCTACAACAACACATACTGTAGTAATAGTTATGAGAATGTATTCATCTCAGAAGAATACAGGAAGTATCACCAGGAAGTTGTTTTTATTTTTAAAGCAAGATATATTTTATAAGGTACTCATTTTTGCTAACATTGACATTTAAGCTTTTATCTGGTTTATAATTTTTTCAGTTTGTCGAGGCTTAATTTCATTCTTATTTGATTTCAGTGTATAAGAAGAGCCTTGGAGATGACATTAGCTCTGAAACATCTGGTGACTTCCGGAAAGCTCTGTTGACTTTGGCAGATGTAAGTTTTATTTTTTTAGTTTTAACTTCTTCAATAAGCTGCATGTTCAATAATAATTACTAGGGAGTTCAAAAATAAGACAAACTGAGACAAGGAGCTTGCAGTGTTCCTTTTGAAATGATTTGCTCACTTTACATTTGTATTGCCACACAACAGTATAATGTTTAACCATCATCATAAAAGTATAATGTAATCATTCAACAAAAATCTTTTTGTGGTTAGTACGTGGATTAAAAGTGTTTAGATCAGGTTTCGCAATTCATTAAAAATGTCTTGATAATTTGTCTCACATAAAATAGTTTTCCTTCCTAAGTGTTCATTTCCATCCTAAGTGTCTCCATTTTGCGAACATGTTTGTTTTCTTCTGGACTCCAAAGAATATATATTTCTCTTGTTAGCATTTTAATTAAGCACAAAACATGATACAGAAAAAATTATCTTTAGAGATGGGTTTATAAGTCTCAGGATTTAGAAAAAATGCCTCGCTGCAACCTCATTCTTATACCTTTGGAAAAGGGGCTAAATCTTTCACCACCATGTGACTAAACGAGGCCACACCTCGCTGCCCCTTTTTAGGAGGCTCATGACTTTAGAGTAAAGGTGGCAGGGCCAAGGATGTGCTATAATCACAAACGTGTATAAGAGAGGAAATAACTGAAGCCCAGTCTCACTGGCCCCTTTCAGCTGGTTCACATAGCCCGTCCTGTGTGAGAAAACCCCAGCTCTGGCCTCAGCCTGAGGGCCGAAGCAGCACTTGTCAAAGGGAGGTGTGCGCCACGAGGAAGCCAGTTACCCTAATTTTGGCTTCAGATGTTTCAAACGGTGAAAACCTTATGAAAGGAACCTACAAACCCAATTTATGGGGCATTGATGCAAATATACACCCCCGGAGGTTTGTATTCAAAAGTGCACATCCATGTGTGTACATCACATCCGTGTCCCCACAGGAGATGGTGAAGACGAGGGCTTCTGGGCAGGGTTTTGGAATCAGACGGACCTGGAATCTTATGCTTCTCTTTTGCCTACTAGCTTTATAGGTCAGGACGTATTTAAGCCTTAAAACCCTTGTTTTCACATCTGTAAAATTAAGGCAATAATAATACTAACCTCATAGGATGCTGCAAAGATGATAGATGATAGATAGATAGATAGATAGATAGATAGATAGATAGATAGATAGATAGATAGAAGGTACTTACCGCACATAGAGTGATCGATATCATTAAATCAGTGACAATCAGCATTTTTATGACTGGAGCAGAGTGCGTGATGGAGAACAAGAAGGCAAACAAACAGCGGAGGATCAGCAGCACTGAAAAGAAGCAAATAAAAGAAATCATGTAAAAATCAGACAGGCAGACAAGGATCTAATCTTTGAAAATAGGAACAAATGCATTTTTAAAATATTATAGCCAAATGTTTCATTCACCTGTAGTTGTCAAAATAATCCAGGCAATGCCCTTTCCCCTCTCTGTCTCCCGTCTTCCTGCGATGTGCCACGTGCTTGCACGTGAACACACCCACTTAGCCACGAAGCCTTCACTAATAGTGGTGACCTTGAGGGTTTTTTTTTTACTAGACTTTCTGTTTTAAAGAAATTTTAGATTTATCTAAAAGTTGAAGGAGAAAACACAGAGGGCTCCACTATTGCCCCTTCCCCAACCCCTCACTTTTCCCCCAATTATGAACATTGCATTAAGGTGGCGCATTCATTACACTTGAGTGAATACTGATTTGTATTATATTGTTTTATTATTATTAACTAAAGTCCATAGTGTACAATAGGGTTCCCTGTTGTGTTATACATGCTATGAGTTTTGACAAATGTGTGACGTCATGTATCCATCATTACAGTATCATACAGAATAGTTTTACTGCCCTAAAAATACTCTGTGCTCCAACTATTCATCTCTTTCTCTCTCCAAATCCCGCACAACAACTGATCTTTATGCTGTCTCTGATTTTGCCTTTTTTAGACTGTTACATAGTTGGAATTATACAGTGTATAGTCTTTTCAGACCGGCTTCTTCACTTAGCAATATGCTAAGTGTCCTTTTATGGCTTGATAGCTCATTTTCTTTTTATTGCCAAATACTCTTCCTTTATATGGGAATACTATAGTATGTTTCACCTGTTAAAGGGCATCTTGGTTTCTACCAAGTTTGGGCAATTATGAATAAAAATTTCCATGAACATCCATGTGCAAGTTTTTATCTAAATGTAAGTTTTCAGTTCCTTTGGGTAAATACCAAGGCATGCAATTGCTGGGTTGTATGGTAAGGGTAGGTTCATTTTGTTGAGAAACTGCCCAGCTGTGTGGCTGTACCCTTTTGCATTCCCACCAGCAATGAACGAGAGTTCCTGTTGCTCCAAATCCTCACCAGCAATATGGTATTATCAGTGTTTTGGATTTTACCCATTCTAATAAGTGGTATCTTACTGTGTTAATTTTCAGTTCCCTAATAACATAGGATGTTGAGCATCTTTCCATGTGCTTTCTTACCATCTGTGTACCTGATGTGTGCTCAGATCATTTGCCCATTTTTCAGTTGGGTGGTTTGTTATCTTACAGTTAAATGTTAGCAATTCTTCATATATTTTGGATACAAATCCTACATGATACATATGTGTTTATCAATAATATTTTCTCCACATCTGTGGCTTGTCTGTTTGTTTGCATAAGATCTTTGAGTTTTCAAGAGTAAGAAACTGAGTCTCAGAACACTGAGTGATTTGCTCTAAATTTTGTAGTTGGTCAATGAATGCCGGAGCCAGTGTCCCGGGTGCCCAAGTTCTCTGTGCTACATGACCTCTCCTGGAGGAGAATGCCCTGTGTTTGGATCTTCTGTCTTTAAAAGGGTTGCCCTTGCTCTTTTCTTCCTTGTTTAGGGTAGAAGAGATGAAAGTCTAAAAGTGGATGAGCAACTGGCTGTAAAGGATGCCCAGGTCAGTAACAGCAAAGAAACCACCTCCTTTCACTGTTACCTGCGCCCCTTCTCTACCTGCTCATTTCTGTGGCGCAGGCTGGAGCTGTCATCTCCTATCCTGTTTGAAGGAGAAGCCTGAAGGCTGGAGGTCACCCAGCGCCAGCTCTGTGCCTTCTTCAGTGGGGGTTATCATTCCCCTAGCTCCCGCAGTCCCAACTCTCAGATGTCTGATCTGCTAAACATGAGACACTTGAATATCTTGCTGACTTCTGAAACAAAAGTAAACCTCCCACTCTTCTCCTTCCGCCTCTTCAGAAAAGAAAAAGAGCGTTGTGTCCGTAATAACCTTTAAGCCTTTCTCCCTTGTCCCACAGATGCTCTATAATGCCGGGGAGAACAGATGGGGCACAGATGAAGACAAATTCACGGAGGTCCTGTGTCTAAGGAGCTTTCCTCAACTAAAACGAAGTAAGGACTCATGTTGCGGTCCCCTGGGCTTTGTATTGTTTTGCAGATGTTTTTTGGGTTTAAACACAAAGTTCTGGAAAATAGAGTTAAGAAGTGCAAAGGCTGTTCCATTTTTATGTATCAACAGTTATGGAAACAACAAGCCAAGGCAGGCTGGACACTACCCTCATTCTCCTGCAGCTGGCTAGATGTCTAGTGAGTGAGTGACAGGTAATAGATGGGGGAGGGATGGCAAGGAGAAGAAGAGGGGCAGCCCCCTGGGGTGAGAGCAGAGAGGAGTGTTCCTGTGGGATGGAGGAGCCTGACTCACCCCAAGTCGTCCCTAGTCAACCACTTTCTAGGAAAACCAGGCGTTGTGGTGTCTCTCTTCATGCATAAGCATGGATTAACATTAAGCTCTTTCTGATATGAAGATAAATTTTGGAGGGCAGCTCTCTCTGTCCCATCAACTATTACGTGGCACTGCTAAGCACCTACCCCCTCACTCCTGCATCTCCCTGAGCCTTTCCGGAAGCAACAGCATCCAGAAGCGCAGAACTGCATTTCCTGTGAACGTCTGACTGTGGCTTCCAGGCGCAGGTGTAGAGAACAGCCGCAGTGCATGCCTACGCTTAGGCTGTGTTCGTGGAGAACTGAGAGAACATGAGGATATTACCGGGATTTTTTTATTCTGAGGGTGCCCTTCCTTAAGTGTGGCATTACATTTTCATTTATAAAATAATGGTACTAGTAAGCATAGCTGCTTTATTAATGTCTGTCTTTGAAAAGTAAAACCCAAACAACCCTAGATCTCTCTCCAAAATGTCTTTATTTTCAAAATTTACTTGGAAAAAATGTACTGGGCTTGCAAAATATGCCCACATACCTGGCGATGTGCATACAGGTTTTGGGGAAAAAACTGATCAAGAAATTCGAATGCCTTCTGGTAAATGTGAAGTAGGCCATGCTCCCTGAGGGAATGACCTGCTCGGCAATAAGAAATCTTCATATTTAAGATTGCATTAGCAGATAGAACATGTTTGATTAATAACCACACTTTTGTTTCCCAGGTGCTGCTATAACTTAAAAATAGCTCACGTCATTAGATATATTATTTATTATTTAACCTTTAGGCTATTTTAAATGCTAACAGCCCGGGAAGAAAGAGAGGAGAGAGAGAGAGATCATTGAAAAAAATGACCTATGAAGTTCAGGTTTTATTGTAGACAAATTTCTTTTAAAAGATATGAAGTAAAACAGAAACTTCCTCATTCAAATTTTGATGACGTACCAAAGGAGTCTTTGAGCTCACCACTTAATGAGTTAATTTGCTGCGTATGAAGTCAAAAACTGGAATACAGTCATGTGTGGTCAGCTGGGATGCTTATACTGTTTTTGTGACACTGCTTTTTAGCATTTGATGAATACAGAAATATTAGCCACAAGGACATTGAGGACAGCATAAAAGGAGAATTATCTGGGCATTTTGAAGACCTACTACTGGCCATAGGTAAGCTCTTGAGTGATTATAACCTGAGATACTTTGCACTTGATTTAACCCTTGTCGGGGTCAGCTCCGTGTAAGACGCCTGACCGGTCCCTCTTTGTGCTCCCAGGCCCCCGGTACAGTCTATGGTACACACACTATGCTCAACAGATACTGTTAAATGGATGCATGAAAAAGTTATTCTTTTACATCTTACTTTGCTTTTAACTTTGTATTTGGCTTGCCACCACATTTGAATTGTGAACTCCTTAAGAGATAAAAATATTACAGTTCTACTGGTATTTTTACTGAGACTTGCTGGAAGCTGAGACCAAAGCCAATTTGGGAATTCATCATTTTGGGTTATTTTTGGAAGATATCAGTGGCAAGTTGAGCTCAGGTTGGAACTATAGGTCTCCTTCCCTTCGGCTGTGCTAGCAGGGAGTATGTCAGAAAAAAAAGTAAGTCACAGAGTGAGTGTGTTCCCAGAAAGACATGTAGATAAACAAGCAGATGAAAACACTGTATAAGTTGATCTGTCTTCTCAGTTTCTCAGTGAGGCTGCAGTAGTCTGTCCTTTTAGGCACCCGAAGAGCACCTTGCAAGAAAGGTGCAGTCAGAAGAATGAGAGGCTATTCAAAGGCAAGCTTCAGTGACCCCTCCAGCCAGACTCAGGCAACAAAATCTGTTCTGTACTCATACACACAAAGCATTGTTAGGAATCCTAAACCACTCTAATTTCGGGTGGGTACTGGGCTTGCTGGAGGCTTCTTCATTAATTCCATGATAGGAGTACCTCTACTCTACACATCTTGTCATTTCATCAGTGAAAAATCCTTGCTGTCATCCATCATGGTAATTAATAGGTCCTCCGGCGAGATAAAGATAGCTGATGTCTAAAGGCACCCTCCCCTGGAGCGAGCCTGTGACTCATCTTCAGATGTTCATTTCCGCCTCTGGAGGTGGACTCCCAACTGGGGTGCCTCAAACTGTATTTTTATACAAATACTCATTTGGCACTTACCATGTGCTCTGCACTGGTAAACTCTTTACAAATATCAGTGTATTTAAGCCTCCTAACAACTGGATTAGGGATTATTATCCCCCTGGTAGAGATGATAAACCTGAGGTGCAAAGGAGTTCAATTCCGCTCCAGGTTACCCAGGAAATATGTGGCAGAGCTGAGATCCTAACCCAGGCAGCCAAGACTGCACGGTCTGTGATGCTCACCAACCATTGGGTGTGCGCAGTTCAGGCACAGCCTGGAACACACACATATCACACAGTCTGTGCTAGAGTATTTTAAAGTAAGTTACAGAAAATATACCCAGGAGCAAGCGTTCACTAGGTTCCAGGCCCCATTCTCGAGGCTTCTTCCACATGTGTTATTTCACTTAACTTCTGTTCCTCTCTTCAGTGCCAGGACAGGAATCTTTATCCAAATGTGTTTCAAAAAAAAAAAAGAAAGAAAGAAAGAGACAAAGAAAGAAGAAAAAGAAACCACTGTTGACTCTGATTGAATTGCAAAAGATAGGCCAAGAATGAAAAAGAAAACTCATTTTTTAATTAAAAAAATGAAATAGAGATCAGTCTCCATAGTAAGTTCTGAAAATGTTCCAGTAGCAATGATACCGCCACTTGATTTCTTTTCCATTTCACATTGTTACTCTTTACATCAATTTTGCTGCTTTTTACTTTGCCTACTATAGCATTCGAAAAACTTTATTGAGATGAGTAAACTCACCTTAGCTCATCATTGAGCTAAGGAGTATTTTTGGAAATACACATTGAATGACACACTAAATTTGAACTATAATGTACATTATTTTATCAAGTAAAAGAAAGACTTTATAATTTGACTAATTTGAAGTTCAAGATATGTCACACATTTTCTATTCATTCACCATTGAAATACATTAGTTTTCCTCATCTTTACTGAGGTTCAACTCATACACCATAGCATTCACTCTTTCAAAGTGTGCAAATTCAGTGCTTTTTAGTATATATATTTACAGATTTGTGCAACTACCACTGCAATCTAAATTTAGGATATTTTCATCAGCCCCCAAAGAAACCCTGCACCCACTAAAGTGATGATTGCTAAATCATCCCCGCCAGCCCATTATCCACTAACCCATTTTCTGTGTTGATAAATCTGCCTGTTGTAAATATTTCATATATAAGGAGTCTAATTCCATATGTCAACACATAGTTTTTAATATGAAAACCCATCTGAGCTGTATCACCTTAGAAACGCGTAATAGAACATTTCTAGGTGTCAAACCTGGGCTTCGATTAGGAGAGGTTTTTTTCAAAAAGACTTGCAATAAGGAGGATGCTTTCTTCTCAGAAATGTGCAAGAGTCTCAAAATCAAACAAAACACTTTCCTTTTAAGGGGGAGTTGTATAAGCAAGGGGACATGATCATTGGGGTTTGATGGGACAGGTGTTTTGCTCTGTCAGCCGATTCTCAGGTAGGTTGGTAGGAGGGCATGTTGCATTTTGGTGATTGCTAAGGCGGGGACAGGCCAGAGTTCAGGGACCTGGGGGGCAGAGATAGGACTGACCGAAGTTTGCTCAGCACAACACAGTGGGTAAGAAATGCGCAACTGTGGACTCTTGGTCATTGTGATTAATTCTAATGGATTCCCTGAGTTTCAGGGATTTCCCTGAGTTTTCCTCCTTTCGATTTTGAATGGTAAAACAATCCTACCACTACGTGTAACACAGCTTCCCAAAATTTTAGGACGTGAAGAACGAAACTCCATGGTTAAGAGCATAAGCAGAGGACAAGTAAAGGATTATTTAAAACCAAAAACAAAAAAACATAAAAACACACACACAAAGAATTCTAGAAGGATTTAGTTCAGGGGGAGGGAGATGATTGAAAAGCTTAAAAGCTTAGGATAAAAGTAGGCGTAATAACTTTTGATCAAAGTATTAAGACTTGCTTGACATGAATTTGAGAAAAAATAGGTAGAATAGATACAAATGGTTGATTTATTCTCTAACAGCTTCACATCTAACACTGTTTTCACATTTGTTCCAGGTTCTGTGTTTAAGTTCCTAATACGTTTGCCCTTCTATTTCCGTTAAGTCAGTGACACCAACTAAAGGCCTTCACTTTCCTTACTAGAGCTTATGAGGCACTGAGAAAGCTACTTATTCTTGTTCTGATCTCCAAAATTCATTATAAAATTCATTCACTTTTGGCAGATTCCTATCTGCAGATGAGATTTAAGATTATAAAAGTAATTGTGTTGCAATAAATAGATTTACTCTGCAGACTTTTCTATTTCTGATGGTTTTCATTTTATTTAAAAGATAATTTGCTCATGTTTTTGCCAATATCCTTTTTGTTTGTTTGTTTTACTTCTGCTTTGTCTGTTATTTCAAACTAAAGAATTGAAAGCTTACTGTGTTTTGGTTTTGGTTTTTTGTTTTTTTTGTTTTTGTTTTTGTTGTGTTTTTTTTTTTGGTAACTGAATTTAGATTACAGGCACTGGTTCTAATATAATTACCCTAACCAGCCTATAAATTCTATTACAGCCACTTAAGAGAAAATCTTTCCACTTGAAAAACTCGTTTTAAATTGAACTCCAGGCCCCTTCTTACCTAATGAATTATTTGGAGCAACATCACTGCAGTCCTTAGATCCAAGTCATTCATCAGTAGTCAGAGATGTTAAAAACGCAGCAATGCTACACCCTGGGGAGTTACCAAAGTAAGCGTAGGTGTCGGTGTATCTGGAAGCTGGAGATGAGTCATGTGATGTGGGAGTTCCTTTGGCAGCTAATTTTATTTTCCCCATGGCCAAAGATAATTACTGTGCTAAAATTCTATGCAAATATGACATCATAAGGCTTTGAAATTCAAGTTAAGCATTCATTCGCTCTTTTTAAATGAAAGCCAATAGTGTGTGTGTGGCGGGGGGGGAGGGTAGAGTGGATATGGTTACCCAAAGAATCTTTCTAAAAAACATCTTACTGTATATTAACTCAATTTCCATTAAATAACAGTGAACATACTTTACTTTTTATACAGTTCATTGTGCAAGGAGCATACCTGCATTTTTAGCTGAAAGACTACATCAAGCTCTGAAGGTTGGTCTGGAAATTTCATACATGTTCTTAGCTTCCCTCAGTGAGAATGTAAAAGTATTGCTAATATTGGTTCTCTCCACTTTGATGAGTTCTCTTTCTTAGTTACTTTGTCTACTAGTTTGTCTCACAGATTTAAATCATGAGTGTCCTGATCACTACAGAGATACAGCGAAGCCTTGACTAAATTATTTCCCCCAGTTGACAGTAAATGTCAGCAGGAGAGCTTGTTTTAGAACTCTAAACCTCAGACTTGGCCCGTCAGGGTTAGTGCACTCTTGAGCTGCCTTACTTAAAGTAAACCATACCGAGCCAACAACCTTTCATGATATTGAAACCTTCTGTTTCCTTGTCTGTTGCCTGCTAGATGGTGAACTCCATGAGTAGAGTAGGGTTGTTTGTTTGTTTGTTTGTTTGTTTGTATCTCTTGTATGTCTTCAGACCTAGCACTGGCCCTGGCACACAGCGGAGGCTTGCTTCGGTTTCTTTCCTGGGCATTTCCTGTGGCAGTCCCTATGCACCTTCTAAGTTATGTCCAAAGTAAACGCATCGTTTCCCTCGCTTCACCTCACCTCCCACCCCAGGTCTGGTCCCCATCCTGTGTTCAGTGGTCTCAGTGTGTAACCCCAACAGGATCTGCCCTGGCCCAGCTTCTGAAGTTACACCATTCCTCCCCATCTTTGTTCTCTGTGCCTCAGCTACTTGAACTTTTCTGTTCTGTGACTGTGCCAAGCCTCCCACATCAGAGTCTTTGCATTGGTTGTCATGTCTGTCTGAAATGTACCTGCCCCAGATCTACCTATGATTAGCTCCTTCTCATCCATCAGGTCTCTACTCAAACGTCACCTCTTGAGAGAAGCCTTCTCTGACTACTCAGGTTCATGGCCCCCTTTTAGTCACACCCCATCCCATAATTCTCGTTACTGTTTATTTTTAAAATTTCTTAATTTTCTTTACTGACCACCTTCATGCATTAGAATGTAAATTGTGTTACGATAGAGGTATAGCCTGTGTCACCCACTGCCATGTGCACAGTCCATGGAACGATGCTGGCATATACTGAGTGCTCAATAAGCATTTGCTGAATAAATGAATTGCATCACTATCCGCTTCACTGCTCAGAAATTTTAGACTTCTCCCTCTCCTTCATTCTCTTCAAATGATACATCAAGTTTTGTCATCTGCCTTTATAAGCATCTCTTAAATCGACCCATTTTCTCCATCCACACTTGCCCTTTTTCTAGGTCAGGCTGTCATCACCTCTTTCTTTCTGTTAATGTAATCACCCCTGGATGAGTCCCAAAGCTTCTAGGCTCATTCTGTTACCTTCATTGTCCCGCTGCCCTGCAATCCATTTCTCATACTGCTGTCAAAAAGGTCGGAAGCCACAAATCGGATCTGATCTCAGTACTCTCATGTGTAAAAGATTGCAGTAGTTCTTCACTCTCGGGCTACAGTCGGAATTTAATTTCGTGGCTTAGAAGGTCTGCCTTTCTGGACACACCTCTTGCTCTTCCTCCTCTTATTTATGTATCCTTGAATGTGGCGTGCTTTCTTGCCCTAAACCTTCACACCTGCTGTTTTCTCCATTGGAAGGTTTTTCCTCTCCCTATGAACCATCCCTTCTTTTTCTGGCTGATTATTTAGGCCTCTGCTTAAACACCACTTTCTCAGACAGACCTTTCCTAATCCTTAGTCTATTTTAGGCTCCCCTAATATGTGTGCCCATAAGTACCCAGTATTTCCTGTATGTCCATTATATTGTAATGACTTTGTTTTCTTGCCTGTATCCTTTACAAATTTGGAAGATTAACAGGGGTATCCCATCTCTGTGTTCAGCATTTGGCATGGTACTGGCTCGTAGTAAGTTCTCTATAAAGATGTCTTCAATAAGTGAATGACGAGGTTAATGACAAACAAGTGAAGACGAGTCACTGGTTGACTAGTTTATGCACCGTCATCTCCTTCTTAGAAATACAGGTCTGAGCTGTTGCGACAGATGAGGTTTGTCATGTGGACACCTGCATTTCTTAACAGGGTGCCGGAACTGATGAGTTTACTCTGAACCGAATAATGGTTTCCAGGTCAGAAATTGACCTTTTGGACATTCGAGCAGAGTTTAAGAAGCGCTGTGGCTATTCTGTACATTCAGCGATTAAAGTAAGTCTCCTTTTAAAATTAGCAAAATATGTTTTGCTGTTCTCTCCCCACCCTCTTTCTCTGAATAACCCTTAGGACATGGAGATATGTGACTTCGATTTCTCTCTTTCTCAGTTTGCGAATGTGTACTAATAGCAAAACAGCCCTTAAAGATAGAGGCTATTTTTCAGCTCTAGAATCTCAGGCACTTGATAGAATCTCGACATTTTTTTTTTCAGTTTAGCAGCCACTAATTTTTCTTTTGTGAATTGCATATGCAAGTTGTTTACCTATTTTTTTAATATTGCAGTGTTTTTATTTATTTCAGTGTTGGTGAAAATGACAGGAAAGAAAAGTACTTACTTTAAATTTCCTCTTTGTTTCATGATAGCATGGCGCTGTGGCCTGGAGTTCTTTTCATTTCAGCATGTCAGAAA
Source organism: Mormoops blainvillei (assembly GCA_004026545.1). Lineage (NCBI taxonomy): Eukaryota > Metazoa > Chordata > Mammalia > Chiroptera > Mormoopidae > Mormoops > Mormoops blainvillei. The sequence goes on along the minus strand of PVJD01000507.1, from coordinate 377,272 downwards.
CTTTCTCATTCTTTTAAATAGCTACATATCATTCCGTTATTTGCTTATTTATGGCCACCACATCAACAGATGTTCCTCTTTCTTTATATCACAAACAATGCTGCCATATACATGCACAATTTCATAAGGTACGAGTGTATCTGTGGCATAAGTGTGAGCAGCGTTTATTTCTGACATAAAGTCTTAGAAGTGGGTAGGATTACTGAGACAGATAGGAATATATTTGTAATTTTGGTAAATATTACCAGTTGGGTTCCATCCGCACTTCCATGAAGAATATATGAGTCCTTGTTTCTCCATAGCTTTGGCGCAGAGGGTGTTTTCAAGCTTTGGGTTTTTAAAGTCTGATAGGTGAGAAATCATATCTCAGTGTACTATTAATGTATATTTTTCTTAACATGCGTGAGGCTGAACATATTTTTATGTTTTAAATTCTGTTTGCATTTCTTTTTGGTAATTTTTTAATGTTCTTTGCCCATTAGTCTCCTGAAATTAGGGGTTTTAATTGGGGGGGGGTCAATTTTATGTAGATTCACCTTTTTTCTATGAATTGTACTTTTCCTAGTTTGTTATTTTTCCTTTGATGTGACTGAAGGTGTTTTCCATACCATTTACCATCAAATTGAATATATCAATTTTTGAATGGTTTCTTGAGTTAAAAAAATTGATTTCTTGCAGTCTACCATTCTGGATGAGAATCCTCCACAAGTGTGGTACACAACTTCCTTTTAGTTTTAAAGAATAAAACCAGTTTTCATTGTTCTCAGATCTCAGTTGATATTATATATATAGAAACCCCAAATAAATTACAAATTATTAGAATTAATGAGAAAGAAAGACTTGCAAAAATTGTGTATGAGACCTCCGTACACAAAGCTAGTGGTTCAAAAGTCGTAGTCCCGATAAGAATATGCTAACTTGGAAATGATGAACTAAGGGGCTAGCCCCCTTGAAGATTGTTTTCTACCTCAGCCTCCCAGATGGCATGCAAGTCTCCAGTCAATGAATGATGGAGAGCGTTAGTCACAGCTGGGCCCCTGAAACAAAGTGGGAGCCCGGAGCATCGAGTGAGCTCTCAGATTGCCCCAGCCTCCGCAGCCACTGGCTAGGCGAAAAGGCGGAGTCCAGGCCTGGCTTCACAGATGTCTTGTGGGTCTTCCTGTGCCTCAGGCCCATCCACCCTACTGCTGCCTGGAAAAAACCAGCTTTGGAGAATCGCAGGCCCAGAGGTGAAGACAAGTGGACCTAGATCAGTATAGAGTCACCAAAACCCGAGCTCAGAGGTGGGGCCCAGAGGACAAAGCTATTCTGGGAGAAGGACACATTTGCTCTCAGTACTGATGGTTCAAAGTTAGGTGTGGAGGCTGCGCTGTCCAGACACCTGGGCCCCAGCTATAGGACCATTTCATGCACCCTGTGGATTCTGATTCTGGGCACTGACCCCTTTCAAGCCCCTGCGAGGCTGGAGCTCCATGGCATGCAGGAGGCGACATTCATCCATGGCCACCTGGGATGCCTCTATTAAGTCTGCATTCTTGTGTCACCTCAAACAGCTGCAGCCCTTGGTCCTGCCTTTGAGGTGGCCCTGCCCACGATCGCCACCCTCGACAAGGCACACACGTTGGCCTAAGCCTTTGGGCAGGCATTTGGAACACCTCCCTGCCTCAGGCTACACAAATGGCTTTACAATGGATGAGTGAATGAACATCACTCAGTCAACCAGGTTCATAAACCCAAATCCCCCCACCCATTTATTCCCCCAGCCAGAGCTTTCGTTTTTGTACTAAACCTTTGCAGAAAGAGATGCATGCCTAAGTTGAAATTGAGAACTTACTCCGAAAGGTAGCTCTGAGACTCTGCCTGGGGCTTAGCGCAAATTTCATCAACTGCTCACACTCAATGCAATTTGAATCGATCCTGACACATTACTACAGTTTCAATCAACAGAGGATGATTCAATAATGTTAACCATATTGTTCTTACTAAGGCAGAAAAGTAGACACATACCTTTTATAAAGGTTGTCAGTAATAAGATTGAAACATAAAGAGGGCTTTTGGTTCACCCTCAGCAAACCAGAAAATTAAATTAATCAATAGCTCTCCCTTTCCCAATGGTCTGGGTAATTGAGGCTTATTGTATCAGGAAATATCTAAACTATGGGTATCTTGACAGAAAAGAAAAATCCATTGCTGAAGAGTTCAGTTTGTAATTTAAAATTATATAGAATTTATTCATTTCTCCCACATAAAAGTACATTATTAAGTAATATCATTACATTTTCAGTACAGATGAATAAGATCCTTTCAGATGGTTCAATTTCAGTAATTTGGGAGCTAGCGCTCCATTTTGTGTATTGTGGGCGAGGAAGAAACTGTCCCCTTCAAGTTTCTTTTACCTAGTCTAATAATTAAATCTACATGACACAGATTAACGAGAGAAAAATTGCCAGTTTTAAATGCATACACATGCATGGGAATGAGAGAGTCAGGGGAAACCTCACATACTTGAGAGGGTCAGGGATGGAAAGGTAAAACGAGGTCTATATGACCTACCTCCACGTCTTAAATGAGGTAAGATACCTTAGGGCTTCAGATGGTCACTGCAGGATGGTAAGGAGAGCAGATGTTCAGTCATTTGTAGTTTGCCTTGCCATACACATAGGTCAAAAAAGGGTTATCTCTGATAATCCCTTATTATGGGCAAGGCCCCTAATTCTTCCCGGTAGTTAAGTGGGGAGGGCAGAAGTTTCTCTTGAGCCACAGGGTCTCTGTTGCCTTTAGTTTAAGATAATCTGCATACTACAGAGGCACATCTTGGGATGGCTCATTCTGAACGCTACAGTATCATCCAGGCTTTTGGTCCTGTCTTCACCTTCCGCCTATTTAAACATTTCTCATTTACACCTTTCTAAGATGATGATTGGTGGGGAAAGGAGAGAAAGATGTAGGTGGAAAATGTGTATCTCTTACTAGTTAATAATAAAATATTAATAGAAAATTTGAATGAAATTGCATTTTTTGGTAGATTTCCTTGATCAACAAATTAAGTACCTATTTAACAAATAACACAATTCCAGGCTCTTTAAATGAAAATACAGTAGTCACCTTCAATTTATAATCTGTATGAAGTGAGGTGGGCATAAATTAAATAACTAAAAGATAATAATAATAATAATGAAACAACAAACATTAAATACTAGATTGTAGGATACAGAGTATAATAATATAGGAATTGAGAGTGAAAGAAGTTTGGGGTTAGAAAGGAAACATTTTCTTAGGGAAATGGGTTTGAACCTGTCTTTCAGGTTAATAGGCGTGTGCTGAGTGCCTGCTATGGGCCAAGTGCTATGCTGGTTGGTAGGGTCTCAGAGGTGAATGTTCTAGAAACATGGTGCCAAGTAGGAGGGGAAAATGTATTAAGTCACTTGATTGATTAGAAAACCTACCTTGAGGAGTTTTGAAAAATAAAATCCAAATAGCAAGATGAATTCAGTTGAAAGACAGCTCTGAGGTCATGGAATTTGTTTTTCATTTATTCAATTAAAAATATTTACTGAATGAAAATTATGTGCCAAGCTTGGGATTATAATTGTAAGCAAAGAGAAAAGTTTCCTGTCCTATGGAACCACAAATAAATGTAAAATTTGTTTGTATCCCTATGTTAAATATAAAGGAAAGAAATATTATGCTGTAAGATCATGTAATAGGAGGATTTGACCTATAGGAAAGGCTTCTATGAGGATGTTATGATTCAGATCTGAAAGTGAGCAGACAATACAAGGCAAAGGTTGTGGGCATCAGGAGAAAGTAGCGTGTTCTAAGGAGGAATTGCAAGTGGAAAGCCCTAGTGGTAGTGGAAAAATAATTGAAAATGAGGCTAGAGGGATCGGGTCAAGCAGGACCTTTTCGACAATGTTTAAAGATTTTGTTTTTGGCTTAAGAGCAATGGGAAGCCACTGAAGAATTTTAGTTTTAACCACAGTGTCATAATTAGAAGTACATTTTGAAAAGATCTCTGAGACTGTGGTGAATGAATTAGATGGCAGATAGAAGAGTATGGGGTGACGTTATTATATTAGTCATATTAGAGTCGTGCAGAGTAGTAAACAAAGCTACTGGCAATGCAAAGAGAGGAAAGAGCATAGACCCGAAAGATTTTTAGGAGTTAAAATTAAGACTCATGGACAAGAGAGTGGTGATTGTGGTGGGAAGAGGGGTATAAGGGGGCTAAATGGTCATAGAGTAAAATACAATTTAAAAAAAAGACATTTGGTGTGAGGAGCAAGGATGACTATCAGGTTCCTAATTTGGGAAACAGGTAAGCATGCCATTTCCTGCATGGGGGTCAGGTTTTAGGTGTTTTGTTTGTTCGTTTGCTTGTTTGTTTTTTGGTCTGTTTTTTCTTTTCTGGGGTTGGAGGAGAAAGTACATGTGTTGAGTTTGAGATGTCTTTGAGATGTAAGTGGAGATGCTGGGTATAGCTAATGGTAGGAGATATATTCTCAGAGCCAGTTATGTTATTGAATTCTTGGACAGGGATGAAAATCCTCAAAGGAGAAAATATAGACCGAGAAAAGGAGAAAGTTGAGAACTGAGATTTAAACATTACTAACAGTTAATGGCTGGATAGTAGAGGATAAGCCTGCCAAGAAGACAAATGTGGAGATGCCAGAGAGGAAAGAGGAAAAGCCAGGATTCTCAGGAAAAGTAAGAGCTACTTCCTTGACGGATACAGTGGTGATTGAACTAGATTTAAAAAACAGAATTAACAACTTGGAGAAAGGAATTGATGAATCTATAGTCAAAGAAACTAGTGACAAGAGACGAGAGCCTAGGGTAAATTCGTTATGGTCAGAATGGAAAAAAAAGAATAACTTAAAAAACAGCACAAAGAAATAACTGGGAAGAGGAATTAAATATAAAGAATACATGATGGCATCAAATTTGGGAGAAGAGAGAGCCACTGTTAAAAAGAGGCCAGCTGACAGAAACATTTAGCTAGTGTCTTCAGAACAATTAATATGACCTAATTAGGAAAGCATTAATTATGTTCAAAGGTTTCGAAATTACAGTAACTTTTTTGTGATACAATTTCTAAAATACCATATCAATACAATAGCTATTTTACTAGAAGGCGTAAGGAAATAAAGGTATGAGAAAAGGACGAATACTTGTTTAGTGTCTATATGGAACAGAATTTTAAATATAACTACATGTTAAACTACAGATGTATTTTCTCAATGACTGGTAGAGCCCCTAATAATTTTTACAACTTCAATGACTAGAGGGAGCTGTTTTGACACGGTGTTGACTTGTCATCAGTTTGAGAAGTCACTACACATGGCAGAGCAAGACTTACGAAAAGCAATAGAGGAAGAACTAAAATCTGTATAAAACAGAAGAATGTTAACATTAATGCCTGTTGTATCTTATGAAAATAATGCTTAACTTCTTTTCTAAATGATCCGTCTTCCTTGCTTCCTTTACATTCCCACCTACTTAACATTACCCCAATGTGAGAAACTTCAGTGGTAAGAAAAAAAAAAGTGGTAAGAAAAAAAGCAAGCCATTTGAGTTACCTTGAATAAAATAAGAGTAATGTGACCTTTTTAGACAATTTAGGCTAAATGTCAAGTTTTACTTCTGATGCTATGCAAACATTTTTACCTCTTTGCATAGTAAGCATGGCATCTTAGTACTTTAAGCCTCAGTCTCACGGGCAGCTTTTCTGAACCAAGACCTCTTTTGGGAACCTTGGTTCAGAAAGGGGAAATGAATTGAGAAATATACTCTTCAGGGATGTAGTTAAGAAAGTTTAATTTTCTTGAGTGTTGTATGGTGTTAAGAGGCCAGGTGATCTAGATTTGAATCCTGCTTCTCTTACTAATTCTCTCTCTAGATTTGGCACAAGGATCCCAACCTCTCTTTTTCTCATTTTACTTATTATGTGTTAATTGGAGATACTTGTGGTACCTACTGCTTAGAGCTCTTAGAGTTAATTATTTTAACTCTTAGAAGAACAAGTACTTGGTAAATAACATATATTATTAAAACTGTTATTTTTTAAAGTTTTGTTAAATTAATATTATGTAATATGTAATTGATGAAATCTTATTTTATTAAACTCAAATTGAAATTTAATGGCAATATATCAGGAAGAACTGAAACATTCTATGTTGTAAAGAAGATGTTAAGCTGGAAAATAGCTGCACTCAGGTATGATGAAGGATAGAATTACAGGTGCATTTCACGAAATGGTGCATGTCCTGAGTCTTGCACCCCAGAAAACCCCCTAGTTTTGTGGGATTTGATTCATTGTGGCTCCCTCATTATTTATGCTGTGTCTGTCCTTGTGCCTATCGGTCCTGTTCCTTGCAGTCGGATACTTCTGGAGACTATGAAACCGCACTCCTGAAGCTCTGTGGAGGAGATGACTGAATCAAGAACTTCGTCTCCAAAGGCTGCTGGCTCCCACAATAGGCTTTCCCAACAGTGCTGCTTACTTCTTTCTCACATTATTTAACATACAAGCAAGTATAAACAGCAACTTGTTTTCCTAAAAGAGATTTTTGTTGTTTTATAACGACAACAATGTGATTATTGCAAACATCTCGTCACAATGTAGTAGTTCATAAATGAGCATTTAAAATGAGGTGGAGGGTCTCCTTATATCATCTACATTTTATTTCTGCTTAGGAAGTAAGAATCTTTGTACAATTCTAACACATTAAATGCAAAAACAGGGTAATAAAATTGTTGCTTTTAATAAATTGTCTGTTTTTAGCATTTACCAACATTGTACCTGGTGCATTTACCTGGTGCTGGCAACTAATAATATTTTGCGACACGTTTTTGTCACCAAAGCTCTTGCTGCTTCAGTCTATCTACCATGTTGTTAATTACATTCATCTTTTAGGAATAAAAGTGAAGATGTATGTAACCCTGCCTACCCTTTCTGGCCATGATCAAGCTATAGGAATGGCAATGACTACTAAGTTATTTTGGCCCTCAGAAAACATCTGCTGAAGTATTAATCTAACCACTTCCTGTCTGAATGGAAAGCAAGAATTGCGGTTGTTTTATGCTAAATACTGCTTTCCCAGAATGCATAGTTAGAATTAAGTCTATAAGGTTTCCTTTTCCCCTAAAATAAGTTTGCAAAACTAAGCATTTAAAAAATCCCTCATGTTATCTTTTAAAGGGACCTGCCATGAAATATCTTGACTAATATGAAATATGTGAGGTAAAAAATTCCAGTTAGAATTATTAGTCCAGACTACAATGGAAATGACAGATGTGTGAGAAATAGAAACAGTGATGTGTGGGTTCAGAGCTTTTAATCAATGCATTCCCCTGGTGCACACTCCTGAGAACTTTTAGAAAGATAGAGCAGTTACTTCTTTTTCTGGAATTTCCCAAATGCATAGAGGCATAAAATGTAGGGAGTTGGCATCCTACGCACCTGGTTTTGACCTCCTGCCCTGTCATTTACAAGCTCTGTGCCCCTGGCAAGCCCTGCTAAACCAAAGTTTTCTCATCTGTAAAATGATAATAATTACAGCACCTGTCTTTCTCGTAGAGTTTCTTAAAGATTAAGTGAGATAATGCCTGTGTACACTTAGCCCTGTGCCTGAACATGGTACGTGTTCAGTTACCATGTTATCATTATTATTACCAAGCAACGTCAAAATGATCACAAACAATATCACAGCCATTCGTTATCAGTTCACCCACCGTGTGCCAAGCCCTGTGCTAAGTAAGTACAGGATACGCCAAAGGGACTAAGACTCACTTCCTTTTGACAAAGAGCTTAAGATCTGAGAAAGACATGTAAGCAGATAAACACGATATAGTATGTACTGTGCATTCAGGGAAATGACATTGCATAAGAAACAGAAGCAGTATGGAGGTGGAGTCAAGAATTCAGCCTACTTAAGGTTATAAACTCCACTAGTTAAAAAGAAGAGGAGAGGCTCCCCACACAGGTAAGAACACTTGCAAAGTCACTGAGTAGTGATCTAGCATGATGTGTGTGCAACTCTACCCAAAAGTTAGTGTGATGGAGGTTTAGAATACAAGGGAGGTGACCAGTGATAGGCAGAGGTCAGCTTCTGAAAGCTTATATATCATTCTAAAGAGTTTATAAGCAGGGGGCAGTCATGGAAGAAGCATTCCAGCAGGATATCAATCAGAGAAATGATGTGCTCAAATTTTTGATCGAGGAAGGAATGTGTAGGAGAAGAAAGCCACAGGCAGGAAACCTACTTGGCAAATTAGTTTTATAATCAAGAGCAGAAGTGTCAGTCTGCACTAAGATAACGACAAGGGAGACCAAAAGGGGAAAGATACACACACTTAAGAAATATTTAGGAGATAAAAATTGAAAGAACAAGGTAATCAAGGTAGTCAGGTGTCAAGTTTGCCCCTATGATTTTGACTTGAGTGATTCGGTGAATGAGTGTCTCACCAAATGGCAAATCATTGCCAATACTTGAGTGCTTACTGTATATTGGGCACCATGTTAAACAGTGGAGTATGTGTTAAATCATTAATTCAAGGAACTTTACAATGTAGGCACTAACTCACAGATACAGGCATGGAGACTTGGAGAAATTGAGTACCCATTGGAACAGCCTGAATTTAAGCCCAAACAGCCCAACTTTAGTGTCCAGGCTCTTAATCGCTAGTTTGCCTTAAAATTCATCCCACCCCTGGGCCACTGTTCTTTTCAACCCTTGAACATAAGCTGTTTGAATGCGGGGAATTTTGTCTGTTGCATTCATTGCAGTATCCTAGTGCTTAAGATGAGCTTAGCACATAAAAGGCACTTAATAAATCTTTGTTGGGTAAATGAAGTTCTCTTTTTTCCATACATTTGAGCTATATAGGTGAATTTGGAGTGACTATTTAAGCATTCGCAAATATGCCTGAGTCTCAGCTTCCCAGGCTTGGGAAAAGAAACTAATATTGCACTATGGGCAGCCTTGGAGAAGAATTTAGAAATATTACCTACATATAGATTACTTTTTCCAAGCTACCCATCACCATGGAGATAAATATTTTGTAAAGCTGGTCAGAACGTTGGGACTTCTGGAGAAGCAACAAGTTCAAATGCATATATGTTCTGCTTAGCTAAACTCCTGAAATGGCATTACTAGGTTTTAATCTTGATCACATTCTCCAAAGTTGTGGAGAAGAAATCTACCTGCTTTGGATTTTTATATTAACTGTTCTCTTTTCCTCTAGAAAAATGGTTTGCTCCACTAGAGTTCTTCCACATTTATTTTTTCCTTCCTTCCTTCCTTCCTTTCTTCTTTCCTTCCTTCCTTCCTTCCTGTTCATTCTTCTCTTTATTCCTGTAATGTAATAAGTGATTTTTAAAAATCCTCACCCAAGGATATGTTTTATTGATTTTTTTTTTTTTTGAGAGAGAGAGAGGGAGAGAGAGAGAGAAACATCAGTGTGAAAGAGAAACATCGATCAGTTGCTTCCCATGCATGCCCCAGCCAGGGGTCAAACCCACAACCTAGGAATGTGCCCCAGCCAGGGATCACACCCGCAGCCTTTTGGTGTGTGCAACCATACCCCAAACAACCAAGCCACCTGGCCAGGGCTGTAATAAGTGCTTTTGAAACTGCCCTCCAATGTGAACACTTAAGACTTTGACAAAACCACATAGTTTTATTCTTCCATTTCCCCATTTGATGTAAACGCCGTCCCAAACTTGTTTATTGTCCCCTTGCTTCCTTTTTATGTAGTTATTTATTTATTTTTTTTCCTTTATCAAGTGAACATTGTATTGTATGTCATTTCTGGGACTCCTTTTTTCACTTATTTTGCTCAATGATATTCATATCATTGCATGTCATGTGTTTTATTTATTTTGACTGCTATATATCTTTTCACTTTGTAGATCATAGATATAACTTCTTGAAGGCCACAGAATTGCCCCAAAGGAAGTCAGGAAAGCATAGTTTTATCTGGCTCCATACCCCTTGTGCTTCTTTGAAACTATGGTGCCCTACTATGGCCACAGAAGTAGCAGCCTTCATCTACAGTCAGTTCAGAAAACTAGGAAGAACCTGTTTGTTCTCTCTAATGGGTCCTGATCACCAGTTTTCAGTGTGCGTGGGAAAAGGGTTCCCCATACCAATAAGCAATGCTCTGACACAAGCTGGATGTCCTACTACTCAACTCAGTCTGATGCACCAGATCCCATAGGTCAAGGGTACAGTCCAACGAGACGGTCCTCCCATCCCCAGACACCAGTCACAAGTCTAGGCTGTTTCCTGAGCTTCTGCCCAACTGGTATAGATCAGAGATTGCAACACCTCTCTCCTTGGGTTCAGTTAATTTGCTAGAGTGGCTCACAGAACTCAGAGTGTTTACTATAAAAGAAAGTAATAAAGGATATAGATGAACATCCAGATGGAAGAGACATGTAGGACAAGGCACGTGGGAAGAGGTCCATGCCCCGACCAAGTGCGTCACTCTCCCCGCAGCTCCTGCATGGGCTCAGCAACCCGCAACCTCTCCGACCCCATTACTGGGATTTTTATAGAAGCTTCATCACATAGGCATAAGCAATCATTAATTCCATTTTCAGCCCTTTTCCCTACTCAGAATGAAGGGTGAGGTTGAAAATTCCAAGCTTCTAATTCTGGCTTATTCTTTCCAATGACCGACCTGTGTCCAGGGGGCACCCAGGAGCCCACCCAGATTCACCTTATTAGCAAATACAAGATATAGAATCAAAGGTGACCACAGTCCTCTTTTTACTTAGGAAATGAAAAGGGTTTTAGAAGTTCTGGACCAGGAAAAATTATCTCATGTGCTTGCGTTCTCAGGAATTCCCTGTGTAATCGCATCATAAAAAGGGACCGGCACTCAACCATCATGAATATCAGTACGTATATTACATACCACTAAATTTCTAGCCCAGTTCCCTATCCCAGTAGGTACACAACAAATTTTAGGAATAATGATTTGTGAAGTGGGGTCGTAGGCCTTTCCCGCCCATTGTACCAGAATGTTGTAAGAAGCAGAGTAAATAATTAGAGCTACCTTGAAAACAATGGAATGTTATTCAAATGGGATATAGAAATGTAGAGTTGCTATAGACAAAATTGATTATGCCCCTTGAACAGTGCAGTGTCATAATAATGTGATCTAGGCTCACATTAAGAGCTTACCACATGGTGAAGATGCCGAACACCTTTTAAATTGTTTTCTAATTATCAAAATAACTTCAGGAGGTAGAAACTATTATTTTTCCCATTTTAAAGAGTAATCAGTTTTGTTGCATGTATGAATCAAGGACTTACTATGTACTGAGACTGTCATAAATATTTTAGATCTCATTCTCAGAGCCGTCATACCATTTATCTGTCCTAAGTGCTTCGGAACAAAGCATGGTTATATATGTGTCAATATCATCCCCATTTTACAGGTGAGGAGAATGAGGCTCGGAAAGCGTAGGTTAGCAGCCCAAGGTTGCACAACGGGAAAGCCTAAGTTTAGTATCCCGGTCAGTTTGTATCTGTGCGTAAGCAAGTGTGAGAAGGGTGAAGAAGAAGGAGGTGATAATCACTTGAGAGGACCCTCCAAAAAGAAAGCAACATTGAAATATTAAAAAAGGGCTCCAAGGAAATCCCTCCTTCAAATTTTTTCTCTCACTCTTCTTGCATTGTGTGCATTGGACCAGCTAGTAGCTGCTAAAAGTATATTTTTGATGATTTTTTTAAAGATTTCATGTATTTATTTTTAGACAGAGGAGAGTGGAGGGAGAAAGAAAGGGAGAGAAACATCAATGTGTGGTTACCTCTCATGCCCCCCACCGGGGACCTTGCCCACAACTGAGACACTGGGAATTGAACCAGTGACCCTTTGGTTCACAGGCCGGAGCTCAGTCCACTGAGCCATACCAACCATGGCTATCGCTAATGATTCTGATGGAACATGGCTAGCTAAAGATGAGGGGCTGTTGTTAGTGATCCTTCCAAAGAACTACAATACTTATTTAAATATTTAAATACCAGAATGAGAGGGGCAATATAGGGCAGAGGACAGTACCGTGGTTAAGTGCATGGGCCTTGGGGTCATGCTGCCCAGATCTGTGGCTTTAGGCAAGTTATTTTGCTTTGTTAAGTCACATATTCCTCACCTTTAAAATGGGAACAGTAATAGTTTAATTATTTTGATAATTAAATTAGAAAACAAAAGGCGTTCAGAATAGCGTGTACCATATGGTAAGCACTTAATAAATGCTAACCTAGATCAACAATTTTCAACAGGTATGCTGCAAGAATTTTTATTTTTTCATTTTTATTTTTTTAAAGAATTTTTAAAACATGCAATACTGGACTATTTAGTCAAGGGCACTGACCTCTTTTCCCTTAGATTGTCATATTAAAAAATGACAACAGCCACCCTGGCTGGGTAGCTCAATTGATTGGAGCATCATCCCAATGCACCAGGGTTGCAGGTTCGATCCCCAAACAGGGGCACATACAAGGATCAACCAGTGGGTGGAGTGGAAGAACAAATCGATGTTTACCTCCCTCTCTCTCTGTCTCACACTCACACACACGTGTAAGACAGCCAACACAACAATAGCTGTCTGGTGTGAATGCATCAAAATTATACCTATTTTTTGGTCATATATCATATATTTTTTGGTGTGCCCCATAATTTTAGGAATTAGTTCATGTGTCCCATGAAATGAAAAAGGTTGAAAATCCCTGGCTTAGATCATATTATTACTGCAGTGTATTATTCAAGACGCATGTTTTTTTATTGCCTCTAATTTCCACAAGGTGGCAGGTCAAGTTCAAAGTGGACACCGTGACTTTGTGTCCCACAGGCAAAAACCTACTTACTTGCTTCAGAATAACTGGGCCAAACATAAGCTATTTGAAAAAAATAGCTTCATTATATTGTCTATAGAATGTTTGTTATGGTCCAGGCATCTTACTGTTGCCATAAAATCCTTCTTAGTAAAACATATGGGTCACTTCACTTAATCCTCTTATTTGTCATGATTCCCAGGACCATCTCACTTAGATGAAATGTATATTAACTTTTCCATGGATCACCCCACTAAGCGAGTACATTTAAGTCATCCCTTTATGCACTCAGTTTAGCCCCTGAGGACTGCGGAGGAGGAGAAAATTAGCAGTCCGGAAAGACTCTTGGACTCTGAGAGATGGGCTGCAAAGGCGGGAGATTTGGGTGCCTTGTTCCAGAGCGATGGGATGTTTGGTCTACTCATGAGGAGGTAAAAAAATGACAAACAAAGACAATGGATAGGGGATTCTCTAGCCTATTTGTAAGGGCATACATACTAAAGGAAATTTTTAAAAATATTTTATGTATTTATTTTTAGAGGAGAAGGGAGGGAGAAAGAGAGGGAGAGAAACATCAATGTGTGGTTACCTCTCACGTGCCACCTACTGGGGACCTGGCCTGTAACATAGGCATGTGCCCGAGACTGGGAATCAAACTGGCGACCCTTTGGTTCACAGGCCAGCGCTCAATCCACTGAACCACACCAGCCAGGGCTAAAGAAAATTTTTAATACACAGACTTTTCTTCTGGGTATCCTTTCCTCCTTCCATTTCCCTCTTTCATGTCTTATCAATAATCTCTCATTTCTACAGTTTTACTTTGTATTTAAAGCACTGGTTTTAAGGAACCAGATCTAAATCCTGGCTTCACTACCTATTATAGCAGTTTTTGACAACTACTTAACTTCTTTGCACCTCAATTCTTTGCCCGATAATAACAACTCTTACGTTAAAGAGTTGTTGTGAAGATTAAATGAAATAAAAGATATGAAGAATATAACTCAATCAAAACTAGTTACTGGTCATTGCATTGGCTTAGCCTTGCCTAGAAAATGACAGATAGTAGGTTTCAATAAGTATTTGCAGAATAAATAAATGATGCTTGTTTTAGCACTGCATAGTGATAGTAACTCTGAGACTGGCCTTGAAAGTCTTCAAAGAAAATACTCACTGAAATCAGTGTTACCCTGTCAAAAAACATGTGTCCTCTGACAACGGGAATCGAATGTGTGCACGTCAGCGGTTAGGTGTGTAGAATCTAGCAGCAGGGTCCCCAGGCTCATACCCTGCCCGCAGCTGATAATTGTGTGACCTGTGAGTGAGCACCTACTTAATTTGTGCCTTACTTTCTTTATTGGTGAGGCCAGGATGGCAATAGAATTGAATGTTCAGATTCTGATAGGTGCGAAGTTTCAGCATATCAGGTAAAGCACTTAGCAAAGGGCCCACCAGCCTTAAAGTGCACAAATAAATGTCAGCTGTTACTCTCTGGCTCAGCTTGGAAGACTTACAATTGCTTATACTCGACCCACGTGGGGGGTTTTTGGATGTCGTAAAGTGAACCCTTCAAGTTTGTAATTAGCAAAGAAGATAAAGCAGAGCTCTTAGCAACTTCCTGCCTATGAAACCCATGTTTTATGAACCACGGAAAGTACCCCAGATTTCTTGTCAACCCCACCCCAGCAAACCGACAAACTGATCTTTCCCACCCGCTGTCTATCCTCTCCCTCTGAAAGTGAAGCAAGCATGAGTTGCTCTGTGCTCAAGCATTTTACTAGTATACATTTCCTCCAGTTTCCACGAACTCAGCTCATGCCAGTCTTATCTACCAGAGGGCCAGCCCTGCTCTGAGGCCAGAGTTTTCCTGTTTCAGCGGCTCTGACAAAGTCAAAGGAGGCAGAGAGGAGCTTCAGTGAGGAGGAGGGAGAGCTGGGGGGCAGGAGTCGCCTGGCATGGTGACTGCAGTAAACCGAAAAGAAATCCCAAACCCAAGCCACCAAAACAGCCCATTCGGCTGCACGCATTTTATTATTTTTTAATCTTTCTTTAAATTTATTGATTCTAGAAAGAGGAAGGAGAGAAAGAGAGAGAGAAGCATCATTTTGTTGTTTCACCTATTTGCACATCCATTGGTTGGTTCCTGTATGTGCCTTGATGGCGGATTGAACGCCGAACTTGGCATATGGGGATGACGCTCCAACCAACCGAGCTATGGAACTAGACATGGCAGTAAATAATCACTCACAACCAGGACTTGCAGAGCTCTGAGCGTGAGCCGAGGTAACAAGTGACACAACCACCAGGCAAAAGGAACTTTGAAAAAGGACATTGGCATCAAATCAGCCCCTGCACAGACGAGCGCTCCTCACTGAGTAGGGGGCGGGGAGAACAAATCCCCCCCGGGGCGGGGGGAAGTGGGTGAGAATGAGCCACATTCACACCTGCCTTTAGAGAACTGCAAGGCCGCCAGAGCCCAGGGCCTCTGTTGATGCTCAGCCACTTTTCTCACGTGGAGTTTAGAGAGCTCCAATGTGGAAAACTTAAACTCTTTGTTTTGTTTTGTGTTGGAGAGCTAAACCTCCAAAGAAAAACCCAGATCATGCACAGCAGATTCTGCGTAAACAGGTGTTAACTGATCTCTTCATGCAAAATATCTTCTTGGTTGTTACTGGTCAAACCAGCTCCCTGAGTTGTTTATTCCTTCAGTTATTGCACGGTAAACATGGTGCAGGACCGGTGCAAGTTGTTGGGGATATAAAGATGAGTAAAGCTACACATTTCCTAGTTCCAAGGAGCTGATACGCTAAGGAATGAGAAAGGGAAAATAAAGACAGACCTGGCTAATTAGCAAAGGCAGCAAAGTGGGGGCAGTGGTGATGGTGGTGACCGTGGTGATGGCGGATGGGTTTGGGCATCAGGCAGGCCTGGCAGCCCTACTTCACAGCTGTTTGACCTCAAGGCAAGATTCTCACTGCTGTTTCTAACTTTCAGAGTTAATGAATAGTATATTTGAAGAAACTGCTGCTTATTAAGTGCTCAATTAAAGGCTGTTAAAGTCTTACCGGACAGTGGTTAAGAGTCTGAAGCCAGGCTAGCTCAGGGTCAAATTTGAGCTCTAAACATACTAGCTGTGTAATTATGGACAAATTATTTAAAGTCTTTTTGCCTCAGCTTTCTTATTTCTGAAATTTGGATGATAATAATAATTAAACCAACCACGCAGGACCACACTGCTCAAATAGATCAATGCATGCAAGTACTTGGAATGGCCCAGCCTATAGGAAGCTCTATGAAAGTCCTAACTTTTTGTCATTAACTGTAATAAAATGCGATATGCTCTATAACAATGCTATCAAATATCTTGTAGACCACTGCGCACATTTTACAGCTATAGGTAGACAGCCACACATACAATATTTTGCCAAATAAAAAAAAAGTATGTTGACAAAACAGTGGGAAAAAGTAGACCAGACAAACTGGAAGAACGTACATGACAATGGTGGCCTTGTCTCTGGGTGGCAGGATCACAGGTAAGTCATTTTCTTCTTTTTTCTAAGTTGTGTTTTGTAAAATTTTAACTATTATTTCTTTACTAATTTTAAAACTTTTATATGAAGTATAAGAAAGTTTGATTATTAAAAGCCGCCTGGAGCCCAGGTGAAGGTGACGGTGGTGGCGGTGGTGGCGGTGGCTGGGTTTGCGGGTCAGGCGGGCCTGGCTGGCCCACTTCACAGCTGTGTGACCTGAGACAAGATTTTCACACTGTTTTTCCTGATTTCCAGAGTTAACGAATAAGATATTTAGAGAAACTGCTGATTAACCCTGTCAGGGAAGGGTTTGCTGGGAATGGAAGCTATGAGCGAGGGCTTTGAAAATATAAAGATTGGCACCGAGATGGGAAAAAGCTCCGAAGAACTGCCTTGATGATGTATTATTTGATTAGATTGGAAGATCGTGCAGTGATAAGTACATGGGCTAAGTGGGCTCTTAATGCTCAGTGAAGAGGCTTCTTAGCACGGAATATCAGAGTCCATACTGAATGTTCACTTGTTTTCCTCTTTTTGAGGCATTTGGTAGACAGTTTGCCTTCTTTCTCTCTCTCTCCCTCTTTCTGTTTTTCTGTGACTTCAGAAATTTTATTGTGGGGTCCAGTCTCTTGAGGGTAGCCAGAGACCACTTTAAGCCTTCTTTGTGATAGAAGCCACAGAATAGATGCCGATTCTATTTCCTACTTTCTAGATGCTGACAGGTAGTACAAGAGCCACACAGCCCTCCCTGTCTTGGGTTAGAGCCAGTGTAAGTCACCTTGTGCACACTCGGAGCAGAGCCTTTCCAAGGAAGCGGGTGATACAGAATGACATCCAGCTGAGAATGGTTCTACTTTTCTGGCCCTTTCTGTGCCTCACTGAGACCTTGGGACCCCAAGGAGATCCCTGAATGTGCTGCAGGCAGGGTCAGGCAGTCCAGGGCCCCTAACAGTCATCCGGATCTTCTGAGCACCAGCCCACACCTCCTAAGCCTTCCATCCGTGGCTTCAACAGCACTGACTGGAGAATGGCTCCAATTTATCCAGATATGTTTCTGGAGAGAAGACTTAGTGATGAGGAGAAGAGCAACTTCCTTCCTCTCTCTCCTGCCTGCCTCTTCCTCAGCCCTCTGCTCTAATTTCTGGCTGAGCTCAGCAATGTTAAGAAGACAAGGAGAAGTCCTTGCACTGTTTAGTCTACTTGTAATTATTTCAATGTGGAGACCATCCCTGGCCACCAGGCAACAAATTGTCCATTCTTGATTTTCTCCTTACTCTTTCTTCCGGGTACTGGTTATGTAGTTTGGCTGGGCCAGGTGCAGCCAGAAACTTCTTGGGAGGTCCAGGGTTTCCCAGAATTTATAATCCACCCAGAAAAGCCCCTGGGGGAAACTCCGCAGATCTTTCTGTGGTTATGCCTCTGAAGACACTGCCGTTGTCCTGTTCCCCCCGGGCTGCTCTTGGCTCCCTCAGTATGTCGTCTCTGTCTTCTCCCTGACCTTTCCCTTCTGAGGAATAAAGGAGAGACTCTAGGCTCTGGAGCCATACTCGGACTTCAGATATGACCTGTGGGCTGTGTCACGTGGGGCAAATTCCTTAGTGAGGCTGATCCACCATTTCCTTTGTTTATCATATGGGATTAGTGAAATACAACAGAGAAAGACAAACATTGTATGATCTCACTTATATGTAGAATCTAAAAACAAACAAACAAACAGAAACCTGAACTCATAGATACAGAGAACAAAGTAGTGGTTGCCGGAGGTGGGGTTGGGGGGAGGATGTGAAAGGGGTGAAGGTGGTCAAAAGGTACAAACTTCCAGTTATAAAATAAGTCCTGGGGATGTGATGTACAAGTTGGTCACTATAGCTAACAACACTGTATTGTGTATTTGAAAGTTGCTAAGAGAATAAATATTAAAAGCCCTCATCACAAGAAAAAAAAATCGTAAGTGTGTGGTGATGGATGTTAAGTAAAGTTATTATGCTATTTACGTTATAATATATCCTCATACATGTATCAGATCATTATGTTGTACACCTAAAATTGATACAATATAAATGTCAATGATACCTCAATTAAAAAAAATTGGAATAATAATTTATCTAACTCACAGTGCCACGAAGATCCCAAGGAAGGAATGATTGTATTTGTTATGGAAGATAAGAAAACTTAAATGAAGTTAAAAAAATTTATCTAACAAAGAGCACCTAATACAACGCCTGAACTATAGTAATAATTGGATATATCTACACCTTTTCCCCATTTCCCATTCTCTTTTGCTATATGCCAAATACATGCATAAGATCCTTTTGGTTTCAAAAGTTTTACTCTTAATAATTGCAGGGAAACAACAGAGGGCTGCACGTTCTGTGTAATGACCATGGGGAGTTTTTGCAGCTTAATAAATGATTCCACATTCTGGACTCCCTTGCAGAGAGAATTCGGCTTGTCTTGGACTTTGGCTTTAAGACCTCACAACTCTCTGTTTGTGGACTTGCTCCATCCTTTCGGGTGTTCTCCTTTCAACAATCATAGGCACAGTTTTCTTACCACTCAGTATGAGCAATTAGAGATGTTATGTCATTGTAACCTTATAACTCCACCAGGAGGCCAGTTACATTACCCCCCACTTATTAGTTAGGAAACTGAGACTTAAAAGGTTAAATGCCCCCCTAAGCCACATAGTCTTGTCATTCTGGAGCCACAGTACAAACCGAGGTATCTGTGGCTCCAAAGTCAATGATGTCGAGCTTCTCACTATGGTGGCTTGATGCAACAGTAGGAACAGTTGCAAAGCTTTTGATTTTTAGAGGCCTGTTATCCAAGGGGAGAAGGGTCTGGAAACTTGGGTGTCTCAGGGACCCTCTGGCTCCCTGCCCCAAGCAGCTTCACAATATATCGCTGACATCTAAGTCATCAATACTGAAGTCAAAATCAGTTCCTCAGACATTTCCAGATCAATAATATGAAGTCATTGAGTACAGGACAAAAACCATCTTGGCAAGGAAAGCAGTGACGGTATCTTGAAGTCTGATGAGAGAGATCAGATGAGGAGGTTCTCAGACCAGAAGTGAGTGCTGATGGCTTGTCTGCTGCTCACTGAGTTCTGTGCCATCGAAGGTTGAGACCCTAGAATGCACAAGGCTGGGTATGGGGAAGGGGCAGAGCTGGAACACCAAGTAAAATTTTCACTGTTACTTACATCATTTCCCTGGTTTTGTGTCTCTCATACTTTTTAAGGGGGGAGTATGCTATTTTGTAGTCATCCTTTCCCTGTGCCACACAGAGCAATAGTACAGGAACCATTAAGTACCAAGGACTTGGCAGCTTCTAAAGGTCATGTCACTGGTAGGTGCAGTTGGAGTTGAAGTAATTGCGGACATGCAGGCAAATACCCAGTGGGTCAGCAGGGCCCGGCCCCAAGCCGGAGGGGGACCCACAGCTTCTGGAGCGAGAGGGGGAATAGGAGTCCAGAGAAGAGAGTGAACGAGGAGCAGAAGGACCATGCAGAGCCCTGGGGAAGCAGCAGAGGTGCCCTTTGCACCTGAGACATCTTCGATAAGGCAGTGGTGAACTAAAAACACATGTTGGAGGCTTACTGTGCACTCAGCACTGTGCTCCTTGCTTTAGAGACGCCCTCAGGCACCGCGGAGTTAGAAAGGCCTCATTTATCCTGACTCTTCTACCAACTCACTTTGAGAAATTGGGGAGATGGTTCAGTCTCTCTGAGTAGGTATTTATTTCATCCATAAAATTAGAACGATAATGTCTATATCACTTATTAGGCTCATCAGTATTAACCGAAGACCTATTATAAGCATTATAAAAGCTGACATACACAGGTAAATTAAAATAAATCAGTCTTATGAGATAAATTCTGGAACTGTAACATACAGCAATAGTTAACATATTGTAAACTTCGAAGTTACTAAAAGAATAGATCTTTAAAGTTCTCATCACAAAAAAAAAGTTGTAACTCTGTGTGGTGATGGACGTTAACTAGACGTACGCTACACTATGTGTGCAAATATCAAGTCATTATATTGTGCACCTTAAAGTGACCTCAAACCCAGCACTGGTACTGAGTTTGAACTTGTATTAGTCTGGTGAACGCCACTCGCCTCTACCTGGTGACTCACACGGAACCTACCTCTTGCAACTTGAGTACTGCCAGGGGCTCTTTCAGTGACTGAGCCTACTAGGCAGTAGGCAGGTGGAGGCAAATCTCCAGGTTACTTGGGCCTTTTGCTGACCTGTCCCCGGGCTCGGTGCTGGTAGAGCCAGCCTTGGTGCACAGCTTGATCCTTCCCATGCACACACAGGCCCAGCAGAAGCAGCCACACACTATGAATCACTTTGTAGCTCCAAACAGGTTGGCTAGAGCTGGACACAGGCAGCATCTGACATTGAACTGCACTGGAGTCCCTCCCAAGAAGCCCCAGAACCAACACACCCAGTGTCAAGCCTCAGACAACAGCAGAGCAGGATCCCAGGAGCTCTGTTGCAATTCCAGAGGGAGACCTTGGCAGGCACCAGACCCTACTGAGGTGAGTTCCACTTTGTGTGGTCGGCACCTGCACGGCAGCTCATGCACTGTGGTGGGGCTGGTCCTCGCAGTCAGCCAGCCAGCCTGAGGGTTGACCCCATGCATGAATGGGCCATCAGCAATCAAGACTCAATCACAACGGGAGGACTCACATAACCCACAAAGGGACATTCCTAGTTCAGGTGATCAAGAAGACTACACTGCTGGATCCCGTAGGGCACCTACTACATAAGGCCATCCTACCAAGACTAGGAGACGTAGCAGATCTACCTAATACATAAAAACAAACACAAAGAGACAACCAAAATGGGGAGACAAAGGAACAGGCCCCAAATGAAAGAAGAGAAGAAATCTCCAGAAAAAGAGCTAAATGAGATGGAGGCAAGCAATCTACTAGATACAGAGTTAAAAAAAAAAAAAAAGTGGTTATAAGCACGCTCAAGATACAAGAGTTGTCATGGAAAAAATAAAATAAGAAGATGAATGAGAGAGGAGGATGAGGAATAGGAGCAATAAAAGAGGAGGAAAAGCTCCTATCTAATTATTACCTACCAAGTTACTACTACTTTACTTTTATTTGCATGGGCTCTTTGAAAATCAAATGCAGAATGTGGTGGCAGCAAAAAGTCAATGATTCTAAGCAAAACAGGAAGCAATGACTACAATTATAATTAGTCAATGAAGTAAGGCAGATGTATGAAGCAGAATAGATGCCAGAGAAGCTGGGGATGGACTTACTGGGTGAGGTGGAGGAGAAGGCAGGCCGAGGCTACAGCTGGGATAATACATTTCAGAAACAGTTCGGTGCAAGCCCAGAGTGCAGTTCTGCTGACTAAGGTGGGCCAGAGATGGAGATCTTTAGCCCAGAAAATGTGTAAGGAGTCAAGGAATCTGAAAAGTTAACATGGATTTTAAAGTCACTAAAAGTTACAGCAAGGGACAGGACAAAGGTGAAGGGACAAGAGTCATCTGGAAAAGTTTCAGAGTGAGAACAGGTCCTGTGAGTCCCAGTGCTGAGAATGCTCAGGCTTCAGCTGAGCAACGGGTGACAGTAGGTGGGTGAGAGTGGGTGGGGGTGGTGAGCCGGGGAGGAGGGCGCAGGAAGGAGGGACGCTGAGGCTCCAGCGCACTCTCTGAGAACTGTTGGGAGGGCGGTGAGTGCATGAGAGTGCATGCTTCAGGCCAGGAGGAGGAAGAACGGTAAAAAAAAAAAAAAAAAAAGACATGTGAATGGAAACTGTAACGGTTAATTTTATGTGTCGACTTGGCTCGTCTACAGCGCTCAGCTATTTGGTCAAACATTGTCATTGTTCTACATGTTTCTGTGAAAATACTTTTTTGGATGAGAATAACATTTAAATCAGCAGAGTCTGAGTACAGCAGATCACCCTCCATAATGTGGGTGGGGCTCATCCAACCAGCTGAAGGCTTTAACGTAAAAAGATTCCTCTTTCCTGAAGAAGGAAGAATTCTACCAGCAGGCTAACTTGGGACTTGGACTACACTGTCAGCTCCCTCCTAGGTCTCCAACCTGCCAGCCTACACTACGGATTTTGGACTTGCCTGCCGGCACAGGGATGAGTTAATTTTTTAAATCAATCTTTCTCTATAGATGATAGTGTGTGTGTATGTACACCCACGCACACATATACTATATATCCAGATCGAGATCACACACACACTCACAACATTGGTTGTGTCTCTGGAGAATGCTGATTAATACTGGGACTTAGGGACTTTCTGCACAACAGAGGGTGATACCAAATATTATAGTGAAAGGCAAATGGTAAAAGGCAAAAAGGGTAAAACAGAGATGGGGTGAGAGGGGGCAAGATGGACTGAATTGGGATTTGAACATAAGAAGTAGATTTGAAGGATTCATGAGAATAAGGGCATAAGCAGTGTTCTGTCAATTAGGCTTAATTGCAGAAAAGTGAAATCATTCTGGCTATTTTAATCAAGTTTGGATTTAACATAGGGAACTGGGTGCCTGCAAAACCTTAGGAAAAGCTTGGTTTCTGACAGTGATTCCTGGGACACCAGAGCAGACCAGCCTTCCAGGGAGCTGCTCCCTTGCCACAATCCTGAAGGCGGGCCCTTGAGGCTGCCATGAGAAATGTTGGCTTCAGGAACACGTTGCTTTAGCCGAAATCCGGGGAACTAAACACCATCAGGGCTGACTTTTCCACTAGGTACAGGAGGCACAGTGCCTACCTCCTGCAATACCTTTAGAAACGCATAAAAATATTTTTATTTCTTTTAAAACCACATGAAAAAATGAATTTTTAGGCCGGATTAAATATTTAATATATAATAATAATATATCCATTTGTATCTCAGTGCAATAGTAGGATATAACGTTTAAATCATTTTTTAGATGGAAGAAGGAATCCATCATGGCAAGAGTGACTAAGGCCAATGAAAGTCATAATGTATGCCCTGGCTGGTGTGGCTCAGTGGATTGAGTGCTGGACTGCGAACCAAAGGGTCGCTGGTTCGATACCCAGTCAGGGCACATGCCTGGGTTGTGGCCCAGATACCCAGAACGGGGTGCGTGAGAGGCAACCAACCACATGTTGATATTTCTTTCCCTCTCTCTCTCTCTCCCTTCCCCTCTCTAAAAATTAGTAAATAAAATCCTTTTAAAAAGTCATAATGGAGCCCTGAAAGCCATTGCTGCTGCCACCTTCATAACTGCCTTCTGGCCCCTGTGAAACTAGGACCTGGACACCGTGATACGCTGCAGAAAAAGCATACTGGATAACAGAAACAGGGAAAGAAGCAGAAAACCTCACTTTCACTTTCCTGACTGATGCAAGTGCATCTATTCAGTGGAAATGAGTGCGTATCCAAACCTGTTGCCCCGGAGGAGTCTGGGACATGTGATTTCTAGATTCCAGTCTCTGCAGTAGAGGAAAACACACATGAAGGAGGTTTAAATAGATGCCGAGGGCCTGCGCCCTCACATTCATCACATTTACGTGTTAGCAGGAGGACGGCGAAGCCCTGCACCAGAGGAAAGGAAGGAGGGGGACCCTTATAAAAAAAATAAGGAACAACATGTTCCTGGCCAGTGGTGATGGCAAACAGATAATTAAATTAGACCGGGAGTGTATTTCTCCTGAATTTTAGTAGCCAAGGATCTACGAACCGTGGAGTAGCAACCCTTCATATCTGAGCGAACAGCAGCTCTGGCCCCTTTGGTGCTTTTCTTTTCCTTTGATCTCATGCCCCACCGCTCTTCCCTTCGCTCACTTCGTTGCAGCAGCGCAGGGTTCCTTCATGCTCCCGAACCACCCTCCACCTTGGGGCTTTTGCACTTACTATTCCTAACAGGAAATAGCCTGAATTAGTCTCTCAACGACCCAGGTCTCCCTTCAGATGCGTCTCATGCATGGACACCTTACATACAAGGGCAACCTCGAGGACTCTGTCCTGTCTTTCTACATAGCACTTACCACTTTCTGACACACTCCATTTTACGTACTCGTTTGATGATAACATATCTTTACCTCTAGAAAATAAGCTCGATGAAGACAAGGAGTTTGATTTGTTCATGCTTGTGTCCTCAGCACCTGTAGCAGTGCCTGGTGCTTACTGAGTTCTCAAAAATATTCGTGAGTGAGTGACTGAGTGAGTGAGTGAGTGAGTGAGTGAGTGAGTGAGTGAGTCAGTCAGTCAGTCAGTCAGTGAACGAATGAATGAAGAATGTTAACACTAAGGCTCTCCTTTCCTCCCAGCTCGATTTATTTTAGCTTCTGTGATCATCTTCAAAGTCCTTTGAGATAAACGTTTTGTGTTTAGACCATGTACAGAACTGAAACTGAGATTTACATCAGCAGTTTCTGTTTTAGTAATCCAAGCGCATAGCTAGCTGCTTTCGTAACAGTTATTCAGTAGCACCTTATATACAGGAGGAAAGACCCAAAGAGAAGTGATATGCTGAAGGCCATGCAGGGTCAAAGGTTAAGCTCCCTAATTCTGAGCCCAGAGTATTTTCTGCTGTACACCATAGCAACTTCTGCTCTTTTAGCATTCTTACTTCCAGGTATATTCTAGGAATATTTGAGGGAAAAAATGACTAACATTGGCGATCCTCACTTTTATCTTATTTTTTATTTGTGTCCAGAAAAATATAACAGATTTATTTATATAGTTATAAAGTTGAACTGCTTGAAACTTGTCCGCTGAAACATCTTGACTTGCATTAATGCTTTATGTCCCCGTATTTATATTAAAAAAACTCTCACACAAATGCAAATGGAAAAACTGCCAATCCCTGATTTCTGTCCCCTATTTTCCACTCGCAATCATATGCTTAGGTACCTTTTGACCACATGGGAAAAAAATATCTAAAGTTCAGAACTACCAATAACAGGAAGAGAATTTCTTTTTTAAAGAATGAAATGTTTCCCATCATAGTGGACTCTTAAACACATTCTCCATGCATGCAGTGTGCTAGCTGAATGTCTTTGGCATAATTGTTACACTTTTGACATGGATAGCACACAGGTTGGTGTCTTCAAAAAGACCAACCAGATAGGCTTCGCTTGCCTCCTACAAAGCACCAATAGCTGCACTCTGGAAGTGCAGATCGGTTTTGAGGTCCTGAGCAATGTCTCGCACCAGATGCTGGAAGGGAAATTTGGGAATCAGAAGTTCCGTGGATTTGATAACGCCTAATTTCACGAAGTGCCACACTACCAGGCCTATAACGATGAGGTTTCTTTGCCCATCCAGTAGAGGGCGCACTCTTTGTTAGCGGCTTTGGTAGCCAGTGCTTCCTCGGTGCTTTACCTCCAGGCGATTTGCGGGCAGTCTGCTTTGTATGAGCCATGGTATAGAGACCTCTTTACTTGCTGCCCTTCTCCTTCAGCTGGAGCTCTGCGAGCTGGAGGAGGTGCTGGAGTTAGAGAGACAGAGGCTGCGAACACCCACTTTTATTTTTGTTGAACTTAGAAAATGACAGGACTCTTTATTTTTGGTCATAAATGGTTTAAGTATTGTATTAATAGCCTGAGCTTTCCAACTTCATTTATGAAAGGGATTAGTTTATGTCTGTTCTTTAGCCATTTTTACCCTTTTAAAAGATACGATCTGTTGAGAAGAACCAGCATGACTTCACAACTTCTTATTTAAATTCCTACAAGTACCGGTTGCAAAAAATTTTTTACCCAATCATTGCAATTCACTATATCTCTGTCATCTATTGGAAGTTTGACATCCAATTAGGGAATGTTAGCTTCCTGGAAAGTTGAAACATTCATCATCTGGCAAATGAATAGCAATTGCTGGATTCACTAACCAGGTCACAGCCTAAATTCCCCTTGTCCTAGGAGATATTGAGCATTTTGAATGTTTAAAAGAAAGTTTAAAACCATCTTGTGCTAAAACCATTATTACCAACCAAGTGGTTCTGTATATTTGATTCTTCTGACCTTGAAAGAATTCCTATATATAACATTTCCCCCTGTTCTGATTTCTATAAGTCTGGCAATCAGAAAAGTGAGTCATTACTTAGGTTTAACTTTTGGATGGGTATATTATTTGCAAATAGATGGTACCTGAAAATTCTATTTTAAGATTGGAGGGACATGTAGCGAGTTCTTCCTGGGACAGATTTGCAATGACATTTGACAGAAAGGAGGAGGCTGCAGGCCTAAATAGCTGGAGGGAGCTTCGGTTGTGTAAAGGTCATCTAGTGCATCAAGCTGTGTTGTGGCAATTCTGGAAGGCCCGGAAGCTGGCAAGGTAAGAGCCCAGCAATAGGCATTAAGTCTGTCCCTGGGGCCGAGAGCAGGTAGCCTCTCACCTGTAACCTGGAAGAGAATGGCACCAAATAAAGCATCAGAGACAAGGAGTATGCAACTAAATCCCAGTGAAGTGGCGTTACAGTGTCCTTTATAACCAGTTCCATTGTCACGTGTGATGCCATTTTGCGGGAAACAGCTGTTACTCCACTCCCTTCTCCCCCTCACAAGAAAGAGTATAAGAATAAGAGTACATTTTTATAGGATATTGTCATGAAGATCTTTCTAGATGATAAAGACAGAAAATCATAGTCAAACTGACTGACTCAAGAGAAGGAATTTTTTGGATTGGGTAACTAAAAACCCATGGAAATTGCAGGCGTTAGGCACTGCTGGATTCAGGGCTCAACATGTATCATTAGGATATGGTTTTTCTTTGTCTCTCAGCTCGGCCTCCCACTAATTGGTTTCAACCTCAGGGTCCATATGGCACCAAATCACTGTGGAAGTTACAGCTTTAAGCCTAAGGAAGACGGTGTGCCTCTGTCCCAAAACCTTAGCAAAATTTTATTGACTCTTAAAGATGTTATGGGCCAATGAATGCTGGGCTCTCATTGGCCTGAATACCTCTGGGTTGGGGATGAAAAGATCACTGGAACCCTGGGGGCTGAGAATAGGAATGGAGTAAGTTCCCAACTAAAAATGAGAGAGTTTTATAAAGAATGCTAAAAATCCAAACAATCAGAAATATCCACAAAATAGGAAAAATGTATAGGTTATTTCCAAAGTAATAGAAAATAGAGTTCCAACACCCTTGTGAGTTCCTAAGCGATAAGAATACTAGGAAACTCTTGTGTTCTTATATTTGATCTTTGACCCTGCTTCCTCACACCAAGTTCCTATATCCCTTGGACTTTCTTGGGTGACAGGAATGTCTTTAGTTCTAATGAGATGACTTTTGGTGGCTCCTGGATGAGCGCCAGTCACCAGAACGAGCAAGCCATGGTTAGAAGCTTAGAATTTTCAGGTGTCTCCCCGATCCTCCACAGAAAAAAGAGCTAGAAATGGAGTTAATGATTGGTCATGCCTACAGGGTGAGGGCTCCACAAGGTCCCAGTAGCATGGGGTCCAGGGAGCTTCCAGGTTGGCGAACACATCCACACTGGGAGGATGGCACACCCCAGCTCCACGGGGATGGGTGCTCCTGTGTTTGGGACCCTCGCAGCCCTCTCCCTATGTATCTCTTCATCTGGCTGTCCATCTGTTTCCTTTTTTATATACTTTAATAAACCAGTAAACATAAGTATTTCCCTGAGCTCTGTGAGACACTCTAGCAAGTTAATCAAATCTGAGGAAGGGGTTATGGGACTCTCAAATCTGTAGCCAAATCAGACAGAAGTTGTGGGTTCCTCGAGGACCTTCTTACTGCTTGTGATTGGCATCTGAAGTTGGGTGGAAACAGTCTTGTGAGACTGAGCCCTCAGCCTATGGGATCTGACACTGTCTCCCAGTGGACAGAGTCAGAAGCGAGTTAAATTTAGGGCAGCCAGTTTATGTTGTGGAGAATTCCTTGGTGTAGAGAAAACCCCACACATATTTGGTGACCAGGGTGTCAGAAGTGGAGCCCTCTGTCTGAGTAATAAAGGCGGCACACAGGAAAAGGGAGAACTGTAGGCTTTTCTAATACATTATTCATATTCAGATTTACTGCAGTAAATATTGCGTGACTTTTCACATACCTCAGCACGGAAGGGGAGAGCAGTGGGTGTTGATGGTGAGGTTGAGGGGACAGAAACATGGGGCTGGTAAAAAGATTATGAAACTAGGCTTCAGGGTTGCTGAGTAATAATCTGGTTTTAACAACTAAGTTTTCCATGTGATCCTGAGTAATTTATCTTCCTGGTATTCAGTCTTTTTTTTTTCCTTTTAAATCTGTTAAACAGATGAAAGAAGTATCTGTCTGTGTTCCTTATCTCACTGGGCTACTGTGTGGCTGAAATCAAATAAAAGCACTATGCAAGGTGCAGCATGTAGTTTTATTAGTTTATCCTAAGAGAGATTTCCATACAAATGCTATATATTTTGTTTTAATGAAAGATAATTAGGTTAATCCACCAAATGATTTTTACTTCTGAAGGTTATGTAGTTCCTGAATGCCTGACGGCAAAATTGAGACAAGTTTTTTTTTTATTGGTTCCAACAGCTGAGTCCAAAGTTTAACTAAATATTCATTTACTGACCTATTACTAAAAAGGACATTTGAAGCAATAGCATAAGATCTGAGGTGAGGGCAATCCATTGGCAGATTTTCTTTCATTCTTATTCATTCCTTCTGCTGATATTTTTGAGTTCCTGTTGTGTGATGAAAAGTACATATAAGGTTCTGAATTCATAGAGCTCAGAGTCTAGGCGGCATTAAGAGAGTAAATTAACAATCATGGCAATAAATACATAATCGAAAACTGATACGAACAATAAGACACTCTAATGGGGACTTGTATTTTGATTGAAGGAAGCCTCTCTGGTGAAGTGACATTTAATCTGCAACTTCAAAACGATGAGTAGAATTAGTCACTAAAAAATTGTGATAATGGTGGGGGTGATGAATAAGAGCCAAAAGTTTCAGACAGAGGAAAGTGTCATTGCAAAGCCCCATATTGAATGCCTTTTGTTTTTGTTCACTCAGTATCCCTATCCTGCCCCCGCCACCCCCCCCACTTTTTTTTTTGGTATTTTAAACTTTCTCTCCTGTGAGGAGCTGATTTCCTTTCGTTTAGGCACATATCTGACCTAGTGACCACAGCACTCTTTCCTCCAGGCTATGGTGGTTGGTTCAGGCATGGGTGCCTAGGTTAAGCTAGCCAGCCAAAGTGTTCACTAGAACCTTCTTTTTAGACTATCAGGAAAAAACAGAATCATTCACTGTAGTTCTTAAGCTAAGAATGTGTAATAGTGCAAGAGCTGGCCAACTGTATCATTGGAGGAGAAGGACCTATGTAAGCCCACCCTCATTTCCAACACCAACTGCAAGTTTGGTGGTTCTCAAAACTATCCTCAATTTTGACACTTTGCTGAAAGGCCTCACAGAGCTTACTCAAAACTGCTGTATTCATGGTTACAGTTTATTACAGGGAAGGGATACAGAATAAAGTAAGCCAAAGGAAAAGACACAAATTGGTCAGGAGGGTACAAACCTGGAGCTTCCAGCTGCTCTCTTCCGGTGGAGTCAGGATAGCATCAGTCTCTTGGCATTTGCATGTGACGATACACATAAAGTGTTGCCAGCCAGGAAACTCATTTGATCCTCAGTATCCAGAATTTTTATTGGGGCCCAATTACCTAAGCATGATTGATTACCCATATCATATAGCTGATCTCAGTCTCCAGCCCCTCCGGAAGTCAACTGATAGCCTACAACTCAAAGTCTCCACCTTAAAGCACATTGTTACCATCTGGCCGGCCTATAGCCCCAGGCAAACAATGCTATTCTTATCAAGCATAGTATTCCAAGAACCTAGAAATTACCTCCCAGAAGCCGATGGCAAGATTAATTCTGTACTACGCAATTAACCGTCTCTTACAGTGGATATCTTGCCTCTATGGTGACAGTCACTGTTAAGAAGAAATCAAAGCAAAGATAAGTAGAGTTAAAAGATGAAGCAAGAGAGTAGAGTTAAAAGATGAAGCAATAAGGTCACAATTCCAGTTCTTGGAGTCGGCCTTGCCTGACATTCGCTGTCTATTCAGCGCCTTACTTATATGAGTCACTGTATTCCAATTTTTTTCTTGATTTTGTTGGAGTTGGTTTTTGTCCTTGCAATTAGAGAGATTCTGAAGTGGAAAAGAGCTTGTTGATTTCAAAGATTTGAAAGAAAGGCTGGAATATAATGAGCTAGGGGAAGTAATGTTAGATAAGGCTAAAGACATAGGCAGGAACCACATCATGTAAGAGTTTTTATGCTATATCAAGGATTATGAAATTTATCCTAAGTGCAGTGCAGTGGGACTCTTCTGAAGGATTATAAGAGGGAAGTGCCATTATCTGATTTGTGTTTTTAATTATATATAAGGAGAACAGAAAGGGTTGTGGGGAAGAGTAGAGATGAAGAAGTGTATCCACAATGGAGAAAAACTAGGAAGTAAAATTGGCAGAATATGATGATTGGTTGTCTATGGATGAAGAAAATAAAAGATCTCAAAAAATACCCTCAGCTTTCTGGCAGGAGACCTTGGGTAGAGGGAAACACTGTTTCCTGAGATGGGAAAATGGAGGGGTAGACGCTGGAGATCAGTTTTGGATGTGATAAATTTGAAATGTATGTGAGTCATTCACGTAAGAGATTGGTTTCCAGGAATCAAGAGAAGAAAATATGTCATGAATGAAAGGGTGGTTGGCTCTGTTAAGTCCCGAGAGTTACAATGACAACCCCAAAGTGTCTGCTGGATTTGAAAACATGGTCGTTACTGAGGACCTCAGCAAGAAAAGTTTTAATGGGGCTGTGGCAAAAAACAAAAACAAAAAAACACCCAAAAAACAAAAATAAAAAAAAAACCTCATATGAATTGGGGTTAAGAATGAATGGGAAGCAAGCAATTAAGACCATGTGTAGACACCCTTCCTAATAAGGTTGTCTATGAAATAAGTAATATGAAAACTGAGTAGGAATGTAGAATCCAGGAAAGTGTTTTTTTGTTTCTTTCTTTAAGAAAGAAGATGCTTGGTCATGTCTGAATGCAGGTAGACAGAGTCCAGTAGAAAGAAATGTGCAAAATATAGATGAAAAAAAATAATATACTAGTTAGGGTAAGGATGATTGCTGTAACAAAAAGACCAAGAAATGTATAATAGGTCAAACACAAAACACATTTATTTCTTGCTCACATAAAGTGCTCAAAACAGAAGTTCTTAATGACCGTTGGGCCTCTTGAACTGATGGTTCAAAGACCCAGACCCCGACCACCTGCCAAGCCCTTTAGTGTGTAGGTTCCAACTTTGTTGTACCTGTTGTACAGCAAACTGAACAGAAGAGGAAAGAAGCGCTCATGCTTTTTAAGCTACTTGGTCAAGAAGTGATCCATGTCATTTCTAATGGCATCGTATCCACAAGATAGAGGCACATGGCCTCATCTAAAAGCAAGGGAGGTTGGAGATCACAGTGTCTGGCTGCATAGCCACTTTCTAGCAACAACGATGTACTATAGAAGATAGAACCCCGAGCACAAGAGGACAATCATTGCTGCTGCAGATAATTACCAATTAAACCCATTTCGGAGAAGGCAGACAGGAATAGGATCCAGAATATATGGGGGGAATTTGCCTTTGATGGGAGAAGGGACAAATTCTCCATTGTAAGGGAAGGAAGAAGAAAATGGGAGCTTATATTTTTATTACCACGCACTTACATTGAGTGCCAATTAGAGCAACAAAATAAGGGTGATAGAAGTTGAAACCTGGCTGTACCCAAATTTGGAGCCCGAGCCTATCATTCAGAATTTGCCTAAGGAAGAAGAACGGCCAGTCACCTACTTTAGTGAGAATTTTGACTAAGAGGCTAGACTCAATAGGAAGACCCAGCCAGGACCAACCATGCATGAAGAAAGTTAAGATTAATTCCTTTGGGAGCTACTTCACACGATTTCTGGCCTCTGTCATGATAACCTGAAAGAAAACCTCAGAGAGAATGAGGTTTTGTCTCAAAATGAAATCATCTTTGAGCACAGCCAAAGGCTTTGCCCTCCCTTGAATATAATAGCATAAAAAACAAACTGAAACCTTGCTAAAAGTAACCTGGGGAGAGGAGGCCAAAAGATGAACAATAACTTGCTCTCAACCTCGTAGAAGCCAAGAGAAAGCTGATCAGGAACTAGGGCGGGTTAGCCAGATTTCGATACCACGACTGGAGGTGAAGTCAGCAGTACAAATTCAAAAGGCCTTGCTCTACAAAGCTTCATGATCTTGGCTCTCGGACAAGAAAGAGGACTTGTGACTGAAAAGGACACTCCAAAAAGAATTTCAATGAAGCACAACTTGAGCAAAAACAATGATTCCCAGATTGCTTGGATGATGGGCAGAGGGCCTGGCATGTGGAATGAATGTCATCAGCTGGGAACACAGCCTTTTGATTGGTAGCTATGGAGCCTGCTGCCCACGTGGTCCCTTTGGGCTGGCTTCCTGATGAATACTATTTGGCGAGTGCCAATCCACTCCCCTCTGTTCGCTGTTTTTTCCTCCCTCCAAGTGATTCCCACAGAAATCTTTCCCACCCTAGGCACTGTGATATTCTTAATAAGATGTCATCATAGTTTGGTTTTGTAAAACAATGTCCTTTGGGATGCAGAGAGATCAACTTTGATGGTATGAATGTAAAATTGTTCAACCCTTTGGAGAATTGTTTGGCAGTTTCTTATAATGGTAAACATACATTTTAGCCCATGACCCAACAGTTTCATCCCTAGGTATTTACCCAAAGAAAACATGTTCATACCGACTTTCCCAAGAATTTTCATAGCAGCCTTGTTCATAATAGCCAAAAGCTGGAGCAGCCTAAATGCCTACGGATGGGAGAATGGATAAACAAACTGTGGTAGTTCTAGCCAATGGAATATTATAATACAATGCTTGTCGATAAAAAGAAAAAGACTACTGATAAATGCCATGACATGAATGAATTTCAAAAATATTATATTGAGCAAACAAAATTCACAAACACATACACATACACCGCCCCCGCCCCCAATTGTAAACAGCATGATTCTGGGATGAAAAAATGTTTTGTATTTTGTTTTGGGTAGTGGTTGCATGGGTGTAGAAAGTTATCAAAACCCATCTAACTGAACATTTAAGATCAATACTAAACATCTAAGATCAATTTATTGAATATAAATTATACCTCAGTAAAAAGAAATAACCTTCCTTTATGGAATGTTGCAAAGATACACTTTGCATATTTTCAGACTTCAGTAGCTTGAAAATGGGCTTCCTGCCCCATCTCACACTTTAGAATGACTTACGAGGTAAATGCCAGAAGAATTCAAAAGGAACCACCAACAGAGATAAATGACAAACTGTAGCTAAACCACGGGAGAAACTGGGCAAGTGCTGGGGCCCAGACAAATCACACTGGGGTTAAGCTCTGCTAGCTGTTTTTGCTCAGAACAGACACCTCTTCTAGTGTGGCCTTGAAGGAGATTAGTGCTAACTCCAGCCACACTGGCTCCTGGGGTTTACACAGAGAGAATTTGTAGGAGTTGACCCCGTAGTCGGTCCCTGTGTGGCTCCCTCCCTCCCTGCCTTATAGCCGTGTCATAAGATGCAGTTCCCTGCATTTAAGGTATTACTGATGAGGCAGGCAATATAGTGGAATGGTTGAAAGTATGGTGTTTGTCATCAAGAGACATGAGTTCAAATTCTCTTTGGAGAATGCACCCAACCTCCCTAATGTTCAATAACTTTTTGTGCTAAACAGAGGGGCTTCCCAGATTGAAAGATTGAAGAGGGGCCTGCTATACTTGCCAAACCCAGCAATCAGTTTCACACTTCTGTGAAGCAGGTTTATTATCCACCCTTCATAAGTATGAAAAAGGAGGTTCAAAATCATTATCTGGACAATCATAAAGCCCACGAGGAGCAGCTACGCCTTCTGTAAGTGAAAAAAAAAGGCTTTTCAATAATTTCTATAAATTTCTAATGTGGACAAAGTACCCTTATTGTTTATTTACAAATTAAATACATAAAGAAAAATGCCCAAGTAAAAACAAGTAAAAAAGCATGTACTTTTATAAATTTTTACAATTTGTCCTTATGTGAGTGGTCATCACCCAGATTAAGAAACCGAACACTCCCAGCACCTGCGAAGACCTGCTCCCCTCCCAGCCCCCTTCGATCAGTAACCCACCCCTCGAGAATAACCTGCAATAACCATATCTTGACTTCTGCTATAGACCCAACACTTGTGTTTCCTTCAAACTTATATGTGGAAAACTAATCTCCAATGCGATAGTATTTGCACTTGAGGGTCTTTGGAAGTGATTGGGATTAGCGCCCTTATAAAAGAGACCCCAGAGGGCTCCCTTGTCACTTCCTCCACGTGAGGACACAGCAAGAAGATGGCTGTCTGTGAACCAGGAAGCAGCTCTCAGCAGACAGCGAATCTGCCAGCGCCTTAATTTTGGACTTTCCAGCTTCCAGAACTGTGAAAAATAAAATTCTGTTGTTTATAACTGCCTAAACACCAAAATTAGTTTTGTCTGGTTTTGAGCGGTATACAAATGGAATCGTAGGGACTCTCCGTAGGCACTCTTGTATCCATTGCTTCTCTCCGTTTTGTGAGTCTCACCCACGGTCTTGTGATCCTTTCAACCTCTTTGCTGTATAGATTCCCACAATATGTCTATCTAGTCTCAGTGGATGGGCATTTGGGTAATTTCCAGTCTGGAACTTTTATGATTAGTGATGCTATTCCCATGAATGACCAAATAGATGCGTTTCTGTTCAGTAAGCACCTAGAAGTAGAGGGGCTGAGTCCTTGGCTGTGCTGGTATATGTTCAGCTTGAATAGATCACCTTCAAGCAGTTTCCCAAAGAGTTTGTACCAGTTTGCACTCCTACAAACAGCAGTTCCTTTTGTTCCCACACTTGTCACTATCAGTCTTTTTCATGTTAGCCATTCTGGTGGGACTGCGGCACACTTAATCTTCATTTTTATTTCAGTACCAGCTGTTGGCAGGGTGTTTTGGTGCTTTTTTTTTTTTTGACTTTTGCTTGAATTTCATTTCCCTTCGCTCAGTGTCTGAGATACTGTTGTTCCAGTTTCTCCTTAAAATTATCTATCCCACAGGAAACCTGGTGAGTGCTTTCTTGTCTGTTCCACCCCTTTTTTCATTGTTATCTTTCCCTGATGGTGGCTTCCCGGCACTCTTACTCCCGTCACGCCCACCTCTCAGAGCAACTCCTGCAGGTGACCCTACCGACATTCATGGGAGGTCTGTGTGGATCA
This sequence comes from Mormoops blainvillei, assembly GCA_004026545.1. NCBI lineage: Eukaryota > Metazoa > Chordata > Mammalia > Chiroptera > Mormoopidae > Mormoops > Mormoops blainvillei. Next base: position 341,605 of record PVJD01000507.1, on the reverse strand, counting down.
CGTGCATCCTGACCTCGCGGGTACTCTCAGGGGCCCTGGTTTCAAATTTCCACCCCTCCCCAGTGAGACTAGATGGGTCTAGCCTCACTCATACCCATCCTGGGATTAATTCTCATCCCATTTCTTTGCTGGGACTGGCCCCCAAAACTTTCAAACATAAAGAATGTTTAGCATTTATTGAGAGTTCCCAGCACTCCAGAGACTTGGCAATGTTATTACACCCCACACAAAACCCCCGCGTTTTACAGGTGAGGAAACAGAGGCACAGGCAGCTTAGTAAATTTCTCCACTTCAAACTGACAGAGTGAAACTGACACAGCTGGTATTTAAACACAGCAGTCTCACAAATGGAGCCCATGAGCCCATGCTCTTAGGACTTTGGTGAAGTTGGTGAAGTCACCACCTCCCACAGCCCCTGCACCTACTGCCTGTCCTACCCATCTGCCAGTTATATTTAGATCCTTGCATTCTTGCTCATCCTTTTATTTCCATCCCCACGACTTTGAATCTTTAGGATCTCTGTCTGATTTTACAGGGCAGCTAAGGAGTAAAGATATTAACTGAAAATAAAATAAAAATAAAATCTTAAAACTTCTATGTGAGAAAGAACACCACGGAAAGACAGGTGACAAACTGGAAAAGTGAAATATTTGACAAAGATTTAATATCTTTACTACAAAAAAACTTTTATAAATTCATAAGGAAGAAAGCAATCAACCTATTTGTTAAATGAAAGTACTTTAAAGGGCAACGAGAGTAAAATATGCAATTCTTGCTAGTAGAAATGCCTAATTCACAAATAGAGTTTTACTTCACTGGTAATCGAAGGAATGAAAATCAAAATGTTTTTTTAATTTCTGCTTTCCTATGTTATTTATGTATTTATTTTGCAAGAAGTATGTGTTAGTTTTGTCTTTTTTTAAGGGAAGTTATTTCTATCTTGGGAAAACAAAAGAGTATATGCCACACCATTTGTGAGGCAATACCAGAGCCTGAAACTCAGTGCCGTCTGTGGTAGGCTTTAAACAGTTTGGGGCAAACAGCTACATTTCTAAGAAGCCATTTATCATTCACTCCTTTTTTTTTTTTTTTTAATGTACTCAATTTTCTGACACAGTGCTTCTGGTACAAATTAGTCATGTCTGGACTCTGTCATCAGGATCTGGCAAAACTTGCTTCCCTTCCTCTCCCCGTTGTCCTGAGGCTATAGTAGGACCCTACACATCACTCTTCTAGGTCTCACCTACATTATTCACCCTTCCCACCCAGATCCCAGCCAGACTGGCTTCATTTTTGACCAGTCAGTTGTTCCAGGCCCTAAGATGACCTACTAAAAACCTGTGCTACTTGTTGATAAGACACACCTTCCTGGCACAAATCTCATCTGCTAGTTCAGACCCCAGCCCAGCTCCTCTTCGACTCCTCTTTCAGTTCTTCCTCTTTGAGCCATAAATTTACCTATTCTTCATGTGGGACTCAAAAACTACTGTCAATAATTTATTGAGCGTTTACTTCATGCCGGAAATTGACATATGTGCTCTACTTTCATCCCCCCAATAATACTTTTAGGTATGTATAATCACTGTTTTATAGATGAAACCACAAGGGTGAACAAGAAAAGCACAGCTAGGATTCAAAGGCTTGCCTGGCTGTCTTCTGATCTGGGGGGTCTTTCTCCCTTCAGCTTTTCCTGTACCAAGAGGAACCCCTGACCTGGTTCTCTGCTCAGGGCTGGATGGTTACCACCACCAGGAGAGCTCCTCTTTCTCCTGCAGAGAAATTTCGCTTGCTTTCCACAGGGACAGTTATATGATCAGAACTGCTCTCCAGTCTCTTCCCAAATCTCTCCTCTAAAACCTGTCGCTCAGCACAGCCAGTTACAAGAGCCCTCCGCTGGTCTCCACTAACCTGCAGCATCAGATCTGCTTCAAGTTTGACTGGGAAGATACTTTGTGTTTCTCTTGATTGAGACACTTGGCCCTAGCAGGGTGTATGTCTTTGTGTTTTAAAAGAAGAATGTATCTATCCAAGTAAATCGCTATGCTAGAAAATCCTCTAACAGGAAGAAGTCCAGAATAGGGGGTAGGAGGTGGTAGCAGTTAATCCGTATCTTACAAAAAAAAGAAACTGAGTCTCAGAAAATCTCCAGATTGGCCAAAAGTACGCAACCAAATGTGAAATGCCGCTCTACTTTCTCATCACTGACTCCAAACCTCAACTCCTTTCTGCCCCCACCCAGGGCCCATCTTCCTCAGACACTGAATGGGCTCTAAAACCCTCCTTCCTCAGGTCGTCATGCTTGCAGAACTCACTTCCTTGGAGAGTCCTGGAGAGAGGGCTGGGACAGGGCCGACTTCTTCCCCTCTGAGGCCTTACTTTATCCAGAAGCACAGTGAGCCCTCTGGAGAAAAAATGTTGATAAGACTACCACTCCGTTGCAACATTTTATGTCTTTATTATCTAATGAGATAAAATGCTCAGCTCTTGATTACCAGTCTCTCCCAGTTTTCCACCAAGTGCACATGCTATCTATGTACTTTCAGTTCCATAGAGCTTTTTTATTCATCTGTTTGTTCAGTGAGTGTCATGGCATAAAGAATGCCAGGTCCTAGGTAGAGAAGGAAGGGCCCATTATCCCATAGAATTAGGGGGTTAATTTTATGAAATGATGTGATCTAAATTCACTGGATCCTCCTTTACTTCCAAACAGACTCTCTCACTAGCACACAACTCCAGGTGAGCTTGCGTTGTTGCTACTCTTTCGGATAATTGATGGTAAATCATGCTACATTGTGGGCTAGGTTCACTTGATGCTCCGCCCACTTGCTTTGCTTTCTGATGATGGTGGCATGGCGCACAGCTTGCGTTGTTGTGGGGCAAGAGCCAGATCCCTGCTGTCAGTCACCATTTGCTCCCCGACAGCATCGAACAGATTTTCACTTTCACACCCCATGCCTGCTGGTCCTGGGCACCTCAGCTGTCACGGCGCCGAAATCTAGTACATCGCACTGTGTGGGGAGTGCCACAGGCCTGTGTCCACTCACTGCCGAGTGAGCTGCTGTCCGGACATCTGGCTTTCTTAGGGACAGGTAGAGGACACAGTCCCAGGGTGCAGAGGACATACCTTAAACATCTTTGCATCCTAAGCACCTAGAATGTGGTAGGGGCTCAGCAAATACTTGTTGAATAAAGAAATGAAGAATATTGAGGTGACTTGCCTAACAGACCTAGTTTAGTAGAGAACTAGACAAGAATCCTGGCTCCCTGAGTTCTATATCAGTGCTCACTAAACTCAGCCCACCTAAGTTTACATTAACTTCCTGCCAGAAAGGAAAGTACGGTGAATAAAACCAAGGGAGGGAGGAGCTAGAAGAGAAGGCACAGTAAAGTAAAATTTGATGTTGGTTTTACAGGTGGCATAACAGCAAGACCAGGGACAATATTTCCTAGGCCTGAGGTCATCTGCTTCGAGTCAGATAAACTATATTTAAGGATAAATCGTACCATTGTCCAAATTCTCATAGCTGGAGCAGACCTGGCAAAATCCTTGACTCCAAGCATAATGAAAGTAGCTCAGAATATATTTATAAAATTCGAATGTACTCCTTTACCAGTTGTTCACTTCTAATAGTTAACTATTGCTTATATTTTGTTTTAAAAATAAATATGACCTTTTCCAACCCATCCCAGTGAGGTAAACATCTCCTAAGAATTTATTGTTTTTGTTGCTGTCACTTTAAACGGATGAAGTGAGTCAAGCATACTAGATATTAGTTACTTTGGTTTAATTAGTATTGATCAAATAATACTCTGAAACCACAGGGGGAATTCCAGTAAGTAATTTCTTCTCAGAATTATGACTTAGATGTGTCCTTTTTTCTCACAAGGCATAGATTAAGGAAGAGTGGGGAAGAAAAGGTATCTTAAGAGGAAATTTCTTTACATTAGCTGTACCGTTAACCAAAACTAAAGACATGAACCAGGGAAATGGAATAATTAAAAAGTGATGACAATATAAGATTTAGGCATCCTGTCCCAGACTCCAACAAAATGGTTTTGGAAATTACCTTTAATTCTCTTACTTAAATGGGGAAAATTTTTATGCAGAAAGCTATAAAAAGAGAAATATTTCCTGTAAACTTATCATTTGACAGTAACTACAGTTAACGTATTAGTATAGTCTATTCTACTTTAGCAAAATATTTACATTCCTAAGAAACTTCAAATTACCAAAATATGTAAAGAAACAGGTATCACTGATTAAAGCCAAGGAGGGGTGGCTGGGGAGGACAAGGGGGGGAGACATATTTCACAGGGTAAATGTTACAATGCAGTTTTAAAATTATGCCCTCTATGAATGTGTTCCCTATCAAAAATAAATTAAATTTAAATTTAAAATCAAGATTATAACAATATTTTAATAGGAACAGAGTAGTTTTAGACTCATAGTTGAAAGGGGTTTTAAAATAGTAACTTCAATAATGAATGTGTTTTCATAATCATAAACATATTTGGTCAATTCCACCTTTTAAAAAGTTGTAGATCCCCCTGGCCAGTGTGGCTCAGTTGGTTGGGACACCCATTGTCCCATACACCGAAAGGCTGGGGGTTCGATTCCCAGTCAGGGCCCAGGGGCTAGGCTGCAGGTTTGATATCTGGTTGGGGAGCGGATGAGAGGCAAAAAATCTCTTTCTCTCTCCCTCTCTCTCTCTCTAGCCCTCCCCTCCTCCCCCCTCCTTGCTCTCTCTCTTAAATCAATAAACATATTTTAAAAGAACTTTTAAAAATAGTGTATCAAAACTACAGAAGGAAACAGGCTCTTCCTCGCCCTAGACTTCCAGTATTCGGTGCCCTCTTACCGCTGTCACTTTTGCTGTGCAGTTCTACTTGCAGCACAGCCATAACCATCAGAAGAAACAGCGGCTTTATTTCTGTTCTGGTGATGCCAATTCTCAGTCAGTTCTAGTTATCACTGAGAGTGGGTCATTTAAGTTAGGCCTCATAACTGCTCATTGTGCTATATCCAGTTCTTGTTACTGATATTTTATGGGAGAAATAAATGCCTGTAGAATTTTTCATGTTTTTCTAGGTATGTTTACACATACTTTACACAGAAGTTATCTTTTGGGAACATAATAAACATACTACATTCGATTTTTTTTTTTACTCAAGGGTGCATTCCAAGAAACTCTTCTATGATGATAAACATTGATCTACGTAATTATTTTAACTCATTACACTCCACTTGCTCAATCTACAATAAAAATTTAACTGATCTCCTATGCATGGACATCTTAAAAAAAACTCTAAGAATTTGTTTTTCTTCATTAAACAGGGCCACATTAGCCTTTTCCGTATCTTTACAATGTTAGTATATGAGCTATTAAAATGAATGTGATTCCATTATCATTTAAAAACAGACACTAAGGCCAATGTAGACTGAGATTATTATGGGTCATAGCAACCTGGGGAGGTACTGCCTTTGCTGAAGCTATAGCAAACCCAGGGATAACGGAGGTCCACCCAAGAAGGCAGGAGTTGTATATGACTCAATATTCTCAGATCTACTAGAAATCATATAATTTCCTCTGGATTCAATTCCATTCAATTCAAGCATTTTTTAAAAAATTTAATAAAGTGAAAGACATTGTACTAAGGGAGAGGGATGCAAGCTAAACTAGGTCACTCTAACTGTTCAGGTCACTTACAATCTATGAGGGAAATACACATATATTAGACATACTTAAATAAGCAAGATACAAGGAAGACTCGTAAGTAAAACAAAATAAACAAATGTTGTAGGAAGCACAGAAGAGGAGCAGCTTAAATTAGGCTGGGGAAGGTAGCATTAGAGCTGTTCCTAGAAGTGTCTGTCGGTGGGTTTGCAACCAGGGGAAGAGAGAGGAAGGGCCCTAGGGAATAATAAGAGTCTGGGTTGTTGGTATCGGCTTAATTCAAGCTGCTCAGAGCTGTTAAGCCTTTCTCCTGGACTCACTCTGTCCTTTCTAGTCTTCCTGAGGCTGTTGTGTTTCTGGGCATGCCCAAGGATCCTTAGACTTTACAAACCGGTTTTACAGAGCCGGGCATTTCAATAAGAAACAAAATGCTGAGTAACAACATGAAGTCTGTATGTTGCTTGCCAAGAGCTGGGAGGCCTGGGTGGTTTCCCAATCTTAAAGAGGCAGGAAGATATTAAAACCAGACTCCCAGGAAAAACCTGGATGGATTTACCAATAACAGAAAATGCTGTGTACTAATCCAACGCGGGTAGGTGTACCACCTAGGATTACTTACTGTTATTATTCACCCCCAAGTCAGAGGGACTAACTGTAGCTCTCAATTATTTTGCCTTTTTTTTTTCCCTGACAGACTAACATATCACTAATGGTTTGCTTTTGTGAAGAACTTTTCATGCTCTGTAGAACAGAGATTATTTTCAGTCAGTTCTCGTCCAAAGAGGAAAAGTTGAAGAGTTTTAAACAGGAAATGACCTTGCTACAAAGAATTCAGGAGTATTAGTGAATAAATAAGCCAGGCACAAATTATGAGTTCTAGGTGTCCTGAAAACAAGACCCATGGCCAGCTTCATATGGGTGAAACCCCAGCCTTGTATACAAGGCACGACCCTCCAAGGAGATCACTGGTAGATCCGTCACACTGGTGTCACAACGTTGCCACCAGCTCAGCTCTTACTCAACATCCTGGGACCTTCAGCCCAAACACTCATATCTGAGCACTTGTTCTGGGAACAAGGTACTGAATACTTGGGAGGCCTCACAGAGTTTATAGCTGAAACAAACAGAGAACCCAGCACTCGGACCGACCCAAGGAGGACAAGGGCATCTCAGGAATTTCTTACTTCAGTCTCCACTTAAAATTCTCAAAATTTAAAAATACACTTAGAAAAATAATATCTGTTGCTGATGAAAAAATTGGAAAAACAAAAATATATAACAGAAAAAACCCAAGTCCAGTAATGATAAATATTAGGTACATTTATTTTCATTCTGTGTTCTCTGTTCACATGAATGTATAAAATTGGGATCATATTCTATAAACATGATTTGGTGTTATTTTTTTATCTAATATTATACTATAGACATTTCCCGTGTTATTAATCATTGTTGTAAACATAATTTTTAATGGTTATAGAATTCATCCTACAGGTATATGACAATTTATTTAAATATTCCCCTCCTTGGGGCACTTAGATGTTTTCCAGGTTTTTAAAATTATATTATTACAAAATAGCACTGTGATGGATAGTCATACATATACATGTTTTACCAAACTTAAATTTATTTATTTAAGATTCATGTTAAGAAGTAGAATTATTGAATCAAAGAGAACCCTAATTTTTTTTTAAGTGATGCACAGATAAATCATGCTGTGTGAGCTGTGTGTTATGAAGTCTGAATATCAGCTTTGAATCACTCGGTGGGTGAGTCAGGGCATCCTTACTTAGTAGCCAATATAAAAGGGGGAAGGAATGAAAGTTCCTTCCAGCTTCTAAATTGCTTCTAAGGCATTTTATGATATCTTATGTAAGCCTTCAACAACTATGAGAGTCCAGGAGTGTTATTCCAATCATAAATATATTAATATTGAGATTCACAGAGAGTAATGTCTCCAAAGCCACACAGGTAGTAAGTGGCAGGCTTAGAATCTCTTCTCACTTGCTCTCTGACCAATATAGGACTTGGAATCTAATTGCTCTTATCTTGATGAATTAGATAACTTGGGAGAACCCATTTAAAATTTCTGTCTCAGCTACCTGCAACATAATCTACATTCACTTTGACCACATTCACCCTGGTTTTGTTCACTTCTCAGTCCTTTGAGGAGAAAGGCGATGTTCTCAATGCTGGGGGCCACTGTGGCTCTTGTGTTTCTTAGTTCAAATCTTTAAAATCTTCGAGTTAAACCACAACAACCACCACAACACAAAGCCTCCTGGAACTTTTTCCCAAGTAAAACAAAAATTCTAGCTTCAGAGGTTGTCAGGCAAAGCTAGAAATGGAACTCTTTGCTGACTCTCCATGTGAAGGACTTTGTTTAAGGGAATCCTATGTTGCCAGCACAGTCACTTGTCAAGGACAATAGCTGTTGGCACGGCATTAATATGTGAAGACTGGGAGAGCTGCCAGTGAAAGCCAACTCTTTTGTGGTGTGTGCAGGGCTGTGCTGGGCCATCAGTTGAAGTTCACCATTGATGACCATCTGAATACTGCCTTTCACTGATGGTACACTCAAATGGAGAACTCAGCAAATTGGAGAATGAATATCTAGGGAGAGGCAGTGCAGTGCAATGGAGAGAAAATTAGAATAGGGTGAGGAAACCCTAATTTTAATTCCAGTGTTATGGCACTGATACCTACCTTTAACTTCCCTGAGCCTTTTTTCCTTATCCACTCACTCCCCAGACACCCATCCAGGCAGTCATTAAGTACTTATTAAATACCAACTTGTTTTCCAGGCATTGGGTCAGATGACATGAGCATTTCGTGATTCTGCTTTGCGAGTATTAAGGATAATAACCGTCTCGTCTACCTCAAAGTGATGTAATGGAGAGGAAACCCCAGTTACTACATTACTAAAAATGCAAATAGTGTTTGTTTTACTTCATGGATCTATTATGAGAATCATTTCAGATAACTATGTGGGTATACTTTATGATCTTAAAGTATTATAGAAATATGCAGGAAAAGAGATATTTTGACTAGATGAAACTTATACTAGTGCCGGATATTAGTGAGAGTGTGAGAGAGACACACATGGAGAAAGTAATGATATCTCATTCCATTTTTTTTTTTTAAACAAGACTTTCCAAACTAAAACTAGAAATTTGTTTAAATAACTATCTTATGGATTTCCAAAGAAAACACACAGATAATAACCAAACCTATGGTTCAAACTTTACTCTTGTATTATACCAACTACTAGTAGTTTTAGATGCTTAATCTCTAAAATTCAATATTAAGACTGGAGGTGAAAACTTTTTATTACTAATATATCAGTTTGGGTTAGGTTTTGCTGCACATAAAAGAAAAATGTATACTGTCAGTGCCTAAAGCAAGCCAGAATTTGGGGGGATTTTTTTCTTTTCAAATAAAATAAATCTGGAGGGAGACAATCTAGCTACAGCCATTGCAGGATATCGCATCCTAACATGTGGCTTTTATTACTAAGGCCATCTTAGAGCAGCTCACGCTCCAGTTATCACATCTGCACTGCAGGCCAAAAAGAAGGAACAGCAGAAAGGACCCCTCCCAGCTGAGCTGACTCTCTCTTTCAGCAGCCTTTCTGGACTTTCCAGCTAGGAATTATGCTTTCGTAGCTTTGACAGAAAATAGTCACGTGGCCACACTTAGCCAGAAAGGAGGCTGGGAAATGTACTTTTTGCCTTGAGAGACTCTGAACCCAGATAAAAATAGGAGTTATTTTAAAGAGAAAGGGGAGAAAGGACATGAGGGCAGGCAACTAGCAGTCTCTTCCATACAAAATATTTAGAAAAAAATAAGTCAATAGAAAAAAAATCCCTCAACTTAATGTTTTTCTCTATAATGTTTCATAATCCTTTGCTTTTAATAATATTACCCTTCTCTTAAAATAGTTTCCAATAGTATCTGATTCCATAAAAAATTATATGCTTATATTTGTTAATAATTTAAGTGCATTTCATTTTATTCTGTAAAAAATAATATGAGTTTCAGGTGTTTCATCACATAAATATATTTAAACCCCATTAACCCAAATCTAAGAAAATCTTATCAGTCTAATGGAGGGACATAGCCTATACGAACTAAGCCGCCAGCTTCTCATTCCTCCAGCAGCCTGTGCCCAGAAACATTTACTAAAAAGCTTAGTGACTTGAACACAGCATAAAACAAGGCATCCCTGAATGTTTCCCAGCACAGAAGAATGTCCTCACACCGTGGCCACAGCATCTTTCTACATCTGTCCTCAAATTCCTAAAAACACATTGTTCTCCCAGGGAAATCCCTTTGGTATCAGGTGTTGACTTCAACCATGTTAGTATTTGTGGGCCTTCCTGTTCCTTTAGAATCTTCCTTCTTAAGCCCTTAAGTGACTTGAGCAACAGCGCCCGAGGGACTTATTTCCTAACCCAAGGAGCACGGCAAACCAGCTGGGTTATGAAAGAGCAGCGGAGCGTCTCAGAATGTCCTGGTGGTTAGAGGAGGTGTCCTCTGCATGTCACAATACCAGGGTGGCAGCCAAATGAGAAACATAAGCTCTGGATACTGAAGCAAGGTTATTACTGCTTTAAAAAAAACTATTGCTATGTGACATAAATTTAAACTCAGTCCAATTTAGGCTTTGTTGGCAATGTTATAATTCCTGGATGAAATAAGTTTTGAAGAAATTTGAAAAATCTACGATGTTATGCAACCTTGGACAAATCATTTAGCCATACCAAATTGTTGCTATTTTACAAATAACAGTGACAGTTACATTAGATTATTAATACAACAATATCCCCAAAGTATTGCAATACTATTAAATAAGTATAAGAAACATAACAACGGATCATTCTCCATTGGGTCAAAAGATTTTGTCACTGTTAAGATGCTTTTAGCAAGACTGTCAATTGGAGGTCAGTAGGTTACTCGCCCTACTGGAAGAACTGAGCTCTATAATCTGTAATATCCTAGCAGGCTTTAGCATTCTGCCATTCTAGACCTTATTATTTCTAGACTCCTCTTTTCGTCCTTGGGTTGTTCCTTAATGCTCAGCATTTAACTGCCCATTGGTTCCCCCTCTGAAGGTCAGCAAAGGAAAATAACAGCAGTGTTGGTAAATAAAGCAAATATAAGTGGAAGTGAACCAGAGGCGGCTCGTTATGTTTAGTAGATACATGTTCAGTAGACTGTCATGTATTGATTAAATGGCTCTATACTTGGGAAGCAGGGTAGACTGGTATCTAGAACACAGGTTGTGGAGTCAAGAGTGAGATATTTGTAGCTCGAGACTATTCTGTACGGGCCACTAGATGCAACCTCAGAGGATGCATCTAGAAACTAAAGGTGGTAATACCACATACTTTCTAAGCTTTGTGAAAATGAAATAATAGTACTCATACTGTGGGCAATGTAATAAATGTTACCTATTACTGTTAACCAACACCACTAAGAAATAACTGTATACATCAACAACAGAATTCCCGAAATTTGAAGATCCGTTTATTTCACGCAGCATTTGCTCCAGTGCAAATCTAGTACAATAAAACATCCCTGAAATGCCTGTAATAGGTCTAAGCCTGTTTCCGGGTCATTTCAGTAGGAACAGTGTGACTTCATTGTCTATTTGTAAATGTGTTATTTAATCCATAGTTTGCTCTGAGTCCCTCACTACTTTTATTTCGTCCTCTTCTGGCATCTTTAACAGCCCTGTGGCTTGGAGACTTTGCTCTCTTCCCAATTTGCAGTTCAGTTTCATCAGCACTCCTGTTTCCTGTTTTGTCTCTGTCTAAGCTGCCTGTTTTGCCCCTCTAACTCCTTCCCCTTCCCCCCCAGAGGATATCACCCTTGTTTCCAGTAGGGATGGGCAATACCACCAGCTGCTCTTGCTGTAGCTTTTCCTCTTCTTTCTTTGTCTTTTTTAAATCTCCTTTGAACCTTTCTAAGCGTCCTGTAATGACTATGTCCCTGTTTCAGCTATTTCAGTATTTTTGTGGCTTTTGATTTTGATCTGGATTCAGGTCTTCTACCCGAAACCATCTCAAACAAGTAGTTTGAGGTTTTTGCTGGAAGGTAATTTGAATTTGTTTACATGGCCACCAACTCCCAATTTAGATGCCATGAGATTTCTGGAGTGGAGGAGTGGCCTTCCCAGGTTACTTTTCTCTTATTATCACTGAGCTGCATTATTAGTGGGGATGAGCAATTTTGTTTATGAGTCAACCTTGCTTCTTATAATTCTAAATAATTACTGCTAAATCAGGAGAATTAGGAAAGTCATTTCAGGCAGATTGATGGAGAGTTAACTTAAAGTCAACCATGGACACGGCTATATCTACATAATTTGATATACCTACCTCTTAGAAACAGTCATACACATGTACACATGTGCCTACACAACACAAAAACATGCTCATTTAGTGTGATATTCTGGCATCTTCTCTGCAAAGAAGCCACGAATACAAACTAAATATGAACAAAATGACTCAGTGGCCATGGCAGATGAGAGATGGCTTCTTCCACTTTTTTCCTTCTTCTTTTATTTTTCATCACCATTGTTTAGGTGAAGAGCAAAAAAAACCCAAAAAACCCAAATTTCTTAGCCTGCTCTCAAATTATTGGACTCTAAGGTGTTCCTTCATTCATTCATTCACTAAACATCTACTATGCTCACAAAACAGCTGTGTTCAGAATAGACCAGACCTCTGCCATCCGGCATCTCCTGTCAGGATCAAACATCCTGTCCATTTGACAAAAGCCCAATGTGGTTCAAGATTTCACGAGGAGAACATTAAAGCAAGGACAGGGACAGAGATTGTCACATGCCCCAACACGAGCTTCTCTAACAGGCGGAGTGCTATGCAGACCAGGGGATTGCTCACTCTTCCTTCCTGTGTCTGTCGCTCTGAGCTCACAGAGGTGTTTCAGGAGCTAGTTATTTCATTTCCTACCAAGCTAAGAGTTTTGCTGTGTTTCTTATTATTCTTATCAAGTGAGAAGGACATTCTCTTACATAATATTTCTGCACTCCACCCTGACAACCCCAAGTAGAAATCATCTTGCCTTAATTTTCTCCAGGAGGCAAGATAATTCCTCTGGGGCGCTTTCTTTAGCTTTGTAATATCACTGTTTAGACTTACTGAGAAATTTACTGGAAAATGCCACCTGTCAAAAGCCACCAGGTTCTTTTTTTTTTAACTTTTTAAAAACTATATTTTATTTATTTATTTTTTTTTTAGAGAGAGCAAGAAAGAGAGGAAGAGAAACATCAATGTGTTAGAGAAACATTGACTGGTTGCCTCTTGCACGCTCCCAGCTGGGGACCTGGCCCGCAACCCAAGCATGTGCCCTGACTGGGAATTGAACCAGTGACTTTTTGGTTCATAGGCTGACACTGAATCCCCTGGGCCACAACAGCCAGGGCATAGGTTCTTAATTGAATGAATCCCCACCTTAGTCTTTTTATCCTGAGGATTTATGTGGTAAAGAAAAAAAGTATACCGAAGTATTTGTTATTTATTAGTTTGTGTGGGATTAGGCTTTGGTAGCGTACCTACAGATGTAAAGCACTTTCCAAGTTTCTTTAGTGTTCCATGCTTAGTAAGGAAGTATTGTAGTAGTGAGTGTGTTTGGTTTTTGTTTATATCTAGTTGTGAGTATTTCGAATATTTTCTAAGACCTCTTACTGTTCTTGTTTTCAACTAACAGAAATGGGAAAATAAAGATTGTGGGAGTATGAAATGAATGCTTGCAATGCTTGTCATTTTTTAAAACTCTATTTCTGTGGCTCTTGTATTTTTTTAAGATGACTTCACCTAAAAGACAAGGCCAAATCGGAGCCCTTGTTGTAAACAAGTGACAAGGGACATGATTGCTCACAATGAGGACAATCTAGGCTATCAGTGGCATATTGTGTGGATAAAAAGTAAAAAGCTAATTTTGAATACAAAGGAAATGAATAAAGTCTCTTGTCACTAAGAGAATTAAAAGAAGACCATTTGAAGGCGAATCATTTTATGCAGCTGGACCTATACACTCCCCCAGATTGGTGACAACTTGATATAGTCAGAGAGCCTGGCTCAGACCCAAGTGGCTCATATTCAATCCTCCTCTGGGCGAGAGTTAGGAGGAGGCAGAGAACAGAAGTTGAGAGACTGCTTAGGTTCAGGTCCTGAATTCTTGTCTTATTTTCTATGTGTTTGCTTAATTACTGGAACACGGAATAAACTATAGTTGCCTCACAGAGTTGTTATGAGTTTAAGTAAAATGACCCACGTAGAGTATACTGCTTATAGAGCCCCGGGTAATAAATGTGAGATGGTAATGGGTGTCCAGGGAGATGCAGGCCGAATGTCTCTGAGATGACTTCGCAGGTGACTGGAAGTCAGGAGTCAGAAATATGAAGCAGGCAACAAGCCTCAGAAGGTAGAGAACTGACTGGGAAAGTTGGCAAGGGCTGTTAAGAAGGAGACAGGACAATGCCTGTAAAACCAAGAACAGTAAGGGTGCCCTTTTTCTTCCATGGAACAAAGAGTTCATCACCTCGTCTACGTCCCACTACACAAGGGCCTGGACCTCAGCGGAGAAGACATGGAACACAACTATCATAGTTGAGGTCAAATGGGGCAAAGCTTTTTGTGTTTTCTGTTTGTCTGCCTGGTTTGGGGTATTCTTGCAGAAGAATTATATGGTTCTTGCTTTTCTAATATCTGCTTCCGTATAATGGAAGGAAAGAAAGCACTCCAGTAGTCCCTCTAGAAAACCATACATAGACAAAATGGAACAAGGAGCCCCTGTTTTGGATGATAAGAATGACAGATCTCATTCTGTCAAGGCACGAAGGAAATAAATTCCTTTCCAAACATGTTACAGTTATATAAGCTATAAAAACCTGTGCTGTAAAATGAGCCATTTGAAAATCCTGCTGCATATAGTTTGTATGATTATCTAACTGGTAATTGAAAAGTGTAAAGTTGCTGAGAATCAAGAAATAGTGTAGGTCCTAGTGGGTGCAGGGTGTTATTAAATGATGACAGAATCATGCTATTCTGTTAGTTTATGCATAGATTTACATTGTCTAGTCAATTTCTAAATAATTTCTTTCACCTTCATGAAAAATAATAATCCAGAATCTTTTACTGGGAATATGGGAGCATATAATCATAAATTCATAACATTTTAAGGTTGAAGGACTCTTAGGAGAGACTAAAAATCAGTGCCTTACAGTTTCTTCAAACTGCTAGTTAATATCGTAAGGGGCTTTTGAAATTTTAAAATATTATTTTAGAAACATAAAAGAAATTATTTAGTCAAATACATCAACTGTCTCATTGAACCCCTATCTATTATAAGAATTTATCCATCTCAGCAATGTCAGTTTTAGGAAGCACAGAATAGGAATTCAGATAACATAAGTGACTTATTCAAGGTGAATGGCATGAATCATTCATTAGGCTGAGATGACAATCAGTAGGGTATCTAAAGAAATCAGTCCTAGCATTTGACCTGATTGATTATTTCTGTTCCCCACTGAAAAATATTTTCTGAATTCTTCCCAGCTCATCTTGAGGTAGACAAATGTTAAAACAGAAAGAAGTGGCAAAGTGCTTTTCGTTCCGTATCGACTCATGGGGAAAGTCCTTATAATATTTTCAGCTGGTTGCTATGGAGGCAGCCAGCAGCGAGCTCAGCTAATAAACTTGGGCTGACATCGTTGTTAATAGGCAACTGAGCGTCACCGTCATGCAGCAGAGAAGAGATGAGGCAGGCGGACGACGGCAAAGTTCACCAAATAGAAAATCACGATGTGCACACAAAAAGGCATGGTTTTCAAACTTCACGAGTTATTTCCAAACACCAGTGATTGAGATATGCACATTACTTTTCCATAGGCCCCTGCCACAAGCAGATATTCCAGGAGAGCTATTTACCTGCACATGGTAGTCAAGGCGAAAGAGGAATTTGTTAAATTATTTGGGGAGTTACCTGAGCTTTGAAAAGCTATGTTCCAGGCTCATTAGGTTGCTAGAGTTGTCAGGTCCACACTGTAGAACTTCTAAAAATAATCAGAAGTTCAGTGGGAAAGAGTTTAAGAACAAGCTGCCTTCATCTGTTTAAATGGTCAACGAAGAAACAATGACAGTCATCCTTAGCTGTTCTCTTCTGTGGCTCTGGACAGAACTTTTCCTTTTTTCCTGTTCAGAGCTTCCTGCGTGGTGTTTGTCTAAGCAGGGAGGAAAGCTAGCATTCAAACTCGGCAATAACAGATTGCAAGCTAAGGCTTTTCTACACTTTGTTTAATTTTCCTGAATTGTCCTGTTTCCAGAAATGATTTATTGGTGACCTAGCATGCTTCTCTTCTTACTCAACACTCCCCTGGGGATGTAGTTAAAACACCACTCTTAGCTGTAATTCTCCTGGGTGGGGAAGTGGCGGGTGGTGGCAATGAAAACAAAGCCCAGATCTGAGCAACTGTGGGCTGTTGACTTTATGCTAGTCTTTCATAAAGGGAACCCTCAAAACACCGCGGCCATTCAGCAAACAGTGTGCATTTCATCTAAGCCTGGCTGGCTTTGTGCTTGCCTTTCTTCAGCTAGAATGGTCCTAACCAGCAATGTCTTTGTGTCCTGATGCAGTAGGTTGGCAAGTACAAATGAGGATAATGCTGAAGTGTAACTTCTGAGTGGGGGAGGGAAACAGAGAGAGAAGTTAAGCTCTGCACAATGGCTAGTGGTTCTTGCTCATGATGTTTTTTTTTCCAACAGAGGTCGATGATTGTGCATTGTCTCTTGGGAGTGAATGCAGCATATTATTTTTTGAGCAAAAATTGAGATTTCTTTTGGTGGCAAAGTATATGGAAAATAAAAGCTCTCTGTACTTGATTTCTTTGTTTTTATTTAAATGCCTCCAGAGACATTCTTCTGTGAGAAGGAAAATGACATAATAGGTCTCTAAAAAGGAAACTTTTAATGATAGAAATATTCAATATTAAATCCCCTAGAACTACTAAGAAATATTACCAAAGTTTTAAAAAATTCTTGTATGTAGTGAACTTCGTCGATTGCAACTCAACAAAATATTTTTGCTTTCTTCCTGAAAGAACTTCAATTTTGCTCTCCTTTCATGTGGCCAAGTGCCTGGAGGAGGTTGATCTCAGCTCCAAAGACAAGTCTGAGTGGTTTGGGCAGTGCCATGCCCCCATCAGGCAGCCACTCAAGAATAGGCATGCAATTCAATTCTGGCCAATAAGAGGTAAGCAGATGTTTGCTGGAGGATTCTGGGAAGTTATCCCTTGCTATTCAGAAAACCACAGGAATCCAACCTTTTCCAACTGCAGGAATCCTTGGGCAAAAATAAGGAAGTACATAGTCCCAGGTGCTCTTGCAATCATCCTATGTCCATAAGAGGAATCAAATTGAGGCCAAAGCTATGAATGGCCCTTGTGGCATCACTGAACTAGTGAATCAATGAATGAATTTCTTTGTTGTTTAAGCCGTTTAAATCAAGCTTATGTTACTGACAGCCAAAGGCATTCTTTTAACATAGAGTGATTCTATCTGCCAAGTGTCATCTAAATATCTTAGTTTTTGCTCTCTCCTCTTCATTTCCCTTGTCTTTTTCACACACAAACTCCAACCTTTGCTCTAACTCTCATTATGCTACTCTGACACCCCCACTCTGGTTTTTCTTGTTTTTTTTCTCTGTTCCTCCCCCTTTTGCCCTTCATCCCACAAGTGGTACCCAAGGTAGATCTTAGCATCCTAAGAGTAGGCCCATCACTAGGCATCACTCTGCATAAAGTAGAGTTTTGCGCCTATGTCCCCCTATTCTTTGGCTATGAAGACCTCTTGCCTCTCAGCAATTCCCTTCACTGCTCTACCACATATAACAAAAAGTTGGTGTGCTCTGAGACATCCACCCCAAAATTATATTTTCATGGAAATGCCTTTTGGAGATAATGCTTTAACCCAGTGGCTTTCAAATCTTTTTTGCCATAACCCGCAGTAAATATTCACACTTAGTATATGTGTAACACACACATAAACAACTGAAACAAGAGTGTCTGAAACCTACTTATCTCTACTGCCTGTAATGCATTCTGACATTTGCTATTCCATTCTATTTCATTTTTAAAAATTGTTTGTCTCTACTCACTAAATTAACTTCATGGATCGATCGTGACTGCCAAAAACACTGCCTTAACCCACAGCAGAAGCTCTGATGGGCTTAAGGAAGGAAGTCTTCTACGGTAGTTAAGACCTTCCTTAGACTTGTATAAAATGGCAGCCAACACCAATGGGAAAGGATTCAGCCTGTATGAGTATATGTACTAGGCTTTTTTTCTAAAAAAGCAAAGAGTGAGTGAGACTTAGTGTATGAATGCGGACAACTGTTGTGGTCCTAGTAACTTTCAGAGACCTTTCTGAAATAAATTTTCCTAACGAATACCATTGTCACTGTTTCCGAAAAGTAGAAATATTTTCTTCAAAAGCAGCTGGTGTTCCAGGGTCATTTTATTGGTTGCATTTTTTATGTTTAACTTTTAGGGCCTGTGAAATGCATCTGCCTGA
Source organism: Mormoops blainvillei (assembly GCA_004026545.1). Taxonomy (NCBI): domain Eukaryota; kingdom Metazoa; phylum Chordata; class Mammalia; order Chiroptera; family Mormoopidae; genus Mormoops; species Mormoops blainvillei. The sequence continues at coordinate 323,337 of PVJD01000507.1, read as the reverse complement.
TCATTCACTTGGCAGCTTAGCTACTTATTTAAGAGCTGGGGATTTCATAATGGTTGATTATCTGTAGGCACCATTTTTATCCTATTGGAGTGTGGCCAAAATGTGTTGGTCTTCCTGTTGATAACCAGTGGTTATCAACTGTAACCACCCTTTCAGACTTACCATACAAAGGCCACACTTATAGAGTCCTAGAATGCTTGTAAAGCACGTGATATCTAAAAAAGCCTTGCATAAACTGTAAAGTGCTATGTCAATATAAAATATGATTATTATGATTTTTTTAAAGTAAGAACTCTTAAGGAGTCATTCATGAATTTTCATGTTTCTATCGATGGTACTGTCTTATTAATTTTTTCATAAGTCTAATTAACACACACATACCTTGACTATTGTGAAAAGATTTTATTCATTTTTAGAGAGGGGGAAGGGAGTTTTACTTTTACCTCTTAGTAACTGTGAAATTGGGTGAGTTCTGCCATTCCTCATGTTTAAAACGGGGATGATATAATTCACTTCCTAAAGCTGTTGTAGGATTGAGTTTATCTCTACTCATTAAATTAAGTTCATGATTCACTAATGGATCATGACCACCAAAAACACAGCCTAATCCACAGCATAAACTCTGATATTAAGAATCATGGGCACATGACAAATTCACAGTAAGTGTGCGTGTGTGTGTGTGTGTGTGTGTGTGTGTGAAGAAGCACTTAGCAGTGATGATGCCAAGCAAAAGCTCAATAAATGGTAGCTACGAACAATAATAACTAATGATAACCATGAAGTTTTTATCTCATAAATCCACCACTGTGAAGAAGTGCAGAAATCTAAGATGTGGTACTTCCTGCTCTCTCTTTAGCATTGGGGGCTCCCTTCACCGCTTCCCAAATCACTCAGGGCTCATGGGTCATGTCGTGCAGATTGTGGAATAATGCTGTGATACAAATTTCCAAATCTCCTTGAAGTGTGTGTGAGAGCATGTGTGTGTGTAGAAATAGGGTGCTGGCTTCTCTCTTCTTGCTAAAGGAACTTCCTTAAATATAAATATACTAAAAAGTAATGACAGGAAACTTTACAAAATCAAAAGAGGATGTCAGGAAGTACAGGATGTGAGGTTATTTTCATTTCCTTCAGTGTTTTCTTATTAATCGTAGATATATTTATAACTTTTAAAAGCAGGAAAATTCACTTAAGACCCAGTATATGTAATAAAAAAGCTGTGACAAAAGAAGAATCTGTTTCATACTGTCTGTGTTACAAACAACATTGAAGTCTCTGATCCCTCATTATTGGATATCTGAATAGGACTTGTCACACTTGTTCTCATTCGTTTATAAAACTGTTGCCTTCTCGAGTGCTTCATGCCAACATGGAAAAGGTATAGAATCAGAGCACCTTGAAGTAGAAACTGCTAAGGGGAGTTGTGGGTTTGTTTTTTAAATTCTGATCGTCACTTTTTACCAAGACAGCTTTCAAGCACAAGCAAGAGCCTGGGCAAATTAACAAACGCTTAAAAATGAAAACCCGTTTCTCCCTTCAAAAAATTGAGGCTACGGGACAGGCACAGAGACCAAAGTCGTGGTTACCAGAAAGGAGGGCATGGGGGGACGGGTGAAAAGGGCAAGGGGAGTATAGTCAATAATATTGTGATCAGCTTACACAGTGACAGGTGATTACCAGAATTAGTGGGGTAACCACACTGTAAGTGTAAAAATGCAGGATCACTATATTGTATGCCTAAAACTAGTATAACCAACATAAGGTTGTATGTCAGCTATAGTTAAATTACAAAAAAAAAATTTGTAATTGCGGCTTTAGGAGCAGCAATATTTTCAATGCCTTAGGAGTCTGGGAAGGGTGACTGTTCTGTGGTTTTCTGTGTACGTAGGAAAATGAGCATGTTGCCTGCAGACTTCTCTCCACGAAGTGGGGTATGCACCCTGCGGTAACCGCCAAACAGCGCGTTTCCTCTCAGACACTGAAGTACAATTTATCTACAAACAAATTTCTAGAGTTCCTATTTGGCTTAAAACCAAAACAAACAAACAAAAAATGTTTTGCAATCTTCTGTGTTACTGAACAGTAGATATGAAGGTTGAGGGTGGGCTTGTCTTTATTAGTGTACTTGGCTTATTAACACCTTGGAACTCAAAGAATAAAGTGTAGTCCATCTTTTAAAAATTTAAGATCTGACTCAAATAGTTCAAAAGGTCAGAATTTAGCTCCATCCAGAGAGCTAGATTTGAGAGTTAAGAAGTTGCTTGATATTAAAAGGAGCCTCTCCTCTACTTCTTAATAGAATTCCCTATGATAGTACACAGAGGACATATGTTGTTTTTATCTGCCCAGCATCTCTTGCTCTGGGAAAATGCCCCTTCCCCCTTTCACCTGGTTTCAGAGGGGCTGCCAATCACTGTACCCCACCCCGACATAGGACACAGGTCTAGCCAATCCTAAAATTCTCTTTTCCTGAAATTAAGATACTCCTGTTGCCATAGATATGCTTCCTTTCCCCTGGGATGTCAAACTAGGGCAGAGATCCCAGAGCTACCAGCTGCCATCTTACCACGCACGGAGGTGGAAGAGGCCCAGCTGCCAAGAGGAATAAGTAACAAAGAAGGGAGAAGCAGAGAGAAGGAGAGGGAGAATAGGATGATACGGAGGGGGAAAGGTAGAAGAGAAGAAGGGGGAATGAGAAGAGAAGGAATTTAACCTCAGTGGAGCTGTGATTGAAGCCAGCTACCTCCTCAACTTCCTAGACACTCGATTTAATAATTTTCCTTCTCTGTTCAAGCTAGTTTAAATAGGGCGTCTGCAAATGACAGGGTCCTACCAAATATAGTAGCTGATGTTCATTCGTTCGTTCGTTCGTTCATTCATTCATTCATTTGTTCAAATGTTTATTGTGTGCCTGCTACATGCCAGACACTAAATGGGTACAGAGTTGGAATGGAGTGGAAGGGGCACGTGGTCCTTGCTCTCACAGAACTTCTACTCTGGCTGTGGAAATAAGCCTTATAAACATATACATATACATTCTATTTAAATATACATATTCACTTTTTCATCTTATAAAGGAAAAGAATAGGGTGCCGAGACATAGCAGCATCTCATTGGAGATTCTCATTTGAGGAGAATGAGATCAAGGTCTATAGTGTCATTAGAGTAAATGACACTGCATAAAAGGATGAAGCGTGTGGATTGTGGTTTGGAAATGCAGATGAGGCCCAACGGTGGGAAGAGGGGAAACCTTGCCCATAGGAGGCCAGGAGCCGCATCCCAGCTCCATCAAAAACTGAGAGCAGCCTCATCAGTGAGGATGTAATGACTGCCTTTGCTCCTCAAGGCTTATAATGAAAATCGAAGGAGAAACTATGGCTGATGCATATTGGAAAAGAAGAGCATGGCATTAAATTCCAGTGAGTGCATGGGAGAAAGAAGAACCGGACAAGCTGGTGCACCTATTAGGAGGCCTGGGAGGAGGCCTGGACTTGGAGTCATGGTCAGGGAGGGAGGATTGAAGAGGCCAAAGCTGAAAAAACAGGTGAATGATCAACAGCCCACTAATATTCACTGGGAGCGTTGTTTGCATGCATAAAGGACATGCAACACAATCTTGTCTTCCTTATTTAAGTGCATTTTAGTTAGTATAGTCATTGTTCAACAATTTTCTCAGGAAATAGCTCTCAATAATGTTTAACATCATAACATTTTTTAAAAAGCACTTTTACTTTTCATTTCCCATGTGGCTTTTGTGCCCTCCTTACAAAACACTTTTAGGTCATTTTCAAAAGGAATGCAAAAAAACAAAAAAGCAAGGAGGCACTATCATTTCTCTAGCTCTTGAGTTAACTTGTAAAAATCCATTTGTAAAAATAATACACTAGTATTGTGAAGAGTTCAAATAGTACAGAAGGGCTTAAAGTGAAAGTTTTCTTTTCTGCCCACCCCTAATTCTCCTTGCCCAGAGGTAACTAATTGTAACAGTTTACTATGAATCATTCTGCAATCTTCTTTAACTGCATAGTTCCAAGTCTTGAAAGCTGAGCAGCAGTTCTTGGCAGTCAACGGAAGGAAAGTTATTTCTGCGAATGGAGGGCGACATGAGCGTGCATGGTCATGGGTGCGGTTGATTTTCCAGTCCCCATATATACCGTTCTCTTACAAACTGAGTATAATTTGTCTTTGTGATCACATTTCGTCATGAGGCAAAGTATTCCGTGGTATTCATTTGAGTGACCTTTTGAACTCCCCCTCCGTGGGTCAAAACAAGCACCCGGTATAATGTCAGGGCAGTAAAAATGGGGTGGAATTTTGAATTTGCTTCTTTGGCTAACTTACTGCTCTTTGATATGGTCCCTGCCCTCGGCCACTTGGGTACTGCACCCTGGGGAGGCTCGGTGGTCCTCTCCTCTGACCACGGGCTGGCCACGCCTCCATCCACAGCAGTGTGGCATCAGGGGCTCTCCCTTCCTTCAGCCTCAGCCTGCAGCTGGGAAGGGTCCTGCCTTCATCCCCTCCCCGTCTGGGAGATCCCACAACACTGACATTTTGTGAGGAAAGATATAAGCATGCTAGCCTTTCGTTTTTAAAATTTCTTCATAGTTTCCCCTTTTACAAAAAGGAAGTCTCAGAGGCGTTAAACAGCATGACCCACTGGGAAAGCCAGTATTTCAGCCAGGCAGAAGGGTTCCTTCCCGGCAGGAGGGGAAGCCCAGAGGAGCACAGCCATGATGGCAGATGAGGACCAGGTTAGAAGTGGTTGTACGGTATTCTAATGTGTTTGCATTTATCTAGGCATTGAGGGGAGGAGACCATTGAAGGCTTTAAACAGACTAGGGGCAGAAATCTGATTTTCTTTTGAAAAAGAAACTCTGGTACCAGTAGGGATAGCGGGTTGGAGGGGAACAGGGCTAGAGACAGTAATACCAGTTAGGAGATCATAGCAATAGCTGGAGAAAGACACTTCGTGGACCCAGCACCTTAATCCTCTCTCATAGCTGAGAGAGTTTCTATCCTATTGGCTTATAACTTGGATCATATACCAATCTCCTACCATAAAAGACCAAAAAAAAAAAAACCCAAAAAAAAACAACAAAAAACCCACTAGAAACAAATCCTGCTATGTACATTTCTAGCCTTCCTGCTGCTAGGGCCGGGACTGAGTGAGACCATAATTCATTCTGGGAGTGTCAGTAGACGCAGTGGTAATGGTGACCCACTTCAAGCCGCATTCCGGCAGACCGGTGGTGATGGCAGCGCCAGAGGCGGCTGCCAGTGACAGCAGTTGGTACAGAGGCGCAGGCGGATGACCGTTGGATGTGGTCCTGCCTGCCTGCACTCCCTTTGTTCTTGCACTTTTTCCAAGTCTGAGTTTTCATATCTTTGAGCAATTTTCATTCAATTTTTAAAATACTCCTCTGAGAAGGTAAGGCAGGTGTTAATTATTCTCATTTCCGTGAGGAGACTAAAACTCTGAAAAGATTGGTGATTTTATTAGATCAAAAGCTAATAAGTGGCACACGCAGGGTTCGATCCAAAGTCCTTATGAAGGGACTCAGTACTCGTTCCATTACTCCCTTGCTTATCGAACTGGGTAGATCATAATTCCTGGTATATGTGCCAGAGTGAAGGGAAGTGCTGGAAACTATAGCTTACTCATGGCACAGTTTCTAGAGTTATGTAGAAGTCATATTAGTAATTTAGTTACTTAAAACAATATATAATGAGGTAAAATGCAAAATCTAGGTACAATTAACGCATTCAAATAAATTTTACCTTTGTAGAAAGTGAGCATCTAGATTCTTCAGGGCTACAAAAGCATTCGTCTCTCTAGTGTGTGCTTTGCTACAAATCTATGAGAAGTCCTGAAATGAAACATCGGCCAATCTTTAGACTAGTGGTCCAGTTAGCTAAATGTCCCCATTTAACTTAGTAAACACCATATTTAACCTTACGTATACGATCTATGTGTACATACATCATAACCTCTTTGACATATGTTCTTATAACCCTGAAGTCCAGAACATCTGAATAAAAGTGACATAAAATTTATTTGACTAGATATTGGTAGAGATGCAGATACTAATTCTACTAAAAATACTTGAAACACTCTGGTAAATACCCTACAGAAAAAGAGATAAAATGTAAGATATTTTTCCATATCTGCATGTTAGGCTTAAATGACTATTTGTCATCTGGAGATGATTATGTGCAATGATTTCATAGTGAGGAAACAAACTCAATGAAAGGGTAAGGTAGATATGAATCATAATCACTCTAAATTATAGTTATTAAAATTTTGTAAATTCAAAACATTTCAATTCTATAGCTTAGGCAACGAGTCCTGTTTAAGCAGCATTAACCAGATACTATTATTTTCAGATGTTCTAAGAATACCAGGTTACATCTGACCACAAAATGTTTCCCTAGATTATTATTACACATGCCCATTTTATTATTTCTACTATTCATTCAGGCACTGCTATGTCTTGAGGCAAAGATAAATACCACAGTGGCATGTAAATAAGAAATTATAGTATGATGTGATATATAATAATAGAAATACATACAAGGCACAATGTAAGCATCAAAACATAAGCCCTGCCTATTGGCTTCACTGAAGGGTTGGTTCTTACACTCAGTTTGAGTCTCAAAGGATGCATACAAGAATGACGGTGGACGACATGCTCGGAGGTGGGGAAGGTGAGCAGAGCATAGTATTTTAGATTGAGGGAGTGCATAGGTAAGGACATAGAGTCATGAAATAGTTTGACAACATCAAAAAATTGCAAGTACTTTTGCCTTTATGGAACTTAACATTGAAAAGATATGGTGAATAGAAGTTAGGCAAAGAAGGGAGAGATTATAGGAAGGCCCTTAAATAATTGTGCTATGTGGGGTTTATTGAATGAACCTGAGGAAGACAATAAGCATTTCAGGCAAGAGCATAGAGAACATTTACCCTTTGGAAACACTACTGTAAAGTGTTACCGTAAATTACTATAAAGAGAATAGCTTGATGAAGAAAGAGGCAAAGGCAGTGGACTATATGGAAGAGGCCAGGGCTGGCTATGCTATTTAAGGCATTGACGACACAGTTAGCAATGACAGCTATGGGAGTGAATGACATTGCCCAATTTGGAAAAAATACTCTAGAAACATATTGTGGGTATGCCTGAAGTATTGTCAGTAGTCATCACATCCTTGTCCATAGTTATTACTGGAGCCTGTTTTCTCATTCATGCCTAGGAATGTACATCACAATGTGGTAGAAGGAATGTTGGGCTGGCCAGCAAGAGACTTGCCTCCCAATCATGGGTCTCTTAGGAAGTCATTGAATGATGTTGGGCAAGTCCTTTAACCATTCCCTTCCCTAGTTTATTCATCTGTGAAGCAAGGAGGCTGTGTTAGGTGAGCTCTAACACCATGCTGGAATTCATTAACCAGTTTTCCAAATCTCATGATATCCTCTAATAGGCTGTGATGAAGTTGCCAAATAGCTGAAAAATAGCCATCAAGGGAGATATATGGCCTAGTAAGAGCCACAAACCATATAATTTTCCCTGGATTAATAGAAAGCCGATGTTGATAAATAATTTTGCTGTAGTTTAGGAGCAGTTATTGTAGACTATTATGAAAAATAAGGTTTTTTTATTGAAAGGGAATGATAATAATATGTGGTTACAAATATTTGGGTTTTGACTGAAAGAACTTTTGGGTTCAAGTTTTTTGGAAAATAACTATATGAGTTTGTCATATTTAAAAGCCACCTACGCACAGCTTCATTGCATTAGGAATTATGTAATAGAACTGATATTTGTCCCTCCTGGCCAATTATGACTGCCTAGAAGTAATGCAGGAATAGGAAACATGTATTGTAATTGCATTGCATTAAAATTGCATGTCCTTATGATGGCAGGCAGTTCATCACTGATAGATGGTTCAAAGGTGCTGAGCTGGCACCCAAACTAAATGCATAAAAAGCTTTCCTTTTGTTTTCCCAGATATGTGAAATATGTGGACTACAAGCACCAAAACAAAACAAAAAACAACAACCAAAAAACCCCATAAAACCCCAAAACATAAACTGAAGTTCAACTAACAATCTAAACCTCTGTGAAGATATTCACTAGCTGTGTTGAAGTATATGGGTGGAGCCATTTTTGTAAAGTTATTGTGTAGTTTTGATCAAGCCGCAGTCTGGCCATGCCTTTATACTAAGCATCTGAGTCATAATTACTCTCTGAATGTCAGATGAAATAAACAAGGGACAGTGCAGGAGGTAAAGTATTCTACTTTTCACATGAAAAAGAAAAATAAGAATCTACACTTGTATTTACTCATCCGTAAAGAAACTCTGAAAAAAATCATAAGAAATAATCTATGAAGGGTGTGGAAAGGAGGAAATAAGAGACAAGAATGGGAGAGAAGATTAGTCATACCTTTATAGAACACTTCCTCATTTCATTTAGTAGCTAGATAGCATTTCATTCTATAATTTTGCATATTATATTTCCATACGAATTTTGTTGTGCTATAGTTTATATAATAGGCTCCTATTGGTGATATTAGGTTGTTTCCAGCCATTTGCTATTACAATCAATTCTGCAATTAATCATTTAAATAATCACCTTTAAAAAAAAGCAGTCTTCTACCATAAATAAAACTTTTTCCAAAAACAAATCCAGAAATAAAAAGCAAACACTTCCAAATGGAAGCTCTGACTTCTTCAACAGAAAACAGTAAAGGTCAACATGGCAAGCCTTAGGAGTAATCTCATCCAGGATAGTCTCCTTTTTCCCTCTCTCCCTCCCATTCCTATACCACCATCCAGACTACACCAGCTCTCTTGCTTGTTAATAAAGAAGCACTCCTATGTCATGTGTGCACTGAAAAACCTGCTGTGTAGATGAGAAACGAGCTAAGTGATAGCATCCGTGCAGGTCGGCACGAGGTTCAGAAATCAACTGAGTTAATCAGCTGTCATTCCCACAGCGTCTCTTGCCCTGGTGGCTACTTTGCTAGACTGGTAGGTATGGCAAGGTAATTTATTAAAATATTGTGTTCATTCTCTCTAGTTTTTCCTCCTACATTTGAAGCAGATCGCTTGGTTTTTGCTCCCCAGTTTCAGAGGTGGTTTGCAGCTGAACAGAAATCAGGAGCTTCCGGAGGAAAGGCATTGCATTTATTCGTAAAAACTGAAACTCACAGAGAAGATTCTAACAGATGTCCTGGGTGAAGGCAAGAGAAAGGAGGAGTGCCTGCGAAAGTAGCCAGAGGATAAAAGAGTTAACTTTTGTCCAAGCCAGGGAGAGCAGTGTCCTGGTTTTTAGAGTAGCAGGGTCCTACTCCCGGCTCCGAGGCTGGGCCTCAGAGGGGATGCTATGGCTTTTGAACCCTAGACACCAGAGGCCCAGTCCTGATCATGTTCTATGTCCAATGAAGGGCTGAGGAACAGTTTGTCACTGGATTTTAAGGAACCATTGGACTATAAGCATGTCAGCAGCAACCATAAGAGACTGGAGAATAGAGCTGGGTCCTCTATGAATCAGTAAGAAATGCTTTACGCTGCAAGTGATGAAAAATCCAAAATATAGTAGCTTAAACAAAGACGGTGCTTCTTTTTTCTCTCACAGCAGAAATTCTAAAAGAAAGTGGATCATGGAATTGGTTCAGCAGTTCAGTGATGTTGGGGCCATGAGGTCTTCAATTCTTCCGGCCTGCCCTGCATGGTTGCAGGGTGACTGCTGCAATTCCAGATACCGTGTCCATATCGAGGTAGGGGAGAGAGAGGAAGAGGGAGCCCTAGGATCTTATATTTTTTTCTTCAGATTTTATTTATTTTATTTTTAAATAGAGGGGAATGGAGGGAGAGAAGGAGAGAAACATCAATGTGCGGCTGCCTCTCACGTGCCCCTACTGGGGTCCTAGCCCTCAACCCAGTGCGCTGACTGGGGAATCCAACCCACGATACTTTGGTTCGCAGGTGGACGCTCAATCCACTGAGCAACACCAGCTGGGAACATCTTGCATTTTATCAGGAAAAGAAAAGCATTTCCTACACCCCCAGCGGAAGTCCTCCTTCCTCTCATAGGTGGGTTCTGTCACTTGACCATTTGTCCACCCCTAGCAGCAATGAAGTTGGCAAAGCATAAGGGGTTTGGGAATTAGTGTTAGCCAAAACCACAGTGACTCCCCTACCCAATTTCCTGCACCCTACACAAGCACCCTGAGTCCTGTGTGATCCAGGGGAGATAAAACCGCAATAAGGACAGAGATTCCATTTTCTATCACCCAGTGAGACACTGTGGTATTAAGATGAATTTCAAAGAAACCAGTTAAGACAAAATAAACACACATTTAAAAAACCAACGGTAACAAAAAGGAAAAGGTTAAAAGGTGATGTTTCTTGTACATCAGAGTTTGTGGTTGTGAATTAATTACCTTTCACATTGGTATCAGTGACTTTCTCTTTTGATGATAAAAGAAACAGCAGTGTTAGAAGCTTCCTAACAAGCAGTCACCGCGGACCCCGAGGACTCATTAACATTGACAATGAATGTAAACCCAGTTTATCAGGCACATTTGACTGAAGGTCAACATTACTTAAACTTAATCATAGAACTGCTAAAATTTGTGGTGCAGGTGGCTGGGTATGGACTCTTTCCAAATCTCACTTAATTAGAAATTGCCTATATTTTTAACATCAGATGTGAGTTGTCGTTCTCTGTTAAACACAGTCCTTTCCACTAAAACCCTAATCTTATTTGGTAGGTGACTCATCTTCACCAAATTCCTGTTTGACGCTCGATGTTCTTTTGGGTTTGATTTTCACTTTGTTTTTAACTGACATTACGCTAATGAATCCTGTTGTCTCTAAACCCTGGTCTGGGTCCCTCTCTTCTTTCCTCTCTGCTCTGCTTATGTTTCCTTGTCTACTGCTGTTTCGAGGAATGTGCTTTTCTCCTCCTCGGCTGGCTGATAGCTCTGTCCTTGGAGGTATTATAAGGGTGCTAGACTAAGGAATTCGAGCAGGACCTGGGACCAGGCAAGCAAGCTGTTCTTTGTTACAGAGATGGGTCATTAACTTCAGATCACTAAATGCAATTTGTCAGCTTATCTCTTTCAAACTTAGTATAAGGAAGTCATTCCCCAATAGTAACCGCTTGTGAGCTGGAGCTTCCATGCATATCAGGATAGATGAAACTGCTGGGGGCCATCCGAACTCTTCCCAAGGAATTTATCCTATAATGTGACACTTTTCCCCACATCATGGTCCTATCGTTAATATTAACAAGAAGTTTATACAAGGTTTTTGAAGTTTCTAAGATGAAAGATGTCACATACATGGAATGAATCCATCTAGGGAGATAGAAGGTGAATACGGGAAATACTACCTGTATCAAGGAATTGAAATCTCTAAGACCTATGGACTTACTCTCACTGATGTGTAGCTAAGGACAGTGGTAAACACTTTTTAAACATGGTTTCTCCCAGGGGAAAAGGACAGGCCATTTGTTTTCCTCCACATGTGTGCCTGTATGTCCCATACCGAGCAGATCACAAAGCTGATGAACGCAAATATATTTCGGAGTCCCTCTCTCACATGAGCGCCTTCCAAAGCTCTGTACTGTAATTTGTAGTTTCATATTTTTTCTTAAAGAAGACCTCCCCCCTTAAATGGCATCAGCTTCAAATTTCCCAAAATCTGGATCTGTACTTTATCCAATATATGGCACAACTTTCCATTTCAAATATTTAGTCATTGGCAGTATTTTATTGAAAAGGGGCAAGCATATTAGTGGCATCATTTAAAAAAATCCTTCTTTTCATTTGCTTCTCTGACTTTATGGTTAGTGTTGTAGTCAAATCTAACCCTTTGGAGGCATTTTCAAGTAATCCCCATTGAGGGCAATTCAGCAATGGCTTTAAAAATTATAAATATACTTGCATATTTACAAGTGGTGATATCTACAAAACTGTTCAATAGCCTAAGGCTGGAAACACTCCAATGTTTAATAAGTTATGAAAAGTAAATAAATTATGGTACAACCTTATGAACACTGTGCAGCTGTAAAAACAAAAAAATGAGGAAATTCTCTATGTGCTGATTTGGAAAGGTTTCCAAGGTATATTGCTAAGGAAAATATAGAATGGCGTATATAACGTGCTGCATAGGGCAGTAAAAGGGTGCGGAGGTAAGAATTTATATTTACAATTGCTTGTGTTTGATAAAGTAATTTTGGAAGGACATACAAACAACTAATGAAAAGGGATTCCCTATAGTCGTGTGAGGTTCGAGAACTGGATGAGAAATAGGAGCGTGTAAGTGTATGTCACTATAATGTCTTCAGGAAGCCCTCCCTATGGCGGGAGTTTTACCATTCTCTTCACTCCTGTAGCCATAGCACTGTAAGCAACTTCTGTTAGGGACACATCTCTCTCCACTATGCATGATCATTGTTTATAGATGTCGTTTTCAAGGCTGTGCTCTATTTATCTCCTGCCAGTCTCACCCTCACCTCTACATGAACTTCTTGTTGTGCTTCTTTTAACGTCTTGAATAGGCTACTTTTCCTCCCACAGAGAAGGCTTCCCCGCACCCCCGACTTGGAGGAGTGACCCTGCTCTTTGTTCTTATCCCTGTGCTGTACATTCCTTTATAAAATATGTATCTCCCTTGTTACTATTCGTAATATCAGTCTTCCCTACCGAATCGTTTAGACCAGTGATTTTTAACCTTTTTCGTCTCATGGCTCACATAAATTAATTCCTAAAATTTTGCAGCACAGAAAAAAAAATATTTTTTGCCAATGTGACCAAAAAAATAGGTATAATTTTGATTCATTCACACCAGATGGCTATTGATGTGTTCGTTGTTGCCATTTTTTTATTTGACAGTCTGAAGGAAAAGAGGCCAGTGCCCTAATAGTAAGGTATGGCATGTTTTAAAAATTCTTGCGGCACTCCAGCGTGCCTGCCCCAGCACACCAGCGGAAAATCGCTGCTTTAGACCCAAAGCTCCATGCTGATCTGAGTTATGTCTGTATTGTTTACTTGTGTGTCCTTGGTGCTTAACACAGATCCTAGGAAGGTTAACAAATATGTTGACTGGAAGTGAATGTTTTCCCCCCCTTACCAAAGAGCAATTTCCTTATGGGCAGGCTTTGTCATTCTTCTATAGTCTGTATAACACAGAAGGTAACCGTGTGTAATGGATAAGAGATAGGGGTTGAAATATGGCCTCTGCCACTTACCATCCCTGGGATCTTAAACTCTTAGCCCCTTTGGGTTTCAGGGTTCTCATCTACATTGTTTTTTATTCACTCTATCATTCAGTAAATATTTACTGAGTGTCAGCCATGTACCAGGCACTAATCTAGTAACTGTGGTTACAGTGATATGCAAAACAGAAAAGTTCTAATTGGGATAGGGAAGCAGTTGGGTAGAACGGGGCACAATAAATACTTAAGCCAAATAAATAAACATTTCAGGTAATGATAAAGGCTGCAATATAGCAACTGAGGACGGCAAATTCAAAGACGCCAAGGAAGGCCTCTCTGAGGAGATAATACTTGAGCTGAGTTTTTGAGTAGATTAAATGAGGTAGTGTCTGCCAATATTTTAAAATAATGTCTGGCATATATACAATAATAGAGCAATAAATGATAACTATTAGTATTGATTAAAAACTTGTCAAATGGATGAACTGGAAGTAAATGAAAATATAAACAGATTATCTTTGCTATGAAAAACGCTAAATTCACAACATTTATATGTGGACTTATATGTATTATGGTACGTGTGCGTGTGCACATATGTTGAGTCAGCAAGCTCTTTTCTAACAAACAGAATCTTTTTTTCTTTTTAAAAAATTTTGTTTAGATTTTATTGATTTTTAGAGAAAGGGGATGGGAGGGAGAAAGAGAGGGAGAGAAACATCAATGTGTGGGTTACCTCTCATGGGTCCCCCAACAGGGGACCTGGCCTGCAACCCAGGCATGTGCCCTGACTGGGAATCGAACCAGCAATACTTTGGTTCACAGGCTGGCACTCAATCTACAGAGCCATGCCAGCCAGGGCACGAATCTCTTTTTTTGATTCTGAAACAGTGAATGCCCCTCCAAAACCTGTACAATTTATACCCTGGAAGTGATTTAATCGCTCGCAGCATCTATCCAACAACATACTCAAAGAGAAATTACAGAAATGTGTAATATACATGTTTAATAAGTGGATTATGAATATACTCCATGTAGGTAATACAAATATATATATACATTTATATACATAAAATACATACATGTAACTAATACAAATGTGTTTATAAATGGATTCAATGTTCTCTACGGTCCCACAAACCTATGAATTTTCACATTTGTTCCATCTGAGCTGATAAAGGAGTGATTAGGGCTAAAGATTTGAGAGAGAAAGACTATGGATGTGTCAATACAAACCCAGTCCAAAAATATTTAAAAATCACTGGCAATTCACATCTTCCTGATGTAATAGTAAAATCAATGGAGTGTATTGGCTGATCTGTATCATGGGGTGGGCTTAAGAACCTCTTCTGTGCCAGACACTTCTCACATAAGTCCTGCACCCCCAAATTACATGAGATATGTAACTGTCTTAGCTTGGGCTCCCACAGGTGAGGGGGAGTCAGGGTGTGATTTATAGGTGAAACCTCTACTTGGGCTGGAAGCCCCAGAGGAATTTGGGAGTATAAAATTTGTCCCCATATGAGTCAGGTGTGGGTGTACACTTGAACAGGAATAATAAATGGGACTCAGAGAATGTGGGTAGAGCACTGACAGTGTCCTCTAGGGTATTCATGTCCTTAATTTACTTCAGAGGAAACCTGGAAGTTTATGGACTCAGAGAGGTTAAATACTTCGCTCAAGGTAACCTACCTACTAAGTGGTACAAACCCAAACAGATTTGACACTACAGTTCATGCTCATTCTCCTCTACCAAATGCACCTCCCTTTCCTGAACATCAGCCATATATACAGAAATGTATTCTGTATTTAAATAGACATTCTTACCTAGCTTCCTGAGGCAGAAGACTATCAGGATTTGCCATGAAACATTATATTTTGGAGCCTCTAGAAGAACACTGTCCAACAGAAATATGAGAGCCACATATGTAATTCAAAATTTGCTAATAGCTGCAATAAAAAAGAAATAAGTGAAATTAAATTTAATAATATACCTTATTCGGCTCAATGTATTCAAAATTTTTTTAAAGATTTTATTTATTTATTTTTAGAGAAAGGTGAGGGAAGTGAGAAAGAGAGGGAGAGAAATATCAATGTGTGGTCGCTCTTGTGCACCCCCAACAGGGGACCTGACCGGCAATCCAGGCATGTGCCCTGACTGGGAATCGAACCGTTGACCCTTTGGTTTGCAGGCCGGCACTCAGTCCACTGAGCCACACCAGCCGGGGCTCAAAATATTATTGTTCAACATGTAATCAACATTTAAAAATGTAATGAGATATTTTGCATTTTTTTATACAAAACCTTTTTGTATATTTTATACTGTAGCACATCTCAATTTAATTGCAAAATATTTATCAGAAATACTTGTGAATTTAGGTTTTATAAAATTTATAGTTGGAATAAGGAGGTTGACATAGCCAAGTTGGTCCAAACATACTTAAAAGTTTTTCTTAATAGACTTGACTATCATTTTAAAAAAATTTAAATCAATTAAAATTAAATATTAAAAATAAATCAGCTCCTCAGTCACACTAGTCATACTTCATATGCTCAATAGTATGCTTTTCTTCACATCCTCACCAACAGGTGAGGTGGTATCTTTTCTTTTTGATAACAGCCTTTCTGACAGGTGTGAGGTGATATCTAATTGTGGTTTTAATTTGCATTTCTCTGATGATTAATGACGTTAAGCACCTTTTCATGTTTCTGTTAGTCATCTATATGTCTTCTTTGGAGAAATGTCTATTCAGGTCCTCTGCCCATATTTTAATTGGATTGTTTGTTTTGTTTGATGTTGAGTTGTATGAGTTTTTATATGTTTTCAATATTAACCCCTTATCAGATACATGATTTGCAAATATCTTCTGTTCAGTAGATTGCCTTTTTTTCTTGTCATGGTTCCCTTCACTGACCCAGCAATTCCACTTCTGGGTATTTACCCAAAGAAAATGAATACAATTATTCAAAAAGATATATATGTCCCCATATTCGCTGGAGCATTGTTTACAATGACCAAGCTTGGAAGCAATCTAGGTGTCCACTGACAGATGAATGGATAAAGAAAATGTGACAGATATGATATGCAATAGATGGGATATATATATATATATATACACACACACATATATAATGAAATACATTCAGCCATAAAAAGGAATGAAATCTTGCCATTTGTGATGACATGTACACACCTAGAGAGTATTATGTTAAGTGAAATAAGTCAGACTAAAAAAGACAAATGCCATATGATTTCACTTACACATGTAATCTAAAAAAACTAAATGAACGAACAAATGAAACAAAATCACAGATATGGAGAACAAACAAATAGTTTCCAGAAGGAAAGAAGGGTAGGAGAAGGAGATTAAGAACTACAAACTTCCAGTTATAAAATGAGTCACGGGGCTATAATGTACAGATGGTTACAAGACTAAATGTGATAACTACTTCATAAGATATATACATGTTTAATCATTATGCTGTACATCTGCAACTAATATAATATTGTTTGTCGCTCTGGCTGGTATAGCTGAGGGGATTGAGTGTCAGCCTGAGAACCAAAGGGTTGCTGGTTTGATTCCCCAGTCAGGGCACATGCTTAGGTTGCAGGCCAGATCCCCGGTGGGGGGTGTGCGAGAGGCAACCACACATGGATGTTTCTCTCCCTCTCTTTCTCCCTCCCTTTCCCTCTGTCTAAATAAATAAATAAATAAAATCTTTAATACAATATTGTCTGTTGACTATAATTAAAAATAAAATTTAAAAAATGCTCAATAGTTTCATTAAACAGTACAGAAAATGTATTCCATGAGAAAGTACAAGGATGTGACTCTGTACACCATCAGGAACAAAACCAGTCAATCAACGAATCAATATTGAGTATCTATCCTGTACTGCATATAGCAAATAGGTGGTAGACAAAACACCCTTGGCGAGGAATAGTTAGCTACGAGGGTTTTGCAATTGGAATTGATCAAAAGGAATGAGAATTAGCTGAGTCAATTCAGAGACACTCAGGAATAAGATAGGGCTGGCTTTTGATTGATCCTTAATAACCCACCTACATACAATACTTGATTTTTATCCCTGGAGACCTGGTTACCCAGTTTCAGTGCATTTTGTCATCTGATGAGAAACTGTGCAACAAACCCAGGAGTGCTGGTAAGAGGCCATTTTGATCCCATAACCTCACCAGTACATGTGGGTAGTGCTGGAAAGACAACCAGGTGCAAATACAGGAAAGCACTAGAAAGAACCTGGCATACTTTTAAGTATATGTGCAGGTTTATGCTCAAAGGAAATGAGCCCATTTCCAAAAGGCATGTGCAAAAACGTGCATGGCAGTGGTATTCCTAATTGCCAAAAACTGGAAATTATGTAAAAACACATCAACAGTAGAATGAATTAAAATAGTCAAATTTTCCGGAATATTTATGCATTGAAATACCATTCAGCAATGAGAATGAAAACCTATAGCTATATCCCACAATACAGATGAACCTTGCAAACATACTGAGTATAATGAACCAGGCCCCCCAAAATGAAAGAGATGTAGGGTATCATCTATACCAAGTTCAAAAATAGGCAAAACTAAGGTGTGATTTTAGAAGTCAGGGTGATCATTATCTCGGTCAGGGGGTGGGGTGGTTGATTAAAAAGTACCATGAAGGGGGTACTAGGATGCTGGCAAAGTGTTTTCTTAACTATGAGCTGATTATGCAAGTATATGTATTTAATGAAAATACTTATATTCTTTGTATACGTTATACTTTAAATATATATTTAATTAATAAATTTATTTATTTTATTTATTTTTCCCCTGAAGACCAACAGACTTTTGTTATCCACCCTGGAACTCTAAAGATAAGCTGTGCATGTGTAAGAAAGTAAAGATCATCATTCTCCTCTGTGGTTCTACCTCCTTAAAATCCCAAACAATGTTTTTGTAGGCAGAAGAAGAAAAAAACAAGCTTATTGTAAAGCATGGGAGTCCATGAAAATATTAGGTAACAAAAAAGATAAATTAGCCCTCATTAAGGTTTATCTGCCTGGGCAAGTTCTTGCCTCACCTCTGTCTAATGAAATCTTAACTTCCTTCAAGTTCTATTTAACAACAGTTCATCCAGGAAGTCTTCCTTGATTGCCCTAGACAAAAATTGTCTTTCCTTCTAAATTTGTAGGGCATTTGTGGCTACTATTCATCACAAGCACGGTTTACCATACATTATAGCAATTTTTAGAAGACAGTGCAGTACAGTGATGAAAGGCTTGGGTGGGGAGTCAATCAAGGTTCAAAACCTGCCCGTGTGACCTGGAGCAAATTGCATAATCACTTTGCATTTGTTTCCTCAGCTGTAAAATGGAGAGGATAATAATAGGACTTCTCTAATAGGCTGTTGTAAAGATGAAATAAAGAATATACAGCTGCTAGAAATCAGTAAGATCTCAGGAAATGTTAATTATTAACATTCTTGAGTATTTTCTATTCAGTAGCTAATAGGTTCCTGAAAAATATGGAACGTGACTTAGATGCCTTACAATGAATACATCCCACATTTGCTTGCCTTACATTCTTTTCTATTTTCTTTTCCACTAGCTTAAGCTCATCGAGAACTGGGACAACAACTATTTAGTGTAATGGCCTTCACATTGTGTAACACTGAGATGTAGGCTATGTAGGTGCTTAGTAATGGGTTGAAAAGACTGAGGAAATCTTGCCCTTCCTCACTGGCAATACTCCAAGCAATCCCAAGAGAACTTTCATAAACTTACACAGCACATTTTTCTACCTCCAGAGTGACTACCCATTCCTATTCACACTTGGCTGCACCAGTTTGGGTACTACAAAGTCCCATGATCCAGGAAACCCCTCTGTCACAGACAAACCAGAATAGTTTATCCCCTACCTGCACCTGTGTCCGTAAACTTGGGCTAGCCTGCTGTTTTATGAACGAATAATAGTTTGTGCTCCTGTCTATAGGCAAGCCCTCATTCTGGTTGGCATTTCCTCCACCTACTCAAAGACTTGGCTCTTGAAATTCTCCCCTTTCCTTTTTACATTATCAATCTTTTCCTCACTATAGAGCCATTTCCATTATCCTTCAAACATGCTGTAGTTTTTCCTGTTAAAAAAAAGCTTTAAAATTAACAACAAAACACCTTGAACTTATACATCCTCATGCTACCTCCCCTTTCTTGGCTCTCCTTTATAACAAACTGCTTGAATGAATTGTCTAGACACAGCCTCCAATTCCAATCCCCACCTTTTTCATTCTTTGTTGAACTACTTCAACAAATCAAGTTTTTGTCCCCAACTCTCCACAGAAATAGGTCTTGTCACTGTTTGCTAATCATCTGGAATCTCCCTAGACTGTTGAATTATGAGAAATAAATTTCTATTATTGAGCCACTGTATTTTTTCATCTTTTTAATCACAGACGTTCATCCTAGTAAGAGCTAAGAATGTCCATATTTGTATCTTCAGTTGATACACCTTCTCTGCACTTCACACTTGGGTAGCCAGCTGTCAGCTGTCTGCCCTGCAAGCAACTGAATGTACAGTAAGCATCTCCTACTTAATACATCAAAACTAGAATCTTAATTTCCATCCCAAGGCAGTGTCCCCTCTCAGAAAAGAGCCTCCATTCTGCTTGCTCAGACCCCACACCATGAAGTCATCCCTGACACCACTCCCTCTCCCTCTCTGGCATCCAGTCCACCAGGAAAGGCCATCACCATCTCTTGCCAGATCATTGCAATTGTTTCCTCTCTGCTCTCACTGCGTCCTCCCTGGCGCCGACCCTCTCAGCACAGGAACCAGAAAAACCCTCTAAAAACATAGGTCAATGTAAGTCACTCTTATGCTCCAAACTTCCTCCAGAGGCTTCTCATCTCATTCAGAATGAAGTTCAGAGGCCTTACCTTGACCTACAAAGTGAAATGATCTGTTCTGTTACCCATCTGACCAAAACCCCTACCACAATCCGCCCCCCTTACTCTGCCCCCGCCCACTGGCCCCCTTGCTCTTCCACAGACACACACCGTAGCCACATTGGCCTCCCAGCCGCGAACTTGGGGCTCCTCCTGCACGAAAGGCTCTTCTCCCAAATAATGACCTGATTCGCTCCCACACTTTCTCACTCTCTCTTCAAATTTTAAACTCTTCTTTTTGGGCTCTAAATCCTTCATTTATTATAAGAAATACTTTCCACACAAGAGACACTATGCTGAGAACAGAAAGATGAACGTGACAAGGCCTTTACCCACAAGAAACTGCTAAACATGACTGAAGACAGGGCTTTCCAGGAAGGTTTCCAAGGGAAGGTGGCCCCTAAGACGAATCCTGAAGGGAAAATAGGTGTTAATTCGTGGGGGAAGTGGTGATAAGGCAAGTGCCTTTCAGAGAGAGAGCATAGAAATTGCTAATGTGTGTGGGTGTTAGAACATACGCAATATTCAGAGACTGCAAAATCAGCTTATCCTGTCATGAAATGCGGTCATGTGCTACCACATGAGCACTAGACATCACTCCACTAACTGCAGGGGATGGGAAAGACAAAAGAGAGCCAGCCCAACTAGACACACTAGGGTGGTACCGGAGAGGCAGCCAAGAGCGGCGACCAGACAGGGACTCTACAGAGCACTACCAATGACAAGAGGAGACATTCAGACAAGAAATTTGAATGAGTAGCCCATTTGAAGGAGAGCGAGGTGGCCCAACACATGGGCAAGACTCAGGAGCAGGGGTTCCTGGGTATGCGATGGTCAGATATAACAATAGCAGTGGGAGTCTCTTTCAGTAATGGCTCTCAAGAAGCCAGGTCTCCTGGTAGGCATGCCTTCTTTGGCATCTCCCCTTGAACCTGAGCTGAATATGTGACTTGCTTTAACTAAACAGTTCTCGACCGGGGAAGATTTTGCCTTCTAGGGGACATTTGACAGTGTTTGGAGACAATTTTGTTTGTCACAAATTAGAGGAAGAGGGTGATGCCACCGGCATCCAGTGAGTAGAGGTCAGGGAGGTGTTAAAGACCCAAAAGTGCACAGCACAGTCCCCCACAACAAAAAATTATTAGCTCAAGATGTCAATGGTGTCGAGGTTGAAAAACTTAAGCCTTAAGACCTCACGTCTTAAGGACACAGAAGCTCCCACTTTTGCACGCTCGATAGCAGGATAGCCAGACTTTCTTACATGGGCAGCTCAGAGACTCCATTAGAGACCACATGGAGAAGGAGCGGTCCTAAGGCTGTGTGGAGGAGAACTGAGAACGCAGCAGAAAGCAAGAACCAAGGTCCCAGATATATGATCCCAGACAAGGCTTCTAGCCAACCCCTAACCATGTGAGCCATCTTTGCCAGGGTGCCAGACCTGAGTGCCAAGATGATATCATGGATGTTCCAGCAGCAGCAGACATCAGGGAGTAGAGACAAGTTATCCTCTCTGAACCCTGGTCAAATTACGGAATAATGAGCAAATAAATAAAATGTTGATTTAAGTCACTAAGTTTCGGGATAGTTTGGTTACACAGTGATAGGTGAAACAATAGCCAACATACTGGTAATAAGCACTGCTCTATGTAAGGTTATTCTAAGTGCATTCTAAGTTCTGAGTATATTCTAACTACAACCTGAAGAAAAGGGACTTATTATCAATGCCACTTTATTTTTTTTTTTAATTTATTGATTTGAGAGAGAGACATCAATTTGTTGTTTCACTTATTTATTCATTCATTGGTTGATTCTTGTATGTGCCCTGACCTGGGGCTGAACCCACAATCTTGGTATATCGGGATGATGCTCTAACCAACTAAGCTACCTAGCGAGGGTTCAATGCCACTTTAGCTATGAGGAAACCTAAACACATAGGCACAAAGAGGTTAAGTAACCACTCAAGATTAACCCAACTAGGAAATAAAAGAGTTGTGTTTTGAACCCAAGCAACCTGACTTAAGA
Organism: Mormoops blainvillei; assembly: GCA_004026545.1. NCBI lineage: Eukaryota > Metazoa > Chordata > Mammalia > Chiroptera > Mormoopidae > Mormoops > Mormoops blainvillei. The sequence goes on along the minus strand of PVJD01000507.1, from coordinate 301,162 downwards.
AGTTACATCTTAACCATCATGACATACAGCTTCTCTAGTCATTCATTCATTCATTCAACAAATATTTATGGAGAACCTGTCATTAGCCAGGCTCACTGTTCTATCTATGCACATGGGATACAGAGTCCAAAACAGACGAAAACTCTGCTCTTGGAACTTCACTTCCAAAGTGAAGTTTGAGAAACCATAGAAGTGTGCTATTGGGTAGCAAGACATTGATTGCTTTTTTTTTTTTTGTCTGTCAGGCATCTATTCTAAGTACCCCCCTTTTCACTGAGGAATTACCCTTCGTTTCATATGCAGTCTGTTAAGGCTCTTTCCCAAAGTGGGAAACCCTCTCCCTCGCCAAGCCAGGCCATATGTGGTTATCCTAGGATTTGAATCTTCAGAAAAGTAGCAAAAAGATTGAAAACAGTTGGAACTTACTCATACCAGGGCTGGCTCCCAGACAAAACTACCGAGAAGCTCCTGCCACCCGGATCTCCAGATCTGCCTTGCCTTCTGCCCACTTACGGGCCTCATTCTATAGGCTTCTCATTGTTCTGTGAGCCATCTGATGTTTTCCTAATAAAATCCCATGTTGCTAGGCAGAGACTAGTTCTAATGTTTGTGATTAAAGGACTCTAACCACAAGTCTGGAATTCAGGAGAAGGTCTCTAGGCCTAGGGGGAGAGGCTGGTAGGAATAAAATAAACAGTAATGGTGCTCCTTAGTAATCTCCACCAACTGCACTTCTGGTGTGTTGTTTGGGCAGCTGACATTTCCTCAGTCTCATATAAAGTACTAAGCAAAAACCGTTTCATGCCACTTTCTTGGAACCAGATTGCTGTACTAACGCCTCTCTGCACAGAAATTCTGAAGCCATCAATGATAAAATTTGAAAGCAGAGACTGAGACACAGGACATTGGTTAAAAGAACTGTGACAAAGACAGAAGGCTATGTAGAAGCCCAAGTGTTAGGACTGAGCCGGAGCTCAGACCCAGACCAGGAGCACATGACCCCGAAAAGGAAGATGTCGAGCCGAGACTCCCTGAGTCAAATCCTGGGGTAGAGACCAGGAATATTCACTTTTGTTTAAATGATTTTATCAGGAACTTTGAGGCTCACAGGAGTTTGGTAAACATACTGTTCCATGCTGGGCAAGAGCCCCTTGCAATAGTGTGTGTCAAACTTTAACATGCAGACTTGTGATCTTGCTAAAAAGCAGGTTCTGATCCAGGTTTGGGGGAAAGCCTGAGGTTCTGCACTTCTAACAAGTGAGCATATGAGGACCTTTCTGCTTAGATCACATTTTGTTTAGCAAAGCTCTAACACGCTCCAGCCTCCACGCTAGATGGGTCACAGAGCCTGGGCGGGGCTAAGCCTGAAACCGGGAGGCCGACAGCCAGATGCAAAGGGAAGCTGAGAAGTAGACAGAACATGACAGCTCATTCCTTGGTGAACTGACGGAAGGAAATCGCAGAGTCTGCAAAACTGACAACTAGAGTCTCAACCAGGGCGGTGCTACCTTTTTCTGGCTTAACCTCAGCAGCCGCTAAAACAGCTATGAGACTCAATCCATTAATTAAATCCTGAAATAGTTACTTTGCATGACCCTTTCCCACTGATTCCTTGTTCAGTCTTACAAGATGAAACAAAAACAAAGGTGTCATTCCAAAGTTCAGTCTGATGTAATTGGGTGCTTTGTTCTTAATTAGAGTGCAAAGAAATCCTTTTGTAGACCATTGAATCTGTGTAGATAATAGTTTTGTGTTTACTGCTCTAATAAAAACTACTTTTCTTTATGAGAATAAAATTGTCTAAAAGCTGACAAAGATAGTTTCCAAATGATTCATTAAATCAAATTATTCTGAAGAACTTGTGTATATTAAATTACTAAACATGGCCCTTCCCTTTCTACTCATTGATACTTTCGATAGTAATCAAAGTCCACCTATGATGCTAAGCACTGACGTTTGTTATAAAGGTTACGTGGTCCCAAGAGTCTGGCCAAGAAATTCAGAAATTCAGCCTCTGTAGTTGTTTAATTCAATTCACAAGATCCCCTCCATTGATGGATTTATTTCTTAAATGGAAAATCATGTTCAAATCCCTGTTCCACGTCCTCTGGAGGAAACCCAGAAACGAAGGTAGAGTTCCAAATGGTAGGGAATAAACAACAGGTGGTCTGGGCTTCATTCAAAATATGAGTCACACTAAAAATGAGGGTGGGTTTTTTTAAACAGTCGTTTCCACTTCAGGTTTCCATGTATGCTACTCAACAGAAAGTAGGCATTTAATAGCCACCAAAATGGCTGTATAATAAGGCAAAAGCTCTATTGAACTGGTATCTTTATAAGTGTAAGCAGCATTTACAGGACTGAGCAGAAGGAGCTGGCAAAGTGACCTCTCTCTCTCGAAGCCTTTATCCCCTACATAGAGCAGTTCATCAAACCAAAACTTGGGAAGCCTCTGATTTATCGTAGAATCACTTCTCAAATAGTAATTTCCAAGGTATATGCATGATATTAAAATCAATTAAAAGTATGTGTGAAGTTCCCACGTGTAAATTCTTTGGGACGGGACTATGCCATTCATGGAAACTCCTAGAAATAATTAGGGAGAAAATATTAGACAGTCAGGAAGGAGCACTGCAGGGAGAGGGCAAGCAGGGAAAGTAGATCGGTCACGGGGAGGACTGACAGGGAGGATGTGGTAAGAAGGGAGAGGTAGAATGACAGGTAGAGAGTCAGATCCCCAACACCTTGAAAGACTTGAGAAGGAAGTAAAGGCATCAAAAGAAATGTGACCTCCTTGGAGAGGCCTTATCAGACCAGTGTACCTAAAATAAATACGCTGATCCCAACACCCCATTCTTACACTGCTGTATTTTTCTTTATAATGTTTATTCCTACAGGACATTATTGCATGTGTTATAAATACGTATGTATCTGGTTATCTTTGGTTTTCAATTACATGATACCAAGAACATGGACTTGCTTATGACTGTGTCCCCAAATCCAGAGCAGTGCCTGGCAATAGTAAGTGCTTAACAAAATATGCATGGAATAAATTAATGAATGAACCAAGAAAAGTCTTTGAGGAGGGGAAAAGGCAGAATACTAGTAAAAGGGTTTAGAATAGAGATGTGAAAAATAAACGGCAAAAAGCAAATACAAGTGGAAAATGTTATCACCTATCTTAAAATCTAAGTTAAAAATGTGAGTTCTAAACTCACCCCAAATCAAATCTAAACAGTAGAACTTGGTAAAATATTTGTGAGCTTCAGAAGAAAAGCATCACGTAATCTCAAAGAGAAAAACTGGGTCCTTGATTCTGGGTAAAAAGGTCCACAGACACCCTCAAACTCCTTCTACCCGCAGCTGTGAAAAAAGACCGTGGGCAACTTGCATTGCCCTGAGGGGCTTAGTGGACCCTCTGTGAAAAGTCACGGCTACTGGGAGCAATAGTAACTAGACAGAAAAGAGAATTTGACTAACCAGCCCTTCTACCACCCCCCGGCCCCCACAGACAGTATCTCATTGTTGGGATTACATTTATTGAGGAAAGACAAAGCCTCAGCTGTGAGTCTGTGGTTGTGCATGTCCAGCACTTACTTTACCAAATGTCTTGGTACTGGCAGAAGGGATGCTGAAGGGGCTGGTTTAGGCAAAGGACAAAGGAGCAACTAGTGACCCCACCAAGAAGAGAATTCATTCCAAGATGACTTCTGCCCAAGAGACCCCCATTAATTAGTAACGACTAATTAATAGTAATGACAAGTGCCTTGTGTGCACTGGTTGCCTGCTATCAATCATCCTCAGGCCAAGAGTAAATACACAGAATGCTCCTTTCCTGAACGCAAAGTTCAAGCACAGTTTGATCTGATAATGGCAGTTATCTCTGAAGGGTGAAGAGGAAGAATTAAGGGCATTTACCTATTGTTTTAGGAGATCGTTTAAACAGTGGTGAAATTTGTTTTGGTTTGTTTTTTGCTTGCTTTTTTGTTCCATTTGATATTTCCAAAACTATAATTTAATTAAATAAAAAAGTGATGAATTCATATTTTTACCATCTTTTTTCCCCCATTTGACATTTCTAATATACATATTTTTTTTAAAAAGTAAAGTTGTAGGAGAAAATTATGTTTAAAAAAGTTGGCAACCACTAGATTAAAAGTAATTTGAAACAATAACTACCACCCAGGTATATTTTACAGTCCTATGTAAATTTTAGCAGAGGTATCATAATCACTAATAATTCTTAGTTATCACTAACTATATCCCATAACCTGTTCTGAGTTCTTTGTCCTGTGTGTCTTTATTTAATCCATGCAACCACCAGTGAGGAAAGTCCTGGGGGGGAGTGGAAGACAGAAGCAATTAACAAAGTCTTATGGTCATGTCATCCTTAGTTCTACAGTTAGTAAGAGAGGGATGTGATGTAAGCTGTCCTGGATTCTTTAACCTTTTAAATTGAAACTTAACTTATGTATAATATGTACCAGTCTTAAATGTGTAGCTTGATGAATTTTTACATATATGTCCACTGGAATATCATCACCAGGTTAAAATATAAAATATTTCCAGCAACCCAAAAAAGGACTTCCTGTGACCCCCTTCCTATTCACTATCTCTCTGAAAGGAACCATTATTCTGACTTGTATCCTCATAGATTAGTTTTACCTGATTCTGAACTTCATGGAATCATACAGTCTGTACTCATTTCTGGCTTTTTTCACTCGACACTATGTCTGTTTAAGTCATTCATGTTGTTGTGTGTATTAGTAATTCATTTTAATTGCTGCACAGTATTCCATTATGTGAATATTGCACAATTATTTATCTATTCTCCCATTGATGGACTTTTGGGTTGTTTCCAATTTTTGCTCATTGTGAATAAAGCTGCTATGAATTTTTTTTGTCATGTCTTCTAAAGAACAAATGCCTTATTTCTCTTAGATATACACTTAAGAGTGGGATCGCTAGGTTAGAGAGTAGATGTGTATTTAGAGTTCATAGATATTGATAAACAGTTTACTAAAATGGTTTTCCCAATTTACACCCCCACTAGCAATGCACGAGAGTTCCATTTGCTCCACATCCTTGCCAAGTCTTTGTCATTCTAGTAGGTGTGTAGTGGAATCTCACTGTGGTTTTAATTTTCATTTCCCTGACAACTAAGAATGTCAAGTGCCTTTTAATATCCTCGTTAACTATTTGGATATCCTATTTTTTGAAACGGTTATTTAAATATTTTGCTTATTTTTTTTTTATTAGGTGCTTTGTCTTTTCCTTATTGAATTATAGAAGATCTTAACCCATTCTCGTTTGGACTTGTTTGTCAGATACATGTAACTGGGAATAAATTTGCAGTCTGGCTTCTCCCTTTACTCTCTCAGTAGTATCTTTTAACATCAAATTCTTCTCAGGAATTAGGTGATAAATATATTTTATATAACACATATAAAGTATAAAGCTTATCTAATTAAGTTACCAACACATACAATGTAATAAAATTTATGTCAATAACTTCAAATAAAAGCTATTTCAAATAACCAGTTTATTCATTCAAGCATACAGTTCAATATTTATCCCAAGGTAATTATGTGCAAGACACTGTGACTTGGGTGCAAACATGGCTGAGACTCTTCTTGCCCTCAAAAAGCTCCATGAGGTTGGCAGGTGATAAATTGCAAAAACGTAATGAGAGAAATAATAATAAATATGTGTACCCACTTCCATAACATCAGGCTAGAGTGAATGTACTTTGAGGGAGCCTAGTAAGGAGAGCATTTAAGGAGTTTCACCAAGAGACATTGGCCCGGACCCTTGAATGAAGAGGAAGGAGGAGTTCACCAAGCAAACTTTGTTGGAAGGGGCATGCAAGACATGAAGGGGTCAAATGCAAATACTTTGCTGTCACTAAAGCAGTGATCTCCTATAGGTGGTTTTCAGACCACCTGCACTAGGTTGATGTGGGGTACTTGTAAAAATTGCGGATTACTGTCTTTCTCCTCAGAACATTTTAATTCAAGTCTTTGGAGGTAGGACTGGATAATTTGATTTTAAACATACCCCTTGAAAGATTGTGTGTGAGTCTGTGCATGAGTGTGTGGATTTTACACGCTTGTGTTTGAGAACCACTGAATTAGAATGCAGGGGAATAAATATGACAAAGGAAATGGTGCCAAGAGTCAGGTTGTAAAGAGCCTTTCCATGAATTTCAGGCTGAAGAGTTTGGATTAAATCCAAGTGGGCAATGTAGGGTCGTTAAAGGAATTTTTAAAAGGAAGAAACTTTTAAACTCAAGAGTAATGATCTTGATAAATGTAGTTCTTTCTACTTCCCAACTCTTGAAATCATCAAGGAGATCTGTGTGATCTATTTGATAGTATTTGAACCATGCCATGACTAAAAGTCAAAGGAGGAAGTAACATTTGTATTTCTTGCTTTAGATCAAGGATCAGCAAACTAATTCTATAAAAGACCAGAAAGTAAACATTTTTTAATCTCTGTGGGCCACCCAGCCTCTATTATACCAATTCATCTCTGCCTTCTTTGCATGAAAGCAGCCAAGCAGCCATGAGAAATATATAAATGAATGGGTGTGGCTGAGTTCCAACAAAATATTATTTAGAAAATCAGGCAAGCCAGATTTGCCCAGGGGAAGTACTATTTAGTTTGTCCTCCTTGGCTCTAGATAATTTTACTTCTTGTGGTTAAAGACTTATACTTCAAGGTTTACCTTCAAGAAGTTTGGCTCATGGTCACTATCTTCTCTACCAGAATCATGTTTAATGACAGCAGTTTTAAATAAATATAAACCTAAAATAAATTATAAAGAAGAAAACTAGTGAAATCTAGACTGTGATGTATTCTAAAAGAAAAACCCCATAGTGACCACACAATGCAATATACAGATAATATATTATACAATTGTACACTTGAAACTTTCATAATCTTATTAACCAATGTAATTCCAAAAAATTTAATAAAAAGAAAAAGAAAAGAAGAAAATATCCTAGATCTTGAAAATGTCATGAAAAATGAGAGGGAAAAGCAGAGACTCTTTTAGTCTAGATTAAAAGAAATTCAAGAGATTTTACAACCAAATAAAATATATGAAGCTTGATTGGATTCTGGATCAAAAAAGGTAAAAAACAAACACCCAGCAGTAAAGTGTACACATGGGCCCTGACCAGTATGGTTCAGTTGGGTATCATCCCATAAAGCGAAAAGTCATCAGTTTGATTCCTGGTCAGGGCACATCCTTGGGTTGCAGGCACATTCAAGAGGCAACTGATCATTGTGTCTCCCTCACACTGATGTTTCTCTCCCTCTCTCTCTCTCCCATTTCCCCCTTTCTAAAAATAAGTAGAATAAAATCTAAAAATAAAAGAATATATATGGGACAATCGATACTAAGTCAATGTTACATTTCTTAGATGTGATCATGCTATTGCAAATATATAGAGAATGTCTTTGTTCTTAGAGATACATGCTTCTATTTATGGGTTAGTGTTGTGAAAATAGTTGAACAAAAACAGAGGGAGAATATGGCAAAATCTTTACAATTGTTAAATCTAGGTAAAGGGTGCACAAATTTTATCGTACTATTATCTTTTCTGTGGCTTTGAATTTTCTTCAAAAATAAAATTGGGGGAAATAAAATTGTAGTGCTCCACATACAGTATTTTTTCCTTTTGAAGTGCAGGAGAGGACTGGTCTACTTCAAAAAAATTAATTGAGTGTTAGCATTCTCTCATAGAGTGATGGAAAGCCTCATAGAAATCTCGATTTTAGGCCTGGGGTGTCAGCGATAACCTTTGGCTCCCGTTTGCCACGTTCTCACTCCAGCTCCAGACGCCTGTTTTCCCTCTCCCTTTTCACCCACAGATTGCGAGAGGGAGGGCGTGGAAAAGTTCACATCCCACAAGCATATGTGACATGTCATAACATCATGGATTGTGTCCATGTTCAGAGCTCTGCCCCTCACCCTTTCTGGTGAGGGTGTCCCATATTGCGGCATTGACTTTGTCACGGTTGACATTTTGAGTCCCTTCTGTGTGGATTGTGGGAAGTTAATCAGAATGAGGTGACAAAGGCAGAACTGCCAGAGGGGACAGAATCATCTGTTTACACAGTTCTCTTCTGCTTCCGGTTTTGAGTCCTCAGCTCTTTTATCTCCCTCCTCTCTCTGGAGCAGCCCAGGCTCCAGCGGGGGTCATTTCCGGAGTGGAACATTTGCTCTGTCACCGGTTTTTTGTTTCCTTCCCCTTCCCCTTGGCAGTTACGCTGAAAATTGCTCCAAGGGGGACAGGGTGGTTGGCAGTTGCAAGTAACTAAATTTAAAACTTATGAAAAATAACGCTAATTTATGCTGTTGTATAAATTTATCCTGAAAAACTATATAAATATAATATAAAGAAAAGGATAAGTAGAATGCTGTTTTAAAAGAATATAGCTAATAATAACCACAAAAGCATCATGCCTATGAAAAATCATGAGCTTTGCTTTGGGTAGACCTGGGCTCGAAGCTCTATTATGCCACTCAACTGGCTGGGTGATCTTGGACACACTACTTAACTTCTCTGAACCCCAATTTCCTCACCTCCCAAATGAACAAAGAACATCTTTTTGTCAGGATGAGATGTCACATTATAATCTTTTCTTCGTAGCTGAGACACTTCTATACATATGAACACGGATCGAATGTAATTTCAGGTTCAGCCTAACATGAGCCTTTATACCCCACAAGAATGACTGAGTACCCCACCAAGTCCAAAATGGGGGACGCTTAGGAGAAAACCCTTCTTTGAAGTCTATTACTATTCAAATGCATCCAGATATTATCGATGCTTCTCAAACTTTAATGTGAAGAGGAATCACATGGGACTCTTGTTAAAATGCAGATCTTTATTCCTTAAATCTGGAGTGGGGCAGAGATTTGAACTTTTATCAAGCTTCCAGGTGATGACAATGCTCCCCTTCCACCCACTACACTGACTGGAAGGTCCCAGGATTTCTGTACTAGCTTTTCCACATTGGGAGCACATAGGATTTCCAGGCTCTTTCTAATCCATTGTCGTTCTGTGGGGTCAGAAAAAATAATTTTCTTCTTACCTTTCTAAATTCTTCAGGCTATAATAATAACCCAATCAACATGAGACAGGTTAACAGGAGAAAATAACCAAATTTATTATGGACATACAGATGGGAGTTCAATAAGAATATGAGAGACCTGAGGAGGCATTGAGCCACTGAGGTTTGCATGCCATTCTGGACTTAGGAGAGGCAGGAAGGAGTCTGAGATTTTAAAGGGAAAGTAGGCAATTCACTGGTAGATGAGAAAGATCAAACATGGTGAACAAATTCTTGCTGAGCCCCCAGGAACAATGGGACACAGGGGAGAGTCCAACAAACAGGCTTGCTTGGGTCCTCCTATGGGCCATATATAATGCATATGTGCTAAGGTGAATGTAATATGCTCAAGTTCCCTCCCTGAAGCAGCTTTTTCTATCTGAATTTCTTTAGGCAGGTAAAGGGGAAGGGTCACAAGTTTTTTGAGTCTTGTGTTTCTTTAAAAATGACCACTTTAAAATAATCAATATCCCAAAGGCATATGAGGGGGGACCCAAAAAATTGGAATTATCTTCTGGAGGGTGAGGCCCTTGTAGTACAGGCTTCTGCTGCCTGGTGAGTGTTCTAGGAACCTGTCTGTATCAGTGTACCAGCTGGCGTTGTTGTGAGAAGCTGCATTCTGCTTCAGTGAATTTGTTTTGAAGACTCTTTCAATGCTTTTGCCCATTTCATGATGGGGCATTCATGAGCACACCTGCCCACACCATGCTGAGTGTTCAGCAGTTTTTGAGCAAAAACGACATGACCCCATGCCCTTCGCTTTGTATTCACCTGATCTCACCCTGAGCAACTCTTTTTGTTGTTGTATTCCCAGATGAAAAAACTCTTCAAAGGGAATTGTTTTGCTGATCTGGAAGAGATGAAACCAAAAATGACAGAAACACTAAAAAGCATCAAAATCGACACATTCAAAAACTTTTGAGCTGTGGAAAAACCGTCTTGATAGGTGTATTGCATCAAATGGAGAGTATTTGGAAGGTGACTGAGGTTTAAACATGTAAGAATAAGTATACAACTTTTTATAAATAAATCCTGGGTTTCTGGGGTCCCCCTTATAATTTGGGGTGGCCAACTCTGGTGCCTTACAATTCTGATTTTCATTCTGGGGCAACAACTGATTTAACATGCCCATTTTTAGTTTTCTTTCTATTAAATGTGATGTTCCACCATGTTTTATTAAAGTGAAACTCCTTTTCAAAATGAACCAACAGCATTGTTAGCTACCAGGGGAACCCTCACTAAAGAAGAAATAAAACCATGAGCTCTGCAAACATGAAGGAATGAGTTCTGAGGTGGGAAGTTGGTAATGAGAAAGGAAGCTTGGCAAGCAAGTACCCTTGTATGCAGCATTGACTTCCAGTGCCTAAGGCTGGGCTGGAGACCTACAATCTCTTATAATTGTGAAAGTGAAAAAGAGGGAAAGTAAAGATTTAGAGAGGTGAACCCCTGAATGTGTGTATGTAGGCTCTGAGCCTCAGCCTTTTTCTTCGCTTCCCTCTGCTGCCTGCAAGTCAGTACTTGCACAGCCCTCCCTCCCTCAGAGAGGGCAAACGCTGGCCCTCCAAGGGTGACTGGGGGCCCTGGACTTGCCCGGCAGGTTTTGGCCCATTCAAACAGTTTCCCTTTGTTGAGTCCTGGTAGCTGGCAAGGCCCAGAGATTCTGAATGACTTGCTTTAGCCTATATTTAATGTTGGTGAGATGTTAACATGAAAGGGCTGGCTAAATTTCTTATCTACCAATCATCAAAATAGTTTTGAGGTTTTTAAAAAACTATCAACCAAAGCAATAAGCACTTACTGAGAGTCCATTAAAAGCCAAGACTTACGTTAAGGACTGTGGAAAATAAAGTTTAATGAGACACCTCACCCACTTGAAGTAGTTTTAGGATTATTTAAGAAGATAGACAAACAAATTTTAAAAGCCACAATACACAAATAAATGCTGTATCAGTGAAACTATTACTGTTGGTGTTTAGCTTGGTATTTAGAAGGGGAGCAAAGGGGACCAGACATTGAGCTTAATAAACTGGGAAGCAAGAGGCTGTTTTCTTCACCAGGCAGCTGCAGCTTCATACCCCAGGGGTTTATAGCAGAGCTCCACCAAGGGGACTAGCACCCTTCCCTCCCCCTGTCCAGTATGTCTAGTAAGGGTTATTGGGGGCACAAGGAAGGTGCTGAACCACAGAGGCCTGTAAGTCTAACCAGGAGGTATAAACCTCTCCAAAGCCCATGAAAGTCTGGTAAGCAGATTTTTTTTTTTTTTTGAGAAAGCACCTGTTCTGTCCTAAACCCAAACTACTGGATATAACCCCAGGGGAACAAAGAAACTTGCTCTCTGTTGCTTGTGACCTGCACTCATGTGGTGCCCATGCCTGTTCTCTTCATAGTCACATGGTCCTGCCAGCTACATGGCCTGTGACCTCCATGAGGGAGCCTGAATATCAAAACACAACAATGGACTACAGCTGGAAACACACGCTGAGCTAGCTGGATGCTGGGATGGACTGGACTGGACTTTAATATGGGCATGAACTCTTGGCGGTGGCCTTCCTCCTGGCCCTCCTGAAGACAAGATTGGACCTATTCCATGGTGAGATGGACAGGAATAGGACATTAGGAAGTAAGGAGGGGAGCCCCCTTCATTGTACATCATCAATAAACCACACCACAGAGCCACATCCTCCCGTGCGGGTCTCAGGAAATTCTTTTCCTTTAAACACCACAGGAATCCCACTTCCACTGATAACAAAGCCAGTAAGAAGGTGCAACTAACCTGAGATTGGAATGGTAGAGTCCATTAAAGTATAGCCTGTATCTGCCCAGTGAATACCACAGGGCCTGTTAGATAAATTCACAAATATTGTTGAATAAATGAACTAAAGAGTGAGAATGAGTAATGGAATGCAGGCCAAGACATCAATTTCTTAAAAAATTAAATGCATTTTTTCCTGTTGTTTTTTTTTTCTGAATTGATCATCATTTGCTAGCCTCACAACCCACACAGCAAGCACATTGCTTTCTGCCCTGACTCACAGCACTTAGGCCCTTACAGCGTATATCTCCCCTCACTCTGCTTTTAATGGGCTTTTGGGGGCTGGGAGAGCTTCTTGTCTATGGGTAGCTATATCTGTCTGGTATTTCCCTCAGTCATTAGCAGATATCCTGAGATAAGTTCTGTAACCTTAGAAACAACTGTTGCCAATTTTCTTATTGAAGAAAACAAGATGGGGAGGAGGAAGAAAGAGTTCTAGAGGCAAGGGCACAAGGAAGGTACAATGACAACAAAGAACAGAACATTCTGGAACGATATAGTTACCTAGTATCCTGTGGTTGGCTAGTCATGCCCTAGAGCAGTGACTTTCAACTTTTTTCAGCTCATGGAACATGTAAACTAATAACTAAAATTCTGTGGCACACCAAAAAATATATTTTTTGCTGATCTGATCAAAAATAGCTATAATTTTTATTAATTTACACCAGACAGCTATTGCTGTGTTGACTGTTGTCATTTTTAATTTGATAATCTAAAGGAAAAGAGATCAGTGCCCCTGACTAAATAGTCAGGCATTGCATGTTTTACAAATTCTGGTTGAAAAATCACTGCCCTAGAGCAATGTGGGAAGAAGGAGGACAAGGACCTGTGCTCCGTTCTGGTGGGAGGGCGCTTGACTGCAGGTCACATTCGCTTGTACCTTACTTTAATAATATATTCAACTGAGCAGAGTAATAAAATGGTTACTAAAAATGGGGAAATAAAAACTGTTAGTCTATATAACTCTATTAAAGAGCTTAAACACTGCTTTATTCAATTAGCACTTACAGAGTGACTATTAAGTGCCCACCCCCCAAGCTGTTGGTTATCTTTTGTTGTAACTCTGTGTGTGTGTGTGTGTGTGTGTGTGTGAGAGAGAGAGAGAGAGAGAGAGAGAGAGAGAGAGAGAGAGGGAGGGAGAAGTCTCTGAGGAAAATTTGTGAAAGACTTTGAAATAGGCAAATTTTTAAAAATGCTTTAGAATTCCAAGTGTCCTTTTAATGGAATACTAGTGTTGCCTAGCGCACCTTTCAGGGTTTTTAGCTTATCCTCTAGGGTCTGTGCCTTTCATTGTCTTAGAGCTATTTTACAACTCTGTAAATCGGAGAGAACTGATGGTGATGGCAACAATTCCTGTTCATAGAAATGCAAATGAGTTTTGCCAAGGTGAATGTGCTATTGGTTCTGTCTGTGGAAGAGGCCAGCTTAGCCCCTATTACCAAATTTATTTCAGTGCTCTTGATTGTCTGTATTGGTGTCTGAACTTTGAAGTCTCCTTTGAATTGCTTTTTACATCTTACTGGTTTTCTTGTTAATGAATGAATTAAATCAAATATTTCACACATATCCATCCATTTTATAGTTGTATAAAAATTTTATTTATTTTTTTAAAAGTATCCTTTACCATAGGAAAAACAAGCTAAATGAGGTCATGGAGAAAACACAGGATCCGGCAAAAATAGTGCCCCTTTTTTATTACATAAAAATCTTTTATTGCAACATCATAGCCAAGTAACTCAGTAACAACAATCCCACACTCAAGCACACCATATGATATTTTAGGTGAAATGTTCAAATTTCTGTCCATCTCGTGCGAAACATTCACATACCCTGCCAACCACACTCAATGGCATTACTTCTGCCACACCTTGTAGGTCAAATATGAGTGCGTAATTACAAAAGAGGATGTTTTGTTTACAAAATGAATATGAAAACTTTGTCTGCTGGAGCCGATAACTTTAAATACAGCATGTTACTATCAGTTCTCCTTCAGGAACAGTAGTTCTAAGAAAAAAATTTGACATCTTCACATCTTCATTTTTTTCCTTCACTGTCAGTGGGAATTCTTTGCTATATCAATGGTATGGATGGGGGATTGGAGGGCTCTTCCTCTACCCTTTCCAGTCAGTGACTAGGCCTGCATGTTAAACTGACAAAAGATAGATTAACAGAAAGAAAGAGTTATTTTGTAAAACCCTAAAGAAGTGATTAGGCCTAGGAGCTTACATATCATTTTAACAAAGAGAGATAAATTGTGGAGAAATGTCTACACAAAGAATAAAGGGTTTAGGCTTCAAGGGGCAGTAAATTGTGGAACAGTAAATATGTGGGAAAAGTTAATGGAAGATAGGAGTTATTTCAATGGGGTTTATTTATGCAGACTCTTCTCAGTGCCAACACTTTGTCTCTTGGGATAAGGGTGGTTCTTCTCCTGGTGCCCGAGAGGGTGGTGGCACTCCTTCATGAAGAGGAACTTATGTTGCCTTTACAAAAAAAAGCTTATGCCCTGCATTTAGCTGAAAGCAAAGAGTTCCTCCTGTGCCTGCTCTTCCTTAATTACCTTCAGCTCAAAATAAAACTTGTGCCAAATTAGCATATTTGGGGGTATTTAATTGTGATCCCCCTCACTGACATAACTTAGACTGCTTTACTTGTGCCTGCTCCCTAATATCAGTAGAATATTTAAATTGCTACTTCTAATAAAATCCCTGAAGCTCCCCTCTAACGCTTTCAGCGCCAAGTCTAGAGCTCCGCAGGGCTGAGCTGCCTTCCTTTACTTTCTCATATCATCTAGTTCCCTAGACTTCTTGCCATTATGGATCCACAGAAGATGAGCTAGGTCAGATCAGAAACGTTGCTTTAGCCAAAATAATTAAAGTTATAACTGATTCACTCTCCAGAGGACTTGAAGAATAGTATACAAATCAACTCTTTCATTTTTGACAGGTACAACCTATGTAGTGGTTCTAACCTGTATGTGTGTAACCACTATTCTGTTTGGCACCTCCACGTATTAATAAGGGAAGAGTTCTGATATGTTAATTGGAAAAAAAGCAAGGTACAGAACAGGGTCTACAATACGCTATCTTATGTGTGAAAAATGGCATCAGATAAAAATATGTATTAGAATTTGCTTGTATATGATAAAAAAGAATATGGAAAGATATATTTTAAAATGAAGATAAGATGGGGGCAAAACTAGGCATTTGGGAGACAAAGATAGAAGATTTTTAGATTATATATCATTTTACTGGTTTTTGAACCCGTGACAGTATTATTTTAAAAAAATTAAACATTTTTCAAAAACCTTAAAAAAAAATTGTGAAGTATACTATAGCCCATTCAGGTTTTTTAAAGTTCCAGTTACAACATGTTACAGAAATAAAATAAACATTGAAAGAAAATGCGAACTGTAAAATTATTTGAGGGTGTCTACATCTGCAGGTGCTGCGCGTGACAGAGCGATGCGTCAGGGCCACGGTCTGAGAGAGCTGTGTGTCAAACGGGTGAGACCTAGCACTGAGCACACAAGTAACTATTGAGCAAAAGCAATATTATGTATAACCTTTAATTAGAGAAGAGGGGAGGGTGAGAGAGAGAGAGAGAAGAGCAAATGCAGCAAAGTATTTAAAAAGTAGAGACTCTGGTAAAGGGTATGTGAGTGTTATTGTTACTATTCTTGCAATTATTCTTTTAAGTTTAGTTTTAAAGTAAATGTCTATTCATGACACACACACACACAAAGGCAGTGTATACTACTTAGAATTTAAGTGGCAGGCCCTATGCTAGGTATCTGTGGCAAAAGCTGATGTTTTCCAAATATCTGTTCTTTGGTTCTTCTGAAAGTAATATAACCCTGATTTTGGAGGGGAAAAATCCTTCTAACTGTTTTTTAAAATAAAGGTTTTTTTTTTAGGACTTATTTTAGGACCGCCATTCATTTACACACACACACACACGCACATTTTTTTAAATGGCTGTTTTTGTGCTACAATGATAGTTAAGTCGTTGCCATCAACACTATCTGGTCCATTAAACAGTAAATATTTACTGTTGGAGCCTTTACAGAAACAGTTTGCTGACCCCTGCTCTAAACCAGTTGGTCTCAAACTTTATGAGCGACAGACAGACAGACAGACACACAGACAGACAGACACACACACACACATCTTTTCTGAACCATTTATATGAAACCCTTTTACCCCTTCAGTGTGTACTTCCTAAAAACAAGGATATTTCTTGCATATCAATATGCAAGAAACAATACGGTAATCAAATTTGGGAAATCCAAAATAAATACAATAGTTGTACCCAACCTACAAGTCCACATTTCTATTTTGTCAATTGTCCCAATAATGTTCTTTAAAGCATTTTCCCTTCCAATATAGAATTGGGGTCAGGATCGCATATTGCACTTTTGTATCTTTTTTGTGAGTTGTCTTTCATGTTTTTCTCTCATTTTCAGTAGGATTTTCAATTTTTTTCCAATTTTTAAAAATTCTCTGTATATTACAGGTATTTATCTCTGACACATACTGCAAATATTTTCTTATAATTGGTCTTTTGACTTGGTTTATGATACAGTTCTGCACATGCAAAAATTGTTTTAAAGGTAGTGAAACATTAATATTTTTGCATATGGATTTAAGTCATAGTTAGAAGCTTTTTTTACATTTACTTTTTCTTTTCGTACTTGCATAGTTTCACTTTTCACATTTGCCCTCTGATTCGCTTAGAGATTTCATTTATGTTAGGTTTGAGGAATAAACCTAATTTTATCTTTTTCCAAATGGTTACTCAGTTGTCTCAACAGCATTTATAAAAAGTCCATCTTTGCCCCAAGGATTTGTGATCTCATCGTTATCATATATGAGATTTCCATATGCAGTCGGTTCTATTTCTGGACTTCTAATTCCATTTTATTGGTCTGTTTGATTATGCATGTGCTGGTATCATATGGCTTTAATTATAAAGGCCTTGCAGTATGTTTTAATAGTGGGTATGGCTAGTTTTTTTCTTGTAGCTCTGACTTTGCCATGTTTTCATAGATATTCCAGGATGTTTATTTTTCCACATGAACTTTATTTCATATCAACTTGTCTAGCACCAGAAAAAAATTGTTGGTGTTTTTATTGGGATCACACTAAAATCCTGAATCAGGTACAGAACTAATATCTTGATGATTTTGAGACAAAAATAAGGAACAAACTCTTCCTCCAATGGAAACAAAAGTAGGGGAAATAAGTTGTCCCTACCACCGCCCTCCTCCGTTAACAATTTGGAATTGTTAGAAATTTATCCTTCTAGAGATTTGTCACAGACGGATATAAACTTTACATATTTTTGTACAAAAATCAGAATAACATTATGTATACCACTTTACAACCTCCTTCTTTGGCTTAAAATAAATGGTAGACTTTTTCTTTCAAATAGGTGCATAGAGATTGAACTTGCTGTTTTAAAATAATGCTTAGACTGTTGTAGTCACTGTGAGAAATAGTATGGAATTTCCTCATAAAACTAAAAATAGAACTGCCTGTGCATACAGCGATTCCACTGCTGGGATTATAAGCTAAGAATCCCAAAACACCAATTCCAAAGAACTGATGCACCCCAATGTTCATAGCAACATTATTTACAATAGCCAAGCGCTGGAAACAGCCTAAGTGCCCATCGGTAAATGAGTGGGTCAAAAAGCTGTGGTACATTTACACAACAGAATACTACGCAGCAGAGAGAAAGAAGGAACTCCTACCTTTTGTGACAGCATGGATGGAACTGGAGGATATTATGCTAAGTGAAATAAACCAGGAGGTGAAAGGCAAATACCGTATGATCTCACCTATGAGAGGAACCTAATGAACAAAACAGACAAACAAGCAAAATACAACTAGAGGCAAGGAAACAAGGAGCAGATTGACAGTGACCAGAGGGAAGAGGGGATAAGGATAATGGGAGAAAGAAGGGGAAGCATCTAGTCAAGGAACAAGTATAAACGACCCATGGACATGGACAACAGGGTAGAGACTGACTCTGGGAGAGGGGGCTGGGCAGGGCAGGGGAGGGCAACAGGGGAAAAATTGGGACTGTAATAGAACTACAATAAAATAAAATATGGCTATGAATTAAAAAAATAATACTTAGAATTTCAATAAATTTAGTTTCCCTACTGATTGACAATTAATTCTTCCTAATTTTTTATTACTATTAAAAATAATACCGCAGTAAATATAATTGTTTATACAAGGAGATATAATTTAATAGTGCTGTTTTAGGCTTAATGGGCTACTCGTTGCTGAGCATATTTCAACATAGACCCGATCTTGGCAGATATCATTAGAGATAATGGAAACTGCAGATGAATGGAGCAAACAACAAACAAGCAACTGTGGGCTGTACCAATAGTAGAACTATGGCAAGTAAAAATTGTATACCATCCGTTGTAAAGCTTCTTCCAGCCTTAACAAGAAAGAGCTGCCTCTTACGCATTTGCTCAAGTTGTACCTTTGCAAGTGTACCTTTGGTTCATTGTCTTTACTAATTCAACAAGAGATTTCTCACCAAAGTTTCCAAGAATCCCAGGGGAAAAAATTACATCAGTGTATGACCTTTGAACCCAACATCTCAACTGTTTTACCATTCTTAATAAATTGTCACAATGTCTGTGCACACCAGGCCATCAAGACAGGGGAAGGGCCAGCCAAGTTTTTAAAGGCAATGGCCAACATTACCTTTTGTTTTCAAGTAGGGGAAAGTGTGACTGTTTATAATCACTTCCAAGTGAATGTTTCCTCTTTTTCTTAGTGAGCCAAAATGTGGAGCCCTTGAGAACACTCACTTGTCAGCACTTCAGGAATTTTAAAAACATGTCTGTGTGGTGTTCTAAATGATCGGGGCAGGTAAGCGCTATCCTGGAGTTTGATATTAGCAAGGCCCACTGCTACCTCCCACCTAGGCCACATCCTATAGTCATTCTAGCAGTAACAAAGCAGACACTTTTTTGTCTATCTTCCTGCCTCTATCTCTCATTGTGTCTGAATGTGAATGAGTATCATTTTTTAGAAGTCTTCAAATGTGAAAACAATTTCCTTATTGTATTTTTTATTCTTACCTAGTGTTTGAATTTTTATCCTGATGAGTCTGTATTACATATAAATATATAGATATATACTTCTAGGCATAGAGATAGGAGCTCATAAAATCTATATATATCCTTACAGTTTTTATATAGTATTTGGATTCCCTTCGACTTATATTGTCCTTTATACTTCAATTGCATGAAGCAACCACATTGCCTTCTAAGCCTGGTCTTAAGGGGTACTTTGGTTTTACCAACTCTATAGTCCTTTGCTCATTGGACACTAGTGCTCTTGTTCCATTCATACTTTCCCCTTCTAATTTAAATCACAGAATCTGGCTTCTTTCAAGGAGGCCACTGCCTTTCTATTCTAGTAAGTCATTTTTATTCTAACTTGAGAAAAAGCTCTCCCAATTTTTCCAGGCCCCTGGGAAACTTTCGCCTTAGTGACAGCCTAAGAATTGTCTCTAAAACATTTATAGAATATCTCCCTTGTTTTTCACATCATAGCCTGCAAATATATAAAATACTAGGTTTGCTCAAATCTTTTTTTCTCCAGGCAAAATATTTCCAGTTTTTCAACTATATATCACATGACATGGTTTTTACTCCCTTTTAATACTTTGGCCATCCTCCTTTGAATGGGCCCTAGTTTTTGTTTGTTTGTTTGCTTGTTTGAATTCAATCCTTTGTTGGGGGAGTTAGAGTCTTTGTTAGAACTTTCTAGATTCATATTTGTAAACATTTAATGGGGGGGAGGGGAAAGTCAAGAACAATCCATAGCATCCTTTCCCCAACTCTGAGGCAGAAGCAAGGCCCAGAGGAATAGGGCTCCACAGAGGGGTTTCCACTTGAACCTCATCTGGCTCTAGCTCCTGGACAGGCACTGGGGAGTGTTGGGTTGCTTTGAGAAACCTCCTATGAGGTGTTAAAGGATGGCATCCAAAATGGATACAGTTCTCTGGTATGATCTGACCAGTACTAATACATTGGTGATCATGTCACAGGTGATCATGTTTGTTGTTTGCTCCATTCATATTGGGCTTACTATGATATAAAAAAGTATATATATATAAATCACTTTCATTCATTCTGTTAGTAAAACAGATTAATTTCTCTCAGCATATAAACATCTTAGTCGGTGGTGCTACCATTCAGCTCATAGACCCTCCAGAAGAGTAAGAGAGAACTAATGCAAGAACTTCTTCCTTATTCCCAAGGCTTGGAAGGGAGTCAATGTTGATTTTCACTTATCCAGTATAGCAAGCAAGTTGTTAGCTTTTATTAAAAAAAACAAACAAACCCACCAACAACATGCATCTGAGATACCTCTAGAATGGGATATCCAAGTGGTAGGATGGTACAAGTTAGAAGAATTAAAAATTTTGCCATCCAGTGTGTATTTTACTGTCATTGGAAAACAAAACAGTTATACCTTCATTCATCACTCATGGTTTGCTATTTTCTTGTTGCTGTGTTTTCTTGTTCTGCAGGAGAAAACAGAGAATAGTTTTTGTAGCTACAATGGTGGCACATCTGTTAGTTCCTGAAGATTTTATAGAGCAGTTGCAAGAAAGAATCATTTTCAAAAGATCTCATGACTGAAATAAAATTACTACTTTATTTCTCTTCAAGAAGGTAGTTTTTCAGGTATTAAAATTAGGAGTCATTTTTTTTAAATGACACTACAAATTGACAATTTGCTTGATGATTTATTGTGTTTCCTGCCTTTTTGGCAATACAAGTCACTGTTAAGGTGGTTTTAAAGATATGCAAAACCACCTAAAGAAAAAAACAAACAAAACCGAAACAAAGAAACAAAAAAATCAAAATCACCTATAGCAGTAATTTTCAACCGGTGTGCCACAAGAATTTTTAAAACATGCAATAACTGACTATTTAGTCAGGGGCACTGATCTCTTTTCCCTTAGATTGTCAAATGAAAGAAATGACAACAGCCAACACAACAATAGCTATCTAGTGTGAATGAATCAAAATTATGCCTATTTTTTATCAGATCAGCAAAAAATATATTTCTTTGTGTACCACAGAATTTTTAGTAATTAATTTATGTGTGCCATCAGATGAAAAAAGTTGAAGCTTGCTGACCAAAAGAACAACTATAAAAACCACAAACTGATCAAATGAATTAAAAATTAGGTAGAGAAAGTTCAAATGCTCCTTCTAGTTAGAGAATATACACCTAAATTAATGAATTTCACATAGTCAAATCTAACATACAAAGAAGCTTATATTTTGAATTGTTTGCATAAGTCTGCATTAAAAGATTAAAATATCTTAAAGCATTCTTCAAATTGAAATGATAAGAATACATGTAGAGACTCTAGCTTGTAGAGTCACTATTTCTCCCTCTTCTAGCAAGAGGATTTTGCAATAAGGCTGCTCTCCATCTCCTTGTATAAATTAAACTTCCTCTAGTCGCAATTCAATTAACATTTTATTTTCTTTAGAGCATTCATCACTATCTGAAATGTTCTCATCTGTTTGTTGCCTAATTCCACCAGAATGTAAACTCCACAGGGGCAGCAACCTCATCTAGTTTATTTGCTCCTATATTCCTAGCAAGGCACCTCGAATATCTGGTGCCTTTTAGGGGCTCAGCAAATACCTGTAGCATTCGTAAATGGATGAATAAATAAATAAATCTCAGCTAAAACATATTTTAATTTACAGAGGAAAAGACTCTGTAGATTCTCACTAACACAATTATTTAGGAAAACTTTCACTGAGAAGTGTTAATGATGTGCAGTTGTTCATAGGCATGTGTATTTAAGAACTGGCTATAAACAAAAAGAATGCTAAATATGCACTGTGGACGAAGGAAAAAGGAGGGGGTGGTTCTATGGAAAGTAACCTCACAGGATGATCTGATCATAAATTTCTGACTGGGCAGATCACAGAAGGTATTCATGTGTCATAAACTTCTTTAGTAAAAGGTTTATCTTCGCCTTGCGCAAGTGCTAGTCGTTGTTTCTGCCTAGGTTCAAACACACCTTTGAAATTAGCATAACCACCCTCAAGAGAGCAGTTAATCTCCTTAACTGTTCTGTAATCCAATACCACTTTCCTTTCTCTCACCTTCCTTATGTTCCCTCCTTAATTTCAAAGGCATAAAAGAAACTGCAAAACTATCATTCTCAAAAGCATTTGAGATCTTGCTTCCCAGCAATTATCATTAGACTGGCTCCAATAAAGCCTTGGTGTAACAGAGAGATCAGGCCAAGGCGCTGGAGAAGGCAGGGGGTGGGGAAAAAACCCTGAGGCAGAATTGAAAATTAAAAGTGGCTTGCCCTCCCTGTGAAGGCTGGGGCCTCCGAGCGGGGAGGTTACCCAGGCAGGTAAGTTGCTCCTGACTCAGCAAGAGGAAGCTTGTAGAGAGCATGCTTGGTTCAAGGCTTGGTCCCTTACCGAATGAACATGGCAGCCAGAAGAGGGGCAAAGGCAAACGGCGGACAGTGGCCGCCAGTGGTTGGAAAGCTGGACCCTCCTACTGGCTTTTGGAGCACATGGGATTCTGGGCAAGGACTTTTAAACATAAGGTGCGCAGAAGCTCGCTCGCTTTCTTGGTTGTCGATCTCTTTGCCGCTTGGCCTTATGGCTTCTCCGGCTCCGGCTTTGCCCCATGTGGGCGGGAGCGGCAGACTCTGGGACTGTTTGGGGCTTAGGCCCTGCAGGGTTGGAAGCCAGCTCCCAGAAGCAGCAATGCTGGGATGCATGCCTCACCAGGTGCCAGCCCTTGGGAAGCTATGTCCCAGTGCAGCACGGCCCATGCATTCCGGACTCATTCCACTCTCTTGCCCTGAGAGCAGCACATGGAGGCATGAGCTGGGAGGTTCCCCACAGATGGAGCTTCCCCTGCATGACTGATAAGCAATAATGGGGAACTTCTAGACATGGTTTTGGACTTTAATCTCCCTGCGGGTGGCTGGTTTTCTGTGCTTTGTGGGGAGAGCTCCCCTCGGTCAGCTTGGAGAACTGCTCCCAGCCACCTCAGATTGGGAGCCCTGTTAATAAAAACCTCTTTCCTTCCCCACAAATCTTTGTGTTATGTGTATACATGGTGACAAGTGGCCAGACCCCATGCTGCCCAGTTGCATTAGGAAAATTCTCCATAGGTTTGGGTATCTCCTATACCAACTGAAGTCCAAGATTGAGGCACTGGCAGAATCAGTGTCTGGTGAGGTCACTGGAAAGGGACGGGGCCTGAAGCTGTCCTGCCTCAGGTCAGGATGGCCAGGAGTGTGTGGGTTCTTGACTTCATGCAGGAAAGATTTCACAACACAAGTCCAGGTGATTTTGAGCATACGTTTATTAAAGCTGGGGGAAGTGAAACAAAGGAAGTACTTCGAATAGAAGAAACAACAAGAGAGAGCTTAGGTGGCGCTCTGCTTTGGCTCTCTAGAAACGTTATAGGAAAGAAATGGGCCACACTGGCCTGCATGGACTCACTGAGAAGTAAAAGTCACAGTGAAAAAAGTGAGCCCAGGCTGGGCTGCTGTCAGCTCACTGA
This sequence comes from Mormoops blainvillei, assembly GCA_004026545.1. NCBI lineage: Eukaryota > Metazoa > Chordata > Mammalia > Chiroptera > Mormoopidae > Mormoops > Mormoops blainvillei. Next base: position 277,618 of record PVJD01000507.1, on the reverse strand, counting down.
AAAGTCAGAGAAAAGTGGGGCTTGTCGCTGCTGCTGGTTGCTCTCCCAGTTGCAAGTCTCATGGAGACCCTTGGAGTTTAGGAGAGAAAAGTGAAGGTGCACACTGAGAAGGAAGAAAGGGGTGGGCATGCTCCAGAGAGAGCCATGCTGGATCTTTGTCTTGAAGATTCTTATCTGTTTTCTAAAGGCAGGCATTTTATGGGAGGTCTGAGGGGATGGTCCCAATAGAATAATAATCAGCTTTATGCTGATGTACCAAAAATGAGATTTATTCTTCTGATTTCACCTGTCCTTGGGTGTGGTCAGCACAAATGGCACTAATTGTATTTCTGTTATCTATCTCCCTGAGTAGGGTGATTTAAGCTATTTACCATCTGGTTGGGGAGAAGTGTGAACCATTTACTCTTAAGTGTCTTTGATTAGAGCAGGTAGGATTTTGTGTTTTATGAGATGGTTGTAAACTGCTTGGTTGTTTCACTATCTGTCTCAGTTTCCTATTCTACTTGTCCTGACTTACTAACTTGTCTCAGTGAGAGCCCAATTCTTAGATGGCCATCTTTTTACTGTAAACTCACCTGCTGGAAGGGAGATGGCATCTTTCTTGAGCCTCATTTATGAGGGCACTAATCCCGTTTATGAGGGATTAGATCCCATTTCCTAATACCACCTCCTTTAGAATTAGCATTTCAACACATGCAACTGGGGAGGAAGGGAGGACAGGACACAAACATTCATTATTTAACTTCAAAGCCTGTATCATTTTTTTCGATGTAAGATGTTTCCCAGTAAATCAGAAAAAAGAAGTAGAGAGAAGGAAGAATTTAGAATCTATTGGGGAAAAAAATGCCTAGCATTTACAAAATCACCTACTTTTCATGGGCATCAAAAATATTTGTGGTTGATCAAAAGTGAAGGTCACAGTAATAAGCGGTTAGATGCTGTCAGACAAAAGTCACTATCAGGTAATACGTACAAACAACATGCATGATAGTCCATGCAGGGAGGACACCATCTCCATCATCATTCCTGTCAGGAAACTACTGAATGACATATCAGGTATTATACCAAGATTTTAACTCAAGCATTTGAAGAAATGAATTTGATACTCAAAAGAGTCATTTCTTGAGTTAACCACAATTAACTGGAAAGTTTTACTGGTCCACAGTAAGTTAGCATGTCACAGTTAAAATATGGATCTTTGTCAAGGATTGCTTTCTCCCTGTTTTCATGTGTTGGAAACCAAATGCATTATTAGTAAGGATTTGTTCAAGGTAAAAAGTGGGGAAAATGCTGTATGTATTGAAATTAAATGACACTTACTTGTTCTCTCACCTTGAACACTCAAATTAGTATTTTGTTTTCTTTGTGAGATCTGACTTCAAGTAATATAAATGAAAATAAAAATGTATTGAAATACAAGAGAAGCTACTAAGGTCAAGTAACATTTGTTAAAAGTTTTGAAATGTGGTATAAAAAGCATGGAAGTTTTGTTGTTGTTGTTTTTAATTCAGCCCATTAACATACATTACAAATTCCTGATGTACAACAATTCCTGATATAGTTATTGCTTTATTTTTCTCAGTGAAACTTAAAAATGGGCTTCAGTTAAAATAAGCTGCATAGCCCAAATTTTGAGAGTCCCATATTTTTTGGCAAGTTTCTAGAAGTTTTGTTTGAACTTCTAGCAGGGCTGTGAGGACAGATAACTTTGTATTAATGCATAGCGTTCCTGGTTACCGTTTTGGCCTAAGCTAAGATTATCCTTTTCCTAATGAATATTAATACTTCCTGTAATGCAATCTGTTTTACCACCTGTTGTTGAAAATATTCTATTTTCTTTCGCCATTGCTAGAAGAGAACTCTGTTTACATTTTGATTTCACACATCTTCTGTGAGCCTTTCATTAGAAGAAAATCAATTTTGTAGCTAGATTAATGAAAAAGACTTGCTTAAATCCTAAACAATATGATCAGTAGTAGTTGAAGGGAGAGCTAAGTGACCCAAAAGACGGAAATAGAATATGTACTTTCTGAGATATTACTGGCCAAAAGCCGTATATATCCCAGGGCTGCTCAATGACCTGTGAGACATAAATTCATCTTGGTTATAGTCATGGAGAGCAGGCAGGTGTTTTCAGCCCCAGACAGATGCTTTTCTTGGCCTCCTCTGCTCTGGCAGTATCAGCTTAAGGCAGGGAGCAAAGGAGCCTATCAGACTAAACCCCCTCCTGAAACTGACGTGATTCATCTGGCGAGGGAAGCTGGTCCTGTCTTGGATTTAAGCACACGATTGCTATGCACCATCTTTTATAATGTAACAAACAAGAGAAATACATGTCAAACTTTGAAAGGCCATCCTTATGTCTTTAATTTTCTTTTTAAAAAATATTATCCTTTCTGTAACCATAATTGAGCATCATGAGATGTTAAATAATATAAATACTAAATTACAAATTCTTATTTAAAAATGATGTGCTTAATTTTTTAGTACTGGAAAACATTTTTTATTTTAGCTTTAAATATGAGTGCATTTAGGAATGAGATATAGAATAGACACCATCTCAAATCTGTACCAATTCTTAGGAGACACAGAGAAATTAAAAACCATGGCTATGCCTGCAAATACCCATTTAATTACATGCATTCATCCAACCAATTCCATAAAAATCAGTAAAAGCCTTATTTTTTATTTTCAACCCTATAGTTGAGATAAATAGTAGATTAGTTGAGGGTATTTAAAAATTGTTAATATGACCTCTTAAATAAATAATATTTGTTATTTTATTCTCATCACAAAAACAATACATGCTCATTATGGGAAAGTTGGAAAATATGGGAAAAACCCAGAGAACAAAATACAATTATCCAGAATCCCATCTTTCAAGTATAATCACCATTTTTTTGAATTGCATGCCTTTTGGACTTTTCTATGCATAAATTATGTATATTTTTGTACAAAATCAGCTAAAATTGTATGTATTGTATTGTCATTTGTTTTTTTTTCCCCCTCAATATTATGTACAACTAGTTTCTCTTTCTTTTACTACATTTAATTTCTTATGATTGGTATATAAATTGTTACCATTATTTTGATATTACGAATATAGCTATAATAAAAGTCTTCATAAATACATTTTTATACTTACTTTTGATTATTTCATGAAAGAAATATTAGCACTGGTATTCTAAGAAAATTACTAAGGCTTTTGAAACATTTAGCCTTTTAGAAACATTGAAATAAATTATACTTTTACAAATAGTAATAAGAAGGTTAGTTTGTCCATGCTCTATCTAACACTGGAAATTAGCAATCATCTGTATTGATATGTAGACAGAGCACAATCTAATAAATGCAGGAGGAACACAAGCACATATATTTCCTTATGACAGGTCCATAGATTTCCCTGAAGTTACCTTTATGCCTATGTGTAATGTGAATCAAAACCAGGTCCTCAAAAGCAGGGACAGAGGGACTAAACTAACATCATAATTTCAGCCACCATGTCCGTAACTTCCCTTGTCTGACACATTTGTTCCTTTTACACTCATGCTTTAACCCTGAGGCTGGCTTTGCTTCCAGCTGCCTAGTAAATTACAAAAGTCAGATCAGCAGCAAAAGAAGTGAGTGGAACACAGTACAGGGGAGGACCATTTTATCACTATGAATTCAATGTTTATTAAAATGTATTGTCTATTTAGTCATGACACTAAAATGTTGTGATTTGTTTAATCTTCTATTACCCACAACAAAGCAAGTATATTTAAAACAAACAGGAGCGAATGAATTCCCCACGAAGATTCCAAAGGTATTACACTATCACAGTCATCAACGAAGGTTTTCTGTGAAGGACCAGACAGTAAATATTTCAGTCCGTGCAGACCATATGGTCTCAGGCACAGTTATCCAACTCTTCCTTTGTAGCATGAAAACAGCAATAGACAATATCCAAGCCAATGAGCATGTCTGTGTTCCAATAAAACTTTATTTACAAAAGTAGGTAGCTAGCTGGTTTTAACCCTCAGGCTATAGTTTACCAACCCCTGCCCTGTCTTACTGTTTGATTGTAAAGAAAAAATGTAGTGAGGAGCATTTGTATAATTATCTCCCTGAAATGAAATCATTGTTTACATGCAGTGAAATCATTCATTATATCAAAATGTAACTTTTATTAAATATCTGTGAAGTGAGATGGGTCATATGGAGTCACTGATATTATAAGAAAAAAATCAATGCTTTTGCAGAAGGGGCATAAAAGGGAAAAATCAAAGAAAAAGGTTGAAGTTGAAAGGGTTTCCACAGGGCTCCCTTTACCTCACCCCAATAAAACTTAAAATTGAAACTCTTCTAAAATACTTTGGAACTTATAACACTTCATTGATAAGAACAAAGGTAGGTAGGAATAAGACTGGTGCTGCCACTTTGGAAAGCAGTATGCAGGGTCCTGAAAAAATTAGAAATGTAACTGCCTTATGACCCAGAAATTCCACTTCTGAGTATGTATTTGAAGAAACCCAAAACACTAATCGGAAAGAATATAAGCACCCCTATGTTCATTGCAGCATTATTTACAGTAGCCAAGACTTGGAACAGTCCACATGCCCATCAATAGACAAATGGATTAAAAGGTGGTAGTACATATTTACAATGAAATATTACTTGGCCATCAAAAAGAGTGAAATCTTACCATTGTGGCAGTGTGGATGGACCTGTCCTAGAGGGTATTATGCTCAGTGAAATAAGCCAGTCAGAGAAAGACAAATACTATATGATTTTATTATACCTGGGATATAAAGAACAAAATGAACAAACAGAATTGAAACAGATAATAGATACAGAGAACAGGTTGATGGTTGCCAGTGGGCAGAGGGTTTGAGGGACTGGATGAAGAATGGATTAAAAGTACAAATTGTTAGTTACAAAATAGACACAAAGATGTAAAGTAGGGCATGGGGAATGTAGTCAATAATATTGTAATAACTGTGTGTGGTGCCAGGTGGGTACTGGAAATACTAGGGGGTACACTGTAAATTATGATTTTCTAACCACTATTTATACATCTGAAACTAATACAAAAGGAAACTGAATGTAAACGCTAATTTTTAAAAAGGGGGGAAAAAAAGAGCAAAAATCAGCTCCAAAGCAAAGATAAAACAAAACAAAAACAAAACAAAAAACAATGCTCTGCTCGGTGCAAAGACACACCTACCAGCACCAGGTAGTGAAGAGCAGCCATTGTCATCTTGATCATTGTGTGATTAGTATTGGCAGGTTTGCTTTACTTTGTTACTTATTTGGGGGATATTTTTCAAATATTAGCTATTAAGGCTAGTAAGTACAAAACAAAGTAATAATGAAACTGCTTGAGCCCTGGGTGGTATGACTCAGTGGACTGAGCACCCGCCTGTGAACCTAAAAATGTCTCCATTTTGATTCCCAGTCAGGGCACATGCCTGGGTTGTGGGCCAGGTCCCCTGTTGGGGATGTGCAAGAGGCAACCTTCCCTCATACATCGATGTTTCTCTCCCTCTCTTTCTCCCTCTCTTCCCTCCTCTCTAAAAAATAAATAAAATCTTTTTAAAAAATTTAAAAAAAAGGAAATTGCTTGAAAGTACTTGTGTGAGGCAAAAGATGACAGAATAAATGTTCCAATGGAGAGTTAGAACCAACACATAGTTGTTTCATATAGTATAACTTTGACTTTATGAATAAAAAGGAGTTATACATGGAAGGACCAACCTGTTCAGAAGTTCAGTAGCACATTTGTATCTTTTTCCTTCATGACACAAACCTTTCTACCAGAGTTTTGGCCTATGTTTCAGTTTAACATTGGCCACAAATTCTTTGATACTCCTACTGAAAGCAGGCCTCTATCAGATTCTCTGACTAAAAATTATAGTGAAAACAACCTTGTGCCCGTGTCCAGGCCCGACCATTTTTATTTTTTTTCTCTTGCCACACTGCTCTCAAAGCCCCGAGCTGTCAAGCAGGCAGTCTAACCACCCTGAAACAAAGAGAGGCCCTGAGACTACCTGCAGAGCAGTAGGGACCAGTTGAGTCCAGCCTTCCAGCCATCCCATCAAGGTGCCAGGCATGTAGACAAAGCCACCTTGGACATTCAAGACCAGCTCAGCTACCAGTATGTTGAACAGAGGAATCCTCCAGCCCAAACCTTTTCAAATTCCTGATGCACAAAACTGTGAGGTATAGTCAAAGGTTTGTTGTTTTAATCTACTACATTTTGGTTGTGGTTTTTAATATAGCAATAGATAACTTGAACAGCATACATGAGTGACAAACAGCAAGAGATATTTACGTATGTTCTATAGCAATTAATTACTTTGTGTTTCTCTTATTATTTTTCTGGTGACTTTCAATAAAATGCACATCCTAGTTTTTGTCATTGTGTGGGTGTAGTCACCTGAAAGTCCTAATATGTGCCTTCCTAAACAATGAACTTTACCAAGAAATTTCTGAGATTCTTGCTACCTCATGATTACCAGTAAAAAATTACTTAAACCTTTTTTTGAAGTTTGCCACTGAACCTGTGTGAATTGGCACGCATTTTAAAAGCAGCAGTGAACCAAAGAACTGAACTTAGTAATTAATTTCATAGCCAAATCTAACTTTACCTTGTTCAATGATTTTCAATCCTAGTTTTAAAACATGCCAGAAATCATGAATGAATTCAAGGAATCACAAAATTCTCCAAATCTTAAAAAAATTTTAATTCATATTAGAATAAAAATGTAAAGCATGTCAAACAGCAGGAATTTGGTAGAGGGATCAATGGTACCTTCTGTGCATAAATAAATTTCTTCAGAATGTAGAAATGCACTGTGAGAATAGGTGACACTTGCTTACGTGCTTTCTTGGTATTCCCATTTGGTGTTCTTATGTGTGTAATTCCATAGCAACATTCTAGTCTCTCGGGTATGAATCAGAACTTTGCTGAATCACTATCACAGCCTGGCTTATGATCTCATGAGATTTAGTTAACTCTTTTTCTTTAGAAAGTACTTTTAACATAGCCTGGCATGTTGTAGTGTTTCTCAGAAAGAGTTATACGGGATTTTATGCCTTGGGATCTTAACGTGTTATTTGGATTAACACATATCTTTGCAAATAAGGTTAGAAAAACTTAGTAAGGAATTGTTAAACATGTTTCCTGTCCAGGATTTTCTGGAACCTTGAATGTACTAAGCTCTATGAACCTCTAAGGATTCCATGATGTACTGAATCAAACATAGTTGACTGTGTCATTTTTTTTTTATTAAAAAAATTTATTTTTAGAGAGAGGAGAATGGAGGGAGGAAGAGAGAGAGAGAAACATCGATGTGAGAGAGAAATATCTATGTGAGAGAGAAACATCAGTCAATTGCCTCTTGTACATGTTCTGACTAGGGACCAAACCCACAACCTAGGTATGTGTCATGACCAGGGAATCGGCCGGGCGACCTTTCACTTTGCAGGACAATGCCCAACCAACTGAGTCACACCAGTCAAGGCTGTGGCATCTTTTTCAGAAAAGCATTTTTGGGATGAGTGTGGACTGAAATACACCTTGGGAAATAATGGCAGAGTGAAAATAGTCTGGAGCTCGTAACCCAGGGGCCTTGGCTACAATGCTGACCTTCCGTTTACTGGTTGAACAAAGTCATTTATCCACTATTAATGTCAATCTCATGTTACGTAAAATGAGGATAATTATATATGCACTAACTGGTACTCCACAGAGTTATTATGAAGAAGTGAGAAATTTTAGGTAAAAATGACTAATTCAATGCCTGGCATATGCCAGGCCCTAGTGACCAAGTGCTTGGAGGGGTGATGGTCTTTGTATAAAACAATGTATTCAGTTTTTTTAATGTCCTGCAAGAGTCTCACATGCGTATGAATTCTGGTGCTGATTTCTTATCAACTTCCAAAACTTTACCCTGCTTGAATGAGCCAACACCCAGATCCTCAAAATGAGCTCTTGCATCTTCACATCTCGTGGTAATGACCACAGGACACACCGTACAGTCTACTGAATTGAAAGTCAAGTTGGTTTTGTTGTTTAAGCCCATTTTAGAGTTGGAGAACTAAACCCAGGGATTTTTTTTTTTCATTTCTCAATAAAACATAAGATGGAGGATGAAACCTTAGAACAGAGGGCTATACCAGAAACCTGGGACATGGTTTACTTAGTCTGTTTTACCCTCTGTTTCCTCACTTATAAATAAAAATAATAATTGCCCTACAGGAATATTATGAGAATTAAATTTGATATTGTGTATGGTAAGCACATTGTATAGTATAGTATATAGTTAATAAACCATTCCGTACTAGCATTAAAAGAGATTTTTCATAGGATCATCTACAGTTAACTCTTAAACAGTGCTGGGGCTAGGAGTGCCAACCCCCACCCCATAGTCAAAAATCCACATATAACTTTTGATGTCCCCCAAACTTAGTTGTTCTGTAGTATCCATTGGGGATTTGGTTCCAGGGCATCCCATGGATACCAAAAGCTGTGGATGCTCAAGTCCCCTGTATAAAATGGCATAGCTCAATGTATACAGTCTGCCCTCCACATTTGTGGACTCCCAACTGCAGATAGAAAACAGTACAGGTATTTATTGAAAAACACCTACATATAAATGGACTCATGTAGTTCAAACCCATGGTGTTCAAGGTTTCACTGTAATATTAAAATTAAAGGTCAGTTATAGATCACCTACTCCAATTTCCTCCTTTCTAAAATTAAAAAAAAAAGAAAAGCTCAGAAGGATGAAGAAATTTATCCAAGGTCATATAACCCTTAATGCCAGGCAGGGTATAATAGCTTTCTCCAAATGCTCAAAGAGGGAAAACAGATTTCTCCTGTAAGACCCCAAGGGGTAAAGTCAGTGGGAACAGCTAGAGGAGATGATGTGAAGAAGACATGTCTAACAATCTCACCGTTCCGCTGTTGAAATAAACTGTCTCAGGCTGCCACTTTCCCCCTACTTATGTATTGAAGCTACTTTTAGGAAGCTAGTTTCATGCATCGAAGCAGGCCAATGGTATCGTTATCACTCCCGGGCTTGTGTGCATTGCAGATTAATCATATGTCCTACGGCTTGACCACATGGTTGACAAATTTCCTGAGATAGGCCCAGATCTATGACAAAGCAAGCTCTGGAATTCCTACTTTATAGGAATATGGACTCAAAGCTGTAATTTCTTAGCATTTTACATGAGACTGAGAAAATGTCAAATCTATATTAAAGAAGGGTTTCAAGGAGATTATAGAGAAGCTAAATTCTTTTAACCCAGCTGGCATTGCCATTGGGTATATATAGAAGCTTGGCTCAACTCTGTTGGCTGGTTAACCACAATTGTAGAATCTGTAATTTTTCTGTTATCTGTACTGACAGTCTCTTATTTGTGTGGAAAATTGAAAATTGACTATAATTATGAAATCTGACAACCTCAAGACAAATTCATTTGAGCATCACTCTTTAGAAACAATATGAATTGAGATAGATGTTCCACCCACTAGACAACTCAAGTAATGTTTGCTCACGGCTTAAGAATGTGGTATCAATCACAATATCTCCCCCGCCAAAAAATAAAAACAACAAAGAAAGTTCTCTCTTAGAAACAGTCCGAGTGACACAGGACTGACATTAACAACAAAAGAGAAGTGAGAGGTGATTTGAGGAAGTAAAATATAGTTCAGTTAAGGCTGGGATATTTCTGTGGAACCTAATAAAAGGGGAACTCCAAGATATGCCTTGCATTTACTCAGATCTGGACCTGAGTTTGCATATTTTTTTTTTTTACTTCAGAATATGTTCTGACTAAAACAGTAAATACACTTAGTGTAAGTGGTTAGTGAAGCTAACAGTAAAGTGGGCACATCCTGTTACAGTGCACATTATACTAACAAAGCTAATATTAACCGAGTGCTTGCCATGGGTGGGCACTGAGCTAAAACGTCTCACATGAGTTACCTTGTTTAATCCTCATAACAAGCCTGTGATGTAGGAACTATTCTTAACCCCATTTTCAGGAAACTAAAATTTAGAGAGATAAACTGCTTTCCACAGCTGATAAGTGTTTAACCTTAGGTTTGAATCACGGCTTTCTGTCCCCAAACATGTACTCTTTAATGTGGCATTAAAGGGCACTGTGCGCTCTGCTGTCCATTTACCATTACGACATCTGGCACGAAATTTAGGCTTGTTGTGTTAGTACTACTGCCATTGCCACTGGAGAAAGCCTGTTATTTACCACCTTTAGTGTCCTGCTCTATGCAAGCCATCCTTCGGGGAACCGTGTACCTCTTTCATGTTAATCCTCGGAGGAAACCTACTAAAAAATGAGTTCTATTTGCATCAGTGTCATGACAGACCAAACATCTACTAAGGATAATAGGCTTTCATTAGGAAAAGAGGCATAAATTGACTAGGAAAAACTTCTCATTATTTCATTTATAGTGATGCTTAAAGTTAAGTGTGGCTCACAGAGGCTGCTGAGGAAACCATTCAAAGGCCCAGGCTATCTGTGGCAGGTCTAACATTCCTAAACCTAAGGAAGGTTGGCTATAAGGACAGCCATCAATATAGGAAGAGCAGGTGGACATCCAGGTTGCTGGAAAGGGTACCCCCACCCAAATCATGTTCCACCTGGAATTCCAAATTGGTCCAAAATTCTCACCACTACTATCAGTTATTTGGATAATGCCCTTATATTAGAATATAAATATGTTCTCAAAAAGATAAATACATTTATCCAACCGCATTCACTACAGACCAGTGAGCTGTAAAGTTAGAAAGGAGAACTGACTTTAAGGGCTTCAAGTGAGTGAGACCACAGTAGGTAACTATTGATGGAAAAGAGCATTGGAAAGGTCACCATGGTGGTTACCAAACACAGGTCTGCACATTAAAATTGGTCCAGATGAAGGAACCAGGACAATGCAGTAAAATTTTAAATTAAAATAGGAAATTCTGAGATTGTGCCCTCCTGTTTGGATGGCACCATGTCCGATGTCATTTCTTTTATGAAATGATTGTGATAATATGGGGGGGTTGTGGTTTTTTTCTTTAATGTCTTTCTTTGGCAACATAAAAAGCCAGCAGCTTTTCATTGATCTTTAATGTGTACGTGCACGTGTGCTAAGTGTTTCATGTTCAATATTTTATTTAATCTTCACAATGGCTATATGAGGAATGTACTGTGATAATCCCTATTTTATAGGTGAGGAATCTCAGGCTTAGAGGATGAAGGCTGTATAGCTATTGAGTGGCAGAACTGTGATTTGTCCTCCTTAACACTCCCATTTTGGGCACAGATATTGGGCCTTTGTGAGAGAGATGAGTGCTAAAAACGGAAGGAGAAATGTTAGAGGAACTGAGTACAGTGGATAAACTTCACCTACTTAGTTTTACCAAAGACTCCCTAGAACTTTGCTTGCAAAAATTTTTCCCTATATTTATAGTCAACATTTGTAAACTAATACCATAAAACCCTAAAAGGCTAAGGGCAAAAGAGTCTTGAAGTTTATCTTCTTTTTAATAAATGAGGAAACTTGGAGGTAGTGTCTGGCTTAAACTTCTAACTACTTGCATATTACTAGTACTCAGAGTGTTTACCTAAAGCAAAAGACATAGCATGGCCATTATTGCTAGTGTAGAAAAAATATAGACAGAAAAAGTACAGTCTGATGGAACCAGCAAAGTATCTGGGTGTGATAAACTCCAGTTCAGCCAGTATGCACTCAACAAATAATTAATTACTGAAAGAATGAATGAGTCCCTAATTTTATGTTGCTCATAATAACACAGGCATCATATATCTTTTTTGTTCCAGAAGTAAATATTGAAGACCTGAGAAGATTCTTAACCATAAATTAACTCTTACAAGGCTACACTTTGATGGACTAAGTGTGCTTGCCATTAAACATAGATGGGAAGTTAAAATATGCAAATATACTAATTTAGGCATAATACAAATAGTGATTAAATCTTAAGAATTAATATCATTCCTTTGGCATTTTTCCAAACTCAATGTTCAAAAACATCTTACATTACTGGCCTTTTTTTGCCACCAGGGAGCCTAAGTCCAGAGGTATGCTTTCTTCGGGGACGGAGTGGGAGTTCACATCAGTCACAACAACCTTACTACATAGCTATCTCTCCTGTGCTCGCTCTGGAACACATATCCAAGGATTGGAATGAAGACTAAAAAATACGCTCAGCATTTACCAGTCCACATGTACTCCCAATTGGCATCTCCTGTTGACTAGGACAATGCATGAACAGTCAATTAAATTAGTTTGGAGGGGGCACACGTAGGGGAATAGAACCAAATGGAGTTCTATGGACTCGGCTCTAAGCTCAAGGAAATCCCACTGCAATCCTTATACCTCTAAGCCAAAGATCTAGGGAAGTCCATTTAAAGCTTTCGAAAGGCAGGCATTGAGGCAGCCATGGGGACCTCAGAGAACCCCTCATGTATCCTGTATACCGAGATACAACCTACCACAGTGGGAGCTCAGCTACCATCTTGAGGAGTTTCCCACTATGGCTTGGGTTTGCATGAGAAACATGATCCAACTACATGAAGGGTAGGTAATTTTCAAGATGCCTCTTCATTCATTCAGGATTCAAGTTCATGCTCTACTTCCTTCACCCATAGAGGGAAGGTAAAAGTCATAATGACAATACTTGAGCCTATTGCTGACTTTCAGAATCCATGACACTCATAAAGTTGAGCCCTCAAGGCTTAAAGGAGATGAAAAAGTGGGGTTTGAGCCTTTCCTTTATTTTCATTCTATGCAAACCTGCCCGTTTAACAGTGGCTAGATCTCTGCCAAGCAGCTAAATTACCTGCAGAGGTTCTAGTAGTTATCTAGCTCTAATTCCTTCATGAGACCTCATATTCTGCAATGGGGTTTCCTGGAGCTCTGTGAAGAAGTGCTGTACCATGCAGGGTCACAAGCCTGAACAAATCATCACCATTGTCTTCTGCGTGGGGCCAACAGCCATTTCAGGAGATGCTGGAAGTTAGAGCACAAGCCAACTTCGAACTTGGGTTATAGGATCCTGGAGAATTACTTTCCAGCTGGGATGCTGAACTCATTCCTTCATTTTTTCAGCAAAAATGTATTAAGCATTTATTTTGTGGCACTAGAGAGGATGGGGTCACTAACATTGTGTTGACCATTTCATAGGTGCATCCATGTGAAACTAGGACTTGGGATTGTTAGCCATGACTGGCACAGGTCCATAAGCCGGGGCCAAGGCATTTCTCACCTAGGCCCCGATCCCATGCGCTACTCATTCCCTCAAGTGGAAATGACCTATTTGGCATCATCATTCATTTTATCACATTTTTCGTCCTGAAAATTTTTAAGCAAGATCTAATTATGTAGTCTCATGATAGATCTTCCACATGCGAAATATCGAAGCTGACATGGTGGACTGCATATTAACCGCATATTAACGACTAGATCTGTTTTAAATCAATAAAAACAAAGACCTTGTTTTATTTTTCTCTGTGGCCTCCAGTGCACAGTGTTTATCCCATAGTTGACATTTCATAAATGTTTGCCGCATTGAAAAGAATTCCAATGGTGAGGAATTTTTACCTTGGGCTTTGTTTGGTTGGATGTAATTATTTGCTTGACATTTTTCATTTGAAATGTTTTGAACCAGTGAATGATAATACCAAGTAGCAATAGAATAGCAATTGATTTATTTAACTTTTAAGCCAGGAAAATTTGCCCACTCAAGCAGCAAAATTTACTCATTCAGTCTACTATTTACTTACTTTCATACCAAATTTCAGCTTTTGTTGAAGTATTCATCAAAAGTGTTCATCTGAAACTATACTAAACTATTGATTTAATAATTTTTGCCCCTGGTCTCAACTTCCCTATTTGTAATATCAATGTGTAATTGCCTATTCCCTAGGAATTGGTAGGAGGTATGTCACCTACCAATTAGATATTACTATACATATGCAATTAGTATTATTCTCAATGCCAATGATTCAATATTCAGATATATTGACATGAGTTGTATATTGCAAGCAATAATGTACCAAATTTTTAAAAATTATATATTTTGAAAACATATTCAGATTTAGGACTGTCACAATAATATACATTCTCACTCATTCTCATTGATATTTAAGTTGATTTTCCTGAGAGAAAACAAGGTGGAATTATAGCCAGGTACCAGAAATTACACAGTGTATAGAACAAGTCTCACTGGCCACTGGTCCACTTATGGGTGTCTGTCACACACATGAGTGTCATCAGTCACATGCGTCACAGTGGAGAAAAAGTTTTCATATTCCTCTTCTACAGTCTTAGTCTTTACTGGGAATTATAATCAATCACCTTTGGAATATTTCCATGCTACAGTAGGATTGTTCACCATTAAAAATAAGAGTTTCCTTGGTGACACTATTTAATATTGCATGTAACCACCAATATTACCTGGTCCCTTTTTCTGCCTTTATTTTTTTTTCCATATCACTCATCTCCATCTGACATACTATATATTTTAATTATCTTTTTTTACCTTACTTCTAGAATATAAACACTCCATGAGAACAGAAATAATTGTCATGTTTCCTACTATTTCCCAAACTTTTACAATATTCTCAAAAGTGACAGAAGAGAAATCATCCAATCTAGTAGTTAGTTTCTCTGCTTAAAAAATTAGAAACAATCACATTTTTCAAAGACTTGAGTAATATATACATTCCAAGAACTTTCGAAGAAACACTTCTCAAATCAACATCTTTGAAAGGAAAACTACCCATCAATTGTCAAATGAAGCAGTACTATTAAATAAACAATAGATTAGTAATTCTATTAAATGAGACCACTAAAACTTTCCTCTGAACTATTGTATTATGAAGGATGAAACTAAGATGAATCAACTTTTAATTAGCAACTAGAAATAAAAATATTATGAAGTCCCAAATTATTTTACAAAAAAATCCTAAACTTAAGTAATGCTGAGCATGAATGGACTCATGCAATGTACTTATTTTTAGTTAAACTTTTTATTTTGAGATAATTGTTGATTCACATACAGTTGTAAGAAATAATACAGAAAGATTCCATGTATCACTTACCCAGTTTTTCCCAATGGTAAACATCTTGCAAAACTATAGCACAATATCACAGCCAGGATATTGACATTGATGCAGTTAATATGTACAACATTTCCATCACCACAAGAAACTCTCATGTTGCTCCTTTATAGCCACATCTACTTCCCTCCTGCCCCAGCTCCCTCCCTAACTGCTGGGAACCACTAATGCATTCCATATTTCCATAACTACGTCATTTCAAGAATGTTATATAAATGGCATAACTTGTTCTAAGGTTATAATGTTTAGTCCTTTAAAATTCACTTTTCTTTTTCACTCAGCATAATTCTCTGGCCATTCATATAGGTTGTTGAGTATACTGATAGCACTTTCTTTTTATTAAATAGTATTCCATGGTATGGATATACCACAATTTGTTTAACCATTATGTATTGAAGGACATATGGTTGTTTCCAGTTTTTGGCTATTATGAATAAAGCAGCTATAAATATTTATGTGCAGATTTTCAAATGAACACAAGCCTTCAGTTCTCTGGAATAAATGCTCAGAAATTCAATGCTGGATTGTATAGTAGTTGCACACTTACATTTTAAAGAAACTGCCAAAATGTTTTTCAGAGTGGCTGTACTATTTTACAGTCCCTCCAGCAACGTAAGAGTTACCACTCTCTCTCACACAGACTCAGTGGGGTGGGGAAGGGGTATCTTGGTACTGCTGGGTGAGAATGGAAGGCCAGGCTGTCTCCACTGATGCTCCAGGGGACTCATTACAGGCTAGCAGAGGTGAAAGTCCTGGCCCCTACTGGGCCCTCCCTGAAGGCACCTTGGGGGTTTGATACATCTCCTTGTAGCCTGGCAACAATGGATGTCTTGGCCCCCATGCAGCCTTTGCTAGTCTGGGTGGGGGAGGGAACTACAGTTTTATTTTGTTTTGTTTTTCCCTGTGGTGTTTGGCACCACACAAAAAAGAGAAGTTTGGAAGTAAATAGAGACTAATGTCTAAAATTATTCTTTTTGTCTTGCCAGGGTGTTCCTTTCTTGGTCTTTAGTTTGAGAAAGTAGGCTTTTGCTGGGGTGCTTTTTCTGTCAGTGCTCATGGGTGTCCTGGGTTGCTTGTTTTCACAGCACATCTAAGATATATGAGGGGAAAAAAAGCCCAGAGAAGTTACCACCAGATTGTTCTTCTTATCCCAAGGTCCCTAGTTGGTCTGCCTTCTCTCAACTTTCAGAGTCTTCTCATGTTTGTTGTACATGTAAAGTCCAGGGAGAAAGAGTGAGATAGGAATAGAGGAAAATATCTCTATCTTCCTGGATGTGGAAGCCCAGGCAATATATTTTACTCCTTAAAACCGTCAGATAGGTAAGTAGGTAGTCATTACTGAACCTTCTGAAAAAAGCATCTAGATCTTTGTCATCAAAATGGTAGCCACTAGTCATATAGGGGTATTTAAATTTAAATTAATTAAAATTAAATAAAAATCTAATTTCTCAATTGCACTAGCAACATTTTTGAGTGCTCATGTGGCAATAATAGCCACCTGTGTCTAGTAGCTACCATATTGGGTTATGCAGATACAGAATATTTTGAACATCTTAGAACATTTATTGGACAAGGGTGAACTAGGCACTGAACAAAATGGCTCATGATACTATTAAATGTTGATTTAAAAAACAGGGGAAGAAATAAAAATATATAACAGATTGGTGAATACATGACCCTGTGAATTATAGGGATGGAAAGGATGTGAGTTTATTCACAAGGCAAATTTGCAAAATGGAAATCGATCTAGTACCATACCATAGATCTTTTGTGATTTTAAGCTGCATGGGTCCATCCCTATGACAGTTCATTTTTCTTTGAGTTGGTGAAGTTTGGAACTTTACTAGCTAATGGATGTGGCAGCTGAGATTAGTGTGTTTTCACCTTGACATTGCATGTTATGTTACGCTCAGATACCATCTGACAAGTGTTGAACATATTCATTCAACATCATTTTATTTGCTAAAGGGGATACATCTACTTTATAGAATTGTTTTTCAAAACAATAAACTGAAATGATATTGGGGCAACTTTAAGCAAGAGAGTACAATTTCAGGGCAGTAGAGCCCCAGTAAAGATAAAATATGTACAAATGAAATGTAAAATGGCTAAACATCTTAAAGCTCCTTGTTATTTGATTTATTCAACCACTATTTATAAAATGCATGCTATCACAGTTCAACCATTAATTTCAAATTGGCTTCCTTAATTAATGGAAAAGTAAGGAAAAAAACCTAGCCAATTTTATTCTGCATCTAGCTTCCCTTCTATTTGTACCATCTAGTCATAAATATCTTTCATAGTCATACCAATCACATTGGACCCCTTATTATTTGAAAAAAAATACTTTGTACTTTCTGCTTCCCTGGTTAACTTATATTTTACCCTCATTAATTTATTCCACATATATATCTATATGTATCTATATATATCAAGTGCCTACAGTAAGCCAGGAAATTCTAGGCACCAAAGTACATCTGTCAACAAAACAAAAATTCTTGTCTGAACACTTATGTTCCAGTGGGAGGGGGGTAATAAATATATATAATAAATAATAAATAATTTATTAATAATATAATAAACAATAAATATAATAAATAAATTAGAAAATGAGTGCAATGAAAAAAGAAAAAAATAACAGGTTAAAGGTGGATAAAATGGGAGGTCTGGGGCAGATTAAGTTACCATTACAGGATCATTTGTTGAAATCTCAGCTGTTCTCCAATAACCATGTCAAATGCCACCTTCTCTATGAAGCCCTCCTTAACACATTAGTTAAAATTTACTTCTCCCACTATGCTCTTTCAGCACTTCTTATCTGTATTATAACACTTAGCCTGGTGTTAGAAATGGATGTATCTGTCCTTTTATTAGACTGTAATGCTTTAATAAAGAGAATGTTCCTTATTAATCATTTTATCTCTTGCAGAGTCACACATAATGGTTGGCTTAATAAGTGTTTATTGAATAATGAACTGTAAATTGAACATGAATTAAAAAAGACCCAGATTATTTATAGAAGATAATCCTGATATTAGGATTCAAAAATACAAATTCAGCACATAGACAAGGGGTGCCAACCTCTGTTCACACTTACATTGTTCCCTTCTGCTAATGTCCACAGGGCTAGAGAGACAGTAACTGTTTTGTTGGAGGAGGTCTTTTTCTGCCCTTGCTGGAATTCTCATAAAAAATACCACTTACTATACATGCCCAACAAATCAAGTAAAATAGAGGCATCATCGAGAAGTTAAATTTGTCTTCAGGGCTGTCATGCATTATCCATACGGCCTACTAAATTTACTGTTATGCGTTAGAATTCAGGCAACTTAACACTGTTTTCTTTATATAACATCGTGCTTTTATCTGAGAAGATATGATTTATGTGAAATTGTCCATCTTTATTTTTCTTTTAGGCAATAAATTAAAAAAGCTACATTCTTCTCTATTTTTATCAGAAAATATACTTCTTTACACACTTGAGAACCAGTAGAACTTGTTGGCTGAGAAATTGTATTTCTTATAACATAATAACATACCACCTTGAAAGTGCTGTTATAAACAATATTTACTGCATTCGTGAGTACTAAATAAAGCAAAACTATGAAATTGATTTTGCTTACACATTCTGTAGGTATCCTAATAGGTAGGTATGAATAAAAGACTTCCCCTAAACAATCACATAAGTAAAAGTACATGTAGTTTTCGCATTTTACGTCATTTAAAAATATTTTAGAATGTGAAAATTTGGTTAGTGCATAGTTAGAGAGCATTTATGAATTCTTAGTAATTCAGATACATTGAACTGATGAATTAGTGATTAGTGTTGCTTTTTTGAATAGAGATGTGACATGAAATATTCATGAATGTTCTACTGAAATTGCTGATGACGAATTCTGGTGATAATGAAGAATTTAAAACAAACCTCTTTTACATAAGGGAATGTGTTTGTATTCTTGATATTTTTATTAAACTGAAACATTGATGTTTCTTTTACAGGTACTTATTTATATTCAAAATGCACATAATGGTATATATTTCTATTCAGTTTTATCCCTGATATGCAGAGACTTACCAGAGAGGATAATAATTTGAGTTTTCATTATTAGAGAAACGGGGATTGTTCCTTATGATAATTATAGGGAAGTCAGGTCATAAGTGAGAACGGTAACAGTGGTGAGTGGAAGAGAGAATGTGCTGGTATAAGCAGAACAAAGGTAAAGGATGTACAGGGTGACCACAAACATGAGAAACCATAGCCATGCCCGCTAGATTCAACATTTGTTTGCCTTAGAGTTTGGATCTTATGTCTTATTACTACTTTCCCTTGTGAGTAGTACAACACTGCTACCTGTGTATGTATACATAGGCCTGCGATAGGTGCTCGTTTAATGAATTTAATTACTTACATCAGTCCAGGCAAGTTGCTAAATTTACTCTTTGTCTTGAAGGCTGTGTTCGGATGCAATCAGAACAAGTGATAAAAGTTGTTATGTGAAATAATTTGAGACGATTTTAGTTGTTTGACATACTTTTTAAGGCTTTGACCAATTATTGGTTGTCATGTTATTATAAGAGAGTTTAAAGTTTAAGTGGGCAAATCTATGGTTGGTTAATCCTCTTAGGTAAAAAACATTAACATTAGTAGCTCTCATAATGATTACTTTTTATTAACATGTATTGCTAGACACATTTTCAAAGACCAAATGTGTTTATATATATGCAAAAATTTAAATTAGGTGTCTGTCTGCACAGAATGAACATTTTAGTGCATAGCTGCTGAAACATACACACACTACATTTGTAAGTTTAGAGCTTATAATAAATGAGCTTTTCTATAGAAAGGATGCAACATGGTGACTCAAAAGAGGACATTTCATCTGCATAAAAGTGAAAGGAATTTTAATAAAATTGTTAACAATACATGAATTTCTTTTAGCTACACAATTTCTTTCAATACTGAATTAAAATTCTTATTCAGGAGTGCAGATTCTCTGGCATCTTGTAGATGTTCTGACTTACTACTATTTTATCAGTAAACATTAGCTGGGTGGTGTCGTGTAAGAGAAAAAGATGTTTTTAATCTGTCTATGTAGGTAGGCCTACTGTTCTCAGCAGATAAGAGAGAGAAGAGAAACAAGGTATAGTGTTGAAGTATGAAAAGCTAAAAGGTTAAAAAAAGCATACTTATCCTTTAAGGACAATTTCCTTGAATATTATTTTTAGAGCAACGTGCAAATAATATAATTGAAGGTCAACAAAAAGCAATCCGCAAATATAATTTAAGAAATGGGTACATAAATATAATTTTCATTTTAGCTTGAAATATATATGAAAGTGGTATTTGATCCTGATCAAGTTTTAGAGAAATGACAAAAATTGCTTTTCTGTACTATCCAGTCACACGCCATAAAGATTTTTCTGAGGAAAGACTTATAATAGGAAGTTCTCTTTTTCCTTTTAAAAAACAGTACAGTCAAATTTATCTTTCCTTATCTAGACTCTGATCAATTGAACCCCCCCGCCCCCCACCTTGAAGCATTCGTCTTTAATTCCGTTCTGTGACTCCAGATAGAAATTTTAAAAAACACATTTCAAAACGGCATTTATTATCCAGGCACTTTAATTCAATAAGTATTTAGCACCTATAATATGCCTAATATTGGGCTATGTATACAATGGAATCACTTAAAAACCACACATTGTGTATTTTGTTTGACAGTTGTGACTTGCACACACTGACCAATTAAAGAACACACAGTATGCTAAGCTTTGCACTCAGACAAAAGTGCTATGGTGTTTCACAGAAATGATGGATTATTATGAAGTAGGGAAGCTGGAAAAAAACTTCCTGGTGAAGGTAAATTGGGAAAGCTGTGTATGTCTAAAGTGGGTGACGAGGAAGAAAAACCAGTGTTCAAGGTGTGGGAAAAAGAAAGAACAAAAGGAAAAGGGTGAGATAGTTTAGCCGGTGGAAAATAAATCAGCCTCTTAGAGCAGATTTGTTTACTTGGAGTGGTGGGGACTCGGTCTTGGCTGTAGCCTCAGACTATGCTTTCATGTTTACTTCAAGTTTCAGAGCTCTCTCCTCTCATCCATCTTCATCTTGTTGATGATATTACTTATGGGATTCTCTTGCTTATGCTGTCCATATTTTACCTTTTTTGAAAAATAATTTTTTATATTTCAATTACAATTGACATACAATATTATATTAGTTTCAGGTGTACAACATGATGATTAGACATAACTTACAAAGTGATCACCCTGATAACTCTAATACCCATCTGACACCATACATTGTTATTATAATATTTTAAAAAATTTCATTTGTTTATATTTAGAGAGGGGGAGGAAGGGAGAAATAGAGGGAGAGAAATGTCAATGCGTGGTTACCTCTCGAGAGCCCTCCCACTGGGGACCTGGCTGGCAAACCAGGCATGTGCACTGACTGGGAATCAAACCAGCAACCTTTTAGTTCATAGGCTGGTGCTCAATCCACGGAGCCACACCAGCCAGGGCCTACAATATTATTGACCATACTCTCTATGCAATACTTTACAACCCCACGACTATTTTGTAAATTATCAATTTGACTTCTTAATCACTTCCTATTTTTCACCTGTCCCCCAACACACTCCCTATCCAGCAACCATCTAAATGTTCTCTGCATCCATGCATTTGTTTGTTTTGTTTATTTTATGTTTTAGGTTTCACATACGTGAAATCAAATAGTATTTGTCTTTCTCTCTCTGACGTATTTCATTTAGCATAATATCCTCTAGGTCCATCCATGTTATTGCTGATGGCATCATTTTCTTTTAAATTTTCCACTCCAGAATCAGAACCTTTTCTTATAGTCCCATACACTGGGTAGTTCCCCCTTTCTTGTTCTCTTCAGCTACCTGTATTTTTTCCCTGAAGACTGTCACCAAAAATACAGGAAACCATCCAGGTTTAAGTTGGCAAATGTACTTGAGTTCCACAAACCTTTATGAAGCACTTACTAGGAGACCGGCATACACAGAGATAAAGAAGCAGGGGTTCCCACCCTTCTAAAGTTAAGAGCAGGAAAAAGCTTTTCCTGCCTGAGTCTGCCTGTATTGTCCTTTATTAAAATTGCAGTTTAAAGTCTTCCAAAATAGAAAAAAGTAAATGATAAATGTGAAGCCTAACATCACCCCAAATAGAATAATAAATAGATTACATCTGTGAAGCACCCGTGATGACAGGGTAGCACTGTTGTGTAATTTGGGTTCCAGCTGTGTCGCTTCAAGTTTTACTTTGAACAAGATGATATAGGAAAAGGGGAGGGGAACTGATATTTCTTGATTACCTACAATGTGTCCAGCACTGTGAGTGGTAACAATTGTATATTGAATACTCATAGATCACATCACCTCTCAGCTCCCACTTCAAAACAAAAAACCAGCACCATTACCAAAAACACAATAAAAGAATACATTCTTCCTATTTTAAAGATAAATAAAATTCAGATACAGATAGGCTAAGAAGCCTGAGAGTTGAGCCTGGTCCTAACCTTCCAATTCTACCACTTAGTAGATTTTGGGCTAAGTTATTCATTCATTTATTCAATACTCACTGTATGTCAAGCATACACTGCTTGGCACTGGGTTTTAAGAAAACAATGTGACTTGGTCCCTTCCCTTAAAAGCTCTTACGATGTAATAAAGGGAGACAGGCATGTAAGGAAGCCTTATAATTCAGTGAGAAGTGTAGCTCTGGAAGCCTGTGAAGAGTAGTGTGGGGTAAAAATGAGTCCATTGTACCCAGGTCTGGCAGATAGCAGAGGTCAGGACAGCTTTCACAAGAAAAGTGACCCTGGAGATTCACATAGTCACCCATTGAGTCAGGTGATTGTGAGAAAGAACAAGGCATTCTTACTTGAACATCAGGGCCTGAAACAGCTTGGGAAGAAATGAAAGTGGTTCAGAGTGGCTGGAATGAGAGAGCTCTAAGTCATGGCCAAAAATATCCACTTTCTTGGTTAGAGGATTAAAGAAATAACATATATACTGTGTTAAACAAATGCTTACATAGGTTATTAATAAATATTTCTTTCTACTGTTCCTCTTTCAGTGGCTGTTTGATTATATCACCTTCTAGCTCTCAAATTTCATGATTCTTACCGTATCGTATGGGTTCTGTTGTGCATTGGTTCACACACTGTCTGGTACATTGCACACATTAAATAAATAGTCTCTACCACAGTTGGTAGATGTCTGGGTAAAAGATGATGTGGATTTTGGTAAATGGTGAAAACAGAAGTGGAACTTAGCTTCAATGTTTTCCTTTTCTTTGTTCCTCCATAGTAACTTGAATAGCGTTTCGCATGTATGTATATGAATGTTGTGAAAGTGCGGAGTTCAACACATTGAGACAGAATTCAAGATTTTTCCATGGGAACTGCTAACCTGCTTCCTAGTCCAGAAGTGCTGCTTTTCTGTCCCAGAGTTTTTAAGGTCATAATATCAACCATACTGCCAGATTTGAAGGAAACATACCATAATAGCATAATCTTAGAGCACTTCACTTCTGTACAGAGCTCACTGTCAACTCTCTCTCCACTACCTGTGCTCCCTCAATCTTTATAATATGGTTGTGTACACACTTGTATCTCTTCTCAAAAGAGTATAAACTCTTTGAAGCCTTGACTTGTCTTATTCAACTTTGCCTTGCCTAGTTACCACCTCAAGTCACAGAATATCTACCAGGGGTGTCCCACCTTTTGGCATCTCTGGGCCACACTGGAAGAAGAAGCGTTGTCTTGGAACACACATTAAATACACAAACACTAACGAAAACTGATGAGCAATAAAAAAGGTTTTAAGTAAATTTATAATTTTATGCTGGGCCACATTCATAGCCATCCTGGGCCACATGAGGTCTGATGGCAGCGGGTTGGACACCCCTGATCCACTGTAGATATTCAGCAAGTATGTTAAGTTTAAAAAAATACCTGTTTAATCACAATATAATCTTACTTATTACATAGCAGGGTTCCCTGAAGTCTAGCAACACACTCATATTAGGTAAGTGATGTAGCTAGAGGGCATAGGAGGGGATCCTACTACCTAACATGGTAGCTATCACATCATTTATTACACGTTT
Organism: Mormoops blainvillei; assembly: GCA_004026545.1. Classification (NCBI taxonomy): domain Eukaryota; kingdom Metazoa; phylum Chordata; class Mammalia; order Chiroptera; family Mormoopidae; genus Mormoops; species Mormoops blainvillei. The sequence continues at coordinate 253,348 of PVJD01000507.1, read as the reverse complement.
TCAAGGAAGGTCTGCATGGTATAGTGGTTAAGAGCATTAGCTATAAGCCATACTAGCTGGGTTTGAACCTTATGCAAGTCATAAGACCTTGTGCACATAACCTAATTTCTCTGTGCATCAGTATCCTCTCATCTGCAAAGTAGGAATAATAATCTGAAATGCTAATAGCATCTTGTCATAAAGATTTACTGAGTTAATACATGTAATGCACTTTAGAATAACACTGGCACATCACAAGTGCGTAGTCAGAATTAATTCTTATTTTATACTCTGCTAAAGTTTTATACAAATGTAACTGGGAACAGGGTAGTACTTGGCCATAGGAAGGAAATGCAAAGGCTATTAAGAAGAGGAATGTTAGGAAAATATCCAGAAATGTGACTGTAATACCCAACTTAGGCCAAATAACTTCTTTAGGCAGAAAAACCTCTCTGCCATGAGGTGTGAGGCTGAGGTGCTGTGTACTTGATTGAATCCACTTACCTGGGTGGGGGATCAACATGTCTCTTCTTGGTGGTGAAGTAGCCTACCTCTCGAAGTCATTTTTGTAAGCATGGCCAAGTTGTAGGAAAAATTGTATCATAAAAAATCACTTCATGTCAAATGAGTTATTTTTCCTATTAAGAGTATTTGTGAGCAGCTGGGTATTTTATTTTATTTTTAGATTTTACTTTTTATTTATTTTTAAGGAGAGGGGAAAGGAGGGATAAAGAGGAGGAGAGGAACATCTATGTGAGAGAGAAACATCAATCCGTTGCTTTTCACACACGCCTGGACCGGAGACCAAACCAGCAACACAGGCCTGTGCCCTGATGGGAGATGGAACTGGCGGCCTTTCACTTTGTTGGACAGTGCCCAACCAGCTGAGCCTCACTGGTTAGAGCAGCAGCTTGGTATTTTAAACTACACTGTGAGATTGACTTTTCTTAGCATGCAAAATTTATAATGTGTAGTGATGATGTGGAGTACTTTAAATAGAGGATTTAAATATCAGCGATATAAAGAGCCACTTCTTTTAATAATGGAGACATATATTCTTTAATTAATGGACTGTAAGACTTTCACTTTCTCAGAAAGCAATCATTTGGGCATTTAACTAGGTATAAAGCAATAATGTTAGTCAAGGGAAATACTATTCCTAATAGTAAAACATTATGAGGCTAATAATGATAGAAGGTACATCATCAAAGGAAAACACTGACTTGTGAGGAAAAATGATTCATCAGGCTTCGGAAGTGATGACTTATAAAGGTAATTATGGCACCGGACAAAGCCTTTTGGAATAAACAAAAATTTAATTGATTCATATCGGTCACTGTTTCTCACTTAATGTGTGCTTTTGAGAGCCACTTCAATGCAAAATAGGTGAGGGTCAGAGTAATAAGAAGGGTTAGTCTTCCAGAAGAAGAGAAAATATAATAATCTTCCTTCCCCCCATTGTCAAAATCCTTCTTGTTTAAGGATATCAGAAACCTTTAGTTAGCTACAATGAACTGTTGATTTTATCAGAATACTATAACATGAAACCTTGCAAAGTGAAGCAATCTGTGTTAAAAAAAGTTCATTATGTGGCTAGTTCCTGACTATTTTTTATAGTACAACTACAATCATTTGAAAGTTGAAATGTAATTTTTATTTCTTTACCTTTATTAAACTATTCTATATCTGGGTTCTTATTGTAGATAACCTCAACACCAGTTTTTAAGATGGTCAGAAATAATATTATCCATACATATATTTTCCAGAGATTTTATTTCCAAAAGCCAAATTGGATATTCTTTCTTAACTATGGTCTAATGATGAGTGCAATACTAAAGTATTATAATTCTCAATATAATTTTTCTACTACTTAACAGTCTGCCCTTAGTATCTCAATTTCTGCCTACAAATTAATTTAAAAATGTTCATTCTTAACTCACAAAGTTGGTGGAAGGATACAATCTGACAGTAGATATCAGTAACTTTTGGTAGTAGAAATGTTTTGTAAATGCTTTGGCATTCTTGTTATTAGTTACGTTTGTTATTACCTGTCATGGAATTTTGTGCAGTTAACATTCTCTGAAGATCAGAGATTATTCAAATTTTATTACATGTTTGGTGAAAAAGCAAAGAACACATTGCTTGGTGTTATCCATAGTTTTTTTGGGGGGTCTATGTCTTAAACTAATTATCGACTTCTATATCAGATGTCACGTTCTGTGGGTACACAGAAGCAATTTTCCTTACTTATGGCAGTCGTAGTAAATTGGGTCCCAAACTGACCACAGGAAACTATTTATTCTTATGATCAGGTGAAGTTGTATTAGGCCCAAACTCTGTGTGCTGGACTGATTCTGGTTTTGAATTGTATGACATGGCTTAAATATCTCCTTAATCTGCTTGAAAAATGTAATTGATATGTAGGAATGAGACTCCACAGTGAATCCCCTCAGTAAAAAAAAAAAATTAAAAAAAAATGCCTAGTTTATTTCTAAATGGCAATCCCCAATTGTCACATCACATCAATCATCTGACCGTAGTATAATCTGACTTCTGTTGAGCAGGAATGTACTTTAAAGGTCAGGTCTCATGATGAAGAAATTTAGCTTAGTAAATTGTGCAGCAAAAATGCCTAAATCCAGAGCACTGTGGTGGTGCTGGCAGAACTAGTTGCTCTTCAAATAGCAAAGGTGAGGAAAGAATGGAAGACTTAAAAGTCTTAAAGTCTTTTGCCTAAGCACATTTCCTAACGTTCCTGCCTGTATCTCACTAAAATGTTGGATAAAGAAATGGGGTTGGAGATTTCATAGAAGGTGCACACTGGAGTACAACAGGCACAACTTATTTGGCCAACGTTTTAAAACTTTGGCAAATTACATATTCTTAAAACCATCTAGATTTCTGACTTCTTGAGACACTGGAGCCTCTGGCCACAGTGGTCCCGTATTCCACATGGCGGAAAAGCAGGCTGGATCTGAGAATCAGCTGCTCTCTTTACACACGCCTTACAACTTGCTATTCTTTATCCCACCCTTACTCCCCTTATCCATTTAGCCTGTTTCGCCCCGCAGGCACTTTGAGACCCGCAGTTTATGAGATGGATGCAAGGACTTTTTTTTTTTTTTTTTTTTTTAATGGACAACTCTCTTTGTTAAAGGAGCTGTTGGGGGACGGAGGAACCAACGCTGGTTTGTTTCCAAACAGTCCTAAATCTCCCGTTTTGCAACGGTCTGATCCAAACCTACTTCTCCAGAATGGCCAAGAGTATGGAACTAAGTGTAGAAGGATGGACCTTGTAGTTCCACCTCTGCCACAAACCCTCTGTGTGACCTTGGGCGAGTCCGTTAAGCTCTCTTGGCCAAAGGTGATGATGGTATGTAAAAGATCTTAATACCTGTTGTGAACATCTCACACGGCTGTTGCACAGCACACGACACTTTGAAAGTACACCTAATTTATAAACCGCAAAAACGGTTCCCAGCATAAGCATCTGTTACAGAGTGCGACACTGATTTTAGAAGTCGGTTACTGGAATCCGCTGTAGTTCCGTGCTGCTCCCATCTCCCACGCTCCGGGTGGGCGAGCGGAAGACGATTCTCAGGGGAGATCTGGGTAACTGGCTTAGACATGCAGCAAAAGTTCCTTAGCGGGGGTGAAATTATTGGCGGCATTTTTTAGCCCCCAGCGTGATATACAAACTCTTAGCGGAGATGGCAGACCCCGCCCCGACGGCAGCGCGGGAGTCGGTTCCCGGGCCAGCTTCCTGCTCTAAACCTGGGTTCCACAGGTCTGGCCTGTCTCCCGGTCGGGACCCCAGACCCGGGACCCCAGACCCAGGACCCTTCGCCTCGCACTCATCCTCAACCCCCACAATCACCTCCCTCGTCCCCCCTCCACGTGACAAGAGCCGGAACCGTCACTTCCGGCGGCGCGGGCAGCGCGCCTGCGCGAGGCGCCCGGCCTCCTTGAGCGGTTGGCAGCGGCGCCGCTCCGCCAACGGCCGCGAGTGGCGGGCGGCGTGGGTCCAGCTCCGGCGGCGCCGCGGGCTGCGGTTCTGACGGTGTGCGTCTCGGGAGGCCCAACCCACTCTCCGCAGGGGTCGGCCGCCCCGCCCCCTTCCCCATCTCGCTCCCACCTCCCCGGCTCCGCGCAGGGTGCCCAGAGAGGCGGGAGCACCCGGGGCTCTCCGGGAAGCTTTGGCGTCGCCCCTGCGCTCGGGTCCGCCCCCTAACGCCCCGCCCCGTCCCCGCCCTCCCCACCGCCCTCTGCGGGAGCCAAGCAGCTGCAGCGGAGCCGCGGAGCGGGCGGCGGGGCCGGGGCAGTGAGCTCTGGGAGCGCGGAATGTGAGGCTCGGCGGCCCGCAGCACTCACGGACGCTCGGACGGGCGAGGGGCGGCCACCCCTCGTGGATGACCGGCCGTTCCGGGCTGCGGACTCACCCTCTCGCTCGCCCTTGCTCACGCCCCGCGCCCTCCAGCGCGCCGGCGGGACCATGAAGAAGTTCTCTCGAATGCCCAAGTCGGAGGGCGGCGGCGCCGGAGGAGGAGCGGCGGGTAGCGGAGCCGTCGGGGTCGGGGCCGGCTCTGGCTCCGGTAGCTCGTCCGTGGGGGTCCGAGTGTTCGCGGTCGGCCGCTACCAGGTCACCCTGGAGGAGTCGCTGGCCGAAGGTACGGGCGCCCGGGGAGGCTCAGGCAGGCAGGTGAGGTAGGGCTGGGGTGTGGCAGTGGCTTCTCCCGGTCCTCGCCTGCTTCTCTGGCCGCCCTCTCGGGTTACTCTTCTTCCCTTTCTGCATCCTCTGTTGGATCAACGGGCTCTTAAGAGTAACTCGGGAATTCGCTCTTAAGCCAGCTCTTCTCGCCGCTGGCTGCTCTGGCCAGTGCACAGCTCTCTTATGAGTTTAAGTCATTTTCAGTCCTTCTTGACGCGAGGAAATAAATAGAAAAAGCCCTGGCGAGTGATGTGGCTTACGATTGGGCCAGTGACTCATTAGAGGGTCAGATCGAGCAGGATTGAGGCTCTGCTCTGCCAGCTGTGCTCAGGCGGGTGTCATGCGTTGGCTTCTCCATCTGAGTTTCCAGCCGCGCCGCAGGGCACAGGACCCTGCAGCCTCGGGTGTTGAACCTGGTTTTGCGCCTGCTCTATCATCAGTTGAAAAACAATATTATTTCTGTGTGCGCGCGCGTTGGCGTTGATAATTTGCCTCAGATTCAGTTAGTAGGTGGCTTTGGGCAAGCAGGTAAACTTGAAGTCCCTTTATCTTTTGTTATTTGGAATCTTTCTTATTCATTCCCTTTCAGTATGTCCCTTAGGTAGTACTTTTAAGTGGTGATATAAAAGCAGGTAAACTTTAACTTGCGAAGTTTTGTGTTCCGCCCTTCGGTATCTTTACCAAGCTATATCAGCAGTTTCAGGTCTGCTTACAAAAAAGTTTACTCCATTTTAGAAAGAAAAAAATGCTACACGTAGTTTTGTATTATTTGGATAATTGGCTTCTACAAAATGCTTTCTCTTGTTTGTTACATGTTTCATTGACTTTTGAGTTTTTAATTGTAAAATGATATTATAAAATAAATACTTTTGAAAATGGATAAGAAATAATTGGTTGATAAAGAGCCCTTCTAACAGTTCCAAGATTAAGGGAGAAGAAATTTGAAGAGTAGTTTTGGTCCTCCTAAAGATGATGTGGTTTGAAGACAGTAGGCTGAGGTTATACTTTTGTTTTTTTTGGAATGCCATAGCAAATTAGTGCAAGAGAAGAATCTGAAGACTTTTGTCTGTAAAGTATTCTACAGGGAAAAAAATGTTGAATTATTTAGAGGTGGATGTCATTGTTTTGCAAAACTTTGCCCCTAGTAATGAGCCTAGCTGAACCTTGGAGAGGTTGGAGGAAGGATCCTTAGCTTCTCAAAAGAATGAATATATATGGTTATTTGTCAGGATAGATAGATTTACAAGGCTGTAAAGTTTCCTGGGTCTTTATTATGTGTGAATTTCAAGTGTTGGTTTGGATTGAATTGTATTACCACACATGCTATACTTCTGTCTTTGAATTGTATTAACTAGTTGAAGTGTGACTTGAGTAGTATTGTACTGACTTCATTTCACTAACATTTCACTAAATTGCAGATGAGTTTTTTATTTGAGAGAAAACTCTGACATTTCATCAAACCAGCTTTGCATTTATAGCTTCAGTCACTGCTCTAAACATATCCTGTTATTACCCTAAGCAAGTCATTTTCAATAAAATAATTTTGGAAAATGAAATTAAAAATGAAAAACTTCAAAAGGAGAGTGCTGACTCAGTCGCTTAAAAAATTAAAAAATTCAAGCACTGATTGTGCTCCATTGATTTGTCCTTTCTCTTGGAAAAATCTGTAATCGAGTGCTTGGAGGAAGCAAGGGTTAAAGAAACCCTTTTTGGAAGATGGAACTTTTTGCCACCGAACACCGAACACCCCAGCGTCTGCGGCTAGGCTTTAGCCTGCCATGGAGGGGGGAGGCTGAGGGCTGGGCGTTCTTCTCTTGTGAGTTTCTTCTCTCTTGAGTTGTGCATGTACACAACTGACATTATCTATATTTGGCTTACTTCTTGATTTTGATAATTTATTCCTGTTTTAGATGCTTAACATTCTTCTTTGCACATAAGTAGTGCCACAATTTAGGCAAGATGTTTAAGCACAAGTATGGTTCACATTCAAGAATGATCAATAATTGACAGATGCATTTGCCTGATTATAAGATTAGGGCAAGTGCTTCTGAAAAGGCATTAGAGTTTAGAGTACCTGAATTGGGGAGAATAAAACCATTGAGTGGGAAAAGGGGTAGAAGCAAAGACCAAAAAACAAACTTCATAGATTCATAGATTTTATGTTTTGCTTTAAGTCAGTATTGTTTAAGCAGGGGCCAAGACCCATGTGCCCTGAGGTGTTTTTGCTACTCTACTGCAAACATAGGCAGGTTGCTCAGAATGACCTCCGCAGTGTCTTTGAGGCTTCATAAAATCTGGCACACGCATGAATGTGCTTGTTCTCTCCCCGCTCCCGCCCCCGCCCCCCCCATTAGTTGTGTTCTATAAAGTTACCATAAACAGTGAATTGGCGAATACTGATCCATTCCTCTTAGGGGAAATACAGGGTTAGGGTACTGCAAGCCTCTGTTCACAACCAGTCAGTATATAATTGTTGTGTGTGTGTTTCTGTTTAAAGAAACTTTGTTTAATATATATTGTTGACTGATTAACATTGAACTTATGGCCAACAGCACTGCAATTCATGCCTAAATGAAGTTTAGCTAATACACCTATGTTCTCTGTAAGGGGCATCATGGCCTTGTGCTTAGGAACACTAGACAACACTTTGACACAATGCTTGGCAACCATTTAAAAATTAAAGTCACCAATAAAAAGCACATAAATGAGAAAAACGTGACACTAAATAGATCTTGAAGAGGTATGTGTTTATAGTGTGAGAGATGAAACCAAAAGGCACAGCATCACCTTCTTGACTCCACCTGGCCTACTCAAAATTTTCACCACTTATGTGCATGTAACTGTGAAAGTGCCATTGTATTGATTTGGGGGATTTATGCTGATTTGGGGGATACAAATAAATTTTAGCAAGTCAGCGACTTTTCAAATATGGAATCCCCAAGTAATGAGGATAAACTATATATGTGTATATACATGTTTATATGCATATATATGTGCATACATATTTATATATTATACATATTTAATTTAAAAATTATAAACAGGTTCCCAGGATTACATATACTTGTATGTTATACCTAAACTGCTGGAGTAGTTTTTCTCTCTGAAATGGTTTATGCTTTGTATCATAATATCTTTCTGATTAAGCACATATATGTTTGAAAATGCTGAAAACTTGCACCTTTGTAGTTCCTTCTCAGAGTTTAGAGGGCTGATATAATGGGGCATTTTCATGGATTGTCTCAAAAACAGTTTAGTTTCAGGAGTGCATGCTAACTAAATTCAATTTTGGATTATAGAAATGAGATAGAGACATATATAAATTTTAGCTTGAAACAGTGTCAGATTGTCAAGCACATACTTGTACAAGTCAGTGTAATCTTCTGAGTTCATAGTACTGGCTTTTCGATCACATGCCTCCATAGGCCTTCAGTGCTAGTTAGAGGAATTTAATATTGATTTTTAATGGGAAGAAGTTGGTTCCCAAGTAGAGGACATTTTTTTCTAAATGTTTTGATTCCAAGTGTACTTAACTGGTTAGTGTAGAGACTGAGACACTGCTCATAATTTGTTGAGATAAATTTAATCATCAAGTTAGGGGGGTTACATAGAAATGATGTTTTGAATAAGATAGGGTGGATAAGACTTTCTGATGTGGGCATGGGGATTTGGTGGCACTGTCAGTAATCGGAGGCCAGGAATTTACTACAGAGTTCTGTAAAAGTGTAATAGCTCTCTCAGAGTTAATGGCTTATATTAAGGTGAGCAAATTTAGGCAGAAGTGTTCATCAGTTCTCATTGTTAATTTTACAGGAAGGTAATAAAGGACGTTTGATTTTGTAATATAAATCAGTAAGAAAATGATGAGTTTAAGAATATCTCATTTGCAGAAATTATCTGTGGTTTCCCAGTAACTTGTAAGTTAAAGTTCCCAAGAGAGGACCGAGAGAACAGAAGGGGAGGACTGTTACTACTCCATAACTGCTTATTCAGTTCCATTTTGTATGCCATGCTCTGGACTAGGTGCTATTTACACAGTGAAGAGCAAAACAGATATTTCTCTGGTGTTGAGGAACTACAGTCTACTGTGGAAGATCAATGTTAAACAGAAATCATCAAATCAATTTAGTTAATACTTTTGGTAATTACATGAGAAGAAAGCACAGGGTTTTAGAAGAGAAAAACCGATTCAGTTTATAGTGGAGGATAAAGGAAGCCTTTAAACATATTTTAGCAGAAATCTGAACTATGACAAAAGATTGCTAAAGGCAGAAGCGTGGGGGTGAGGATAGTGTGGAGTATGTCATGAAGAGACAAGGCCCTATATGGGGAAGAGCTTCAGGAACTGAAATATGTATGCCCAGAGCTGTGGACTAGAGGAAATGTGTTACATCACGTGGAAGAAGGACTCAAGATGATGTTGGAGTGGTCACCAGGATCCAGGTGTCTGTATGCCATTTGTGAATTTTAGATTTTTATTTTAAAATTTGATGGGAAGCTACGGAAAGATTTAAATTACTACAGTGACATTCTTGTGGCGATTGCTCTATAGGGACTGTTGGAGAGGTGTACAAATTACATGATTAATTAAGACAGCAGAGGGGATGGAGACGAATGTTACAGTGCTTGAACAGGAAGATGTGGTGGATTGGATGTGTGTGGGGTGTTGTAGGAAGCAGGAACAGTGACTTACTTCTGCAAATCTTGGATAGAGGTACCATTTGCTGAGATGTGGAAGAGTAGAGAAGGAATAGTTTTGAGGGGCTGGGAGGATATCCAATAGTCTCTGACATGTTTACTTGAGATATCTGGGAGTTAATAGCAAGTGGGAAGTGGAGTACATGGTCTGGTACTCGCTCAGCAGAGGTGTCTGGCTTAGTGAGCATGTGACTGTTATTTAAAGCCATGGGAGAGGATGGATGTTGAATTAAACTCTCAGGAAACATTGTTTCTTTTTCATTGTCATGGAGTTAATGTCTCTTATGAAGAGTAATAGATAATGTGTGATATTAACAAGATAATGTATGACAGTACATAACACCAAATTTCTCAATAAATGTGTGTCAGTTTTACGTTTAGATTTGATTGTAAGCTTTTAGTGAAATCTGATTCTGGAATTGTAGTAACTTGCTTTAGATTAGCTGTTACATTTATCCTGAATTATCATTTATGCTTGTAAAAAATCTGAATCATTTTAATTAGAAAATTATTGTATAGCATTTAGCTATATATCATTTTTAAGTTTCAGTCTGCTATATAGAATTTTGACATAGATAGCAGCATATACTTTCCTAATAAAATGAAAGGTAATTTATAGCAAAGGACATTACATAATCTACATGCTTTTCTTTTAGGTCGTTTATGTTATTGTAGGGATAGCTCCTAGGTTGTAATTTTGATTCCCCTCTGATATATTTTCTCCAGAGTTGGCAGTTTTATTCAAAGACAAGATAGTAACACTAAAACAATACCTGATTTTTATTTCAGGAAAATGTATTGGAAACTATACATTTATCTCTAATAAAAGTGCTTAATTTCACTAACATGTCAGTTTTTTTTGCTTTTAGCTAAAGTCAACTTTGTGTGGTTAATACTGGCATTCTCATGCTGAGCAGAGTAGAAAGGTTGTCTTTGAAAAAATTTTAAATTATGAAAATAAATTAATATTTGTTAGCATCTTTCCATCCTGGGGTCTGCAGAAGGGAAAACTTGAAGTGGTCCTTGATGTTGTGAGCATAAGGAACATACTAGAAGGTAGAATTGATATTTGTCCTTACATCGAGTTTGGTATATATTTTTTAATTTAATTTTTTTTTTAATGTATTGATTTGGTGGGGAGAAAGAAAGGGGGGGGGGAGAAACATAGATTTGTTGTTCCACCTACTTAGGCATTTATTGTCTGTATCCTGCATCCGCCCTGACCGGGGATGCAGCCTAAGTGCATCAGGATGATGCTCCAACCAGCTGACCTACCTGACGAGGGTGTGCCTGGTCTTTAATGTTCTTTATTAATTTTGTATATTATCATGGTTCTCTTTCACCCGGTCTCTCCCAGTTTTTGGTGAGAACATAAAGTAGAACATATATTTATTAGAACACATTTGGTAGCTATCAAAATGATTAAAGCCTTGACTTGGAATTCTGAAATTAAAAGTCCAGAAGGGCAATCTCAAAGCTGCATATGGTTTCACCAGCAAGGGGTTGAAACTGCTTATTCCTTGGTTTTATCCTGCACTCATCTGGTGAACCATTCATCTACCCACAAGCCTACTACTATTTTTAGGGAACAGTTTTGGGGAGTTGAGTGGTTAATGACTGAGCTGTTTTAAATAGTTGGGCACTTAGTTAATTTGGAGATTCTCTGTGTGTATCATCTTTACAAATGAGGTCAGTCAGCACATTTCTGTAACAGTTTCGTGTCTTTCTGCAGGAAAGCGGTTGATGGGCCTTTCCAAAGAGAAACTTTGTTTTGGAATTTCTGATTTGTCCTGATCTCATAGAATTTCAGTAACACTAAGGGCATAGTTTGGGAGGTAGCCTTTAGGGCAGTGTTTATTATTTTAAAATATGAAACAATTGTTGCTACTATATAGTGTGTCTATTTTAGCATTTTATTAAATCTTTGAAATAGCGTCTTCTTGGAGTCAACTTTAAAAAAGAAAAGGCAAAACTTGGAGTTGGGCCCCTGGTAATCCTGGTCCTGCCAGTAATTTGCATTTTCGTATTTTCACCTGTTTCTTTAAGAAGAAATGAGAATAAGGATGAATCTGTAACATCCTTTCCATTTTAGCGTTGTCTGATTCTGTCTATAAAACCAATTCTTACTGTTCTTTCTGAGGAGAGAGGAGCATGAGGAAGGAGGGACAAAGATAAATGGTTTAAGGACTGAGACCACAATGGAAGGATTGTGTTTGATTATCATGCATTGAGTTCTGTGGCAAGCTTCACTATGTATTACTATTTTATTTTTTTCTCCCACAGTATGAAATTATTTCTTAATCTTTGAAGAAAAGTATTTTCCTAAGAAGTTGCCTTATGTGAGACCCCTTGAGATAAAAGGATGAGTGCTTAAATAAAATTGTGTGTCGTTTCAGAGTACTGTTTAGTTTCAAAGGATATGCTGCCTTTATTGCTTCTTTTGTCACTTAATTTGTGTTCTCCAGGTGACTCATTTATAATATATGTAATTTGAAGGGTACTTGGAAATAAGATACTCTCTTGCTTTTCAAGTTTTTATTTGGAAAGAATATATGAAGAAGAGTATGGCAGTATTTTCTGTGAGTGAGCTTATGGATGGAAAGCTTACCCATGATGATATATGTGAAGAATTAGTTATTTTTCCTTTCCAGTTCCGTCAGCTCTAGTTTGGGTGTGTAAGACTTCTCAGAGAATTACCTACTCATGCAGACTGTTCTTCAGCTGTTAGGCTTTTACTCACCAAATCAAGTCTTGCATTTCTTTTAGCTTATTCTTCCTGAAATGGACCTCTGACTTGTCACCCTCTTATTTGCCCATCAAGTGAAAAACAGACTCATTATCTGGGATTCAGGGCCCTCTGCAGTGTGACCCCAACCCACCTCTCCAGCTTTAATCTCTCACTTTAACCCTGTATGTGTTATTTTTGTATGCCTACTTGCTATTTTCTTCATTTCCCTCATGCTTTCTCATTCCCATTTTTCAGCTCATACTGTTTCATTTGCTTAGAATCTGGCCCTACTCTGTTGAAATTGGATCTTATAGGATACATTTAAAATACAGTTACTTTCTTGCAATCTTTGTTTTTCCGTGCAACCCTGTTAGCCAACCAAACGAGGGTAATTATGCCTTCCTTTGATGTCCATTGTAGCAACTGTTACTCATATTACACTTATTTTACACAGCTTTGTTCTATTCCAATAAATGTCCAATAAAAGTTTCCTCTACTGCAAGATTAAAAGCTCCTTTAAGGTTTGGCTTACACTCATCTTTTATCTCATGCAGTGCTATACTTGATAAGGTATTCAGGACATTTGTAAGAGACTGAGTTTTGAATTGAAAAGGAGTCAGAGGTCCTGTAAAAATTTACTATGAAACAACTGGATAGCAACCATTTTTGAGATATCCAGCTGTTCAGTTGATATTTAGGAGCAGGTTGACCTTGTTTTTCAAGTTTTGTTTAGTTTATTAAAACTAAATAAACAATAGAGATGTTTAATGGTAATGTAGTGCAGTTTCGTCTAGATGGATTAAAAATTATTGCAAGAATGATTTTTTGATTGCTAGCGTGTTTCATTTCTGTTATGATTACACAGATAGTACATCTTTATTTTGGGGACACTGCATTACTCTTATTAGGTGTGACTCTCAAAAGTGTTCTAGTTGAGTTCCCGTGATCAATATAATCTTTAAAGACAGACACTGCTGTGGGACACAGAGAGCAAGCTGAACAGGTCTAAAATATGTGCTCCGAGTATCTAATCTTAAGAAAGTAACAATATTGGAAATGGTCAGTTTGCCGTGGCTTTCTCATTAGTGGCTGATAGTACCAAGGCTTAATGGGACAACCAGCATCTAAGAGGATGAGAGATTAGGAAGAAGGGCATCTCATCTCCTAACGTCTGGAGGAAGGAAACATGTGACCATTACTTTGGGGGGGCCCCTCTAGCTAGTCTGAATGATACTGGAGGTGCTCATTTTCTAGGTAGAAAGACACTGCATTTCCTTTTAGATAAAGAAATCTGTAAGCCTGGCATAATAGATCAGAGGGAGCAAATTAAGTCTGCACAGTTTTGTTAGTAACTAACTATTATCATCCTCAACATTCTTCTATTCTTTGGTTTTTTGGAAGAGAGGTATTCAGCATACCACTTCTGCCCAAGCACTGTGTTTACTATTTTTTTTTAACTTTTTTTTTTTTGTGGTTGGGTCATTGTTGGGGCTGGCCGGACCTTTTTACATACTTTAGTATCCAATATTTTCTTTTGAATGGAATTCTCAGTAGTTAGCCCAGGTTTTACTGTTCATTATGGAATCATTAAGATATAAGTACTAAAATGACTTATACATAGTATAGTAAAGTATTTTACTTAGTGAATGTTATCAGGACTGTTTTTCTAGGGAGTAGGATTATGCATCATTGGCCATGACCCACTTTTTCGTTTTCTGGCCTGTGTAACAGAACCTCTTCTACTGAATGTTAATGGTCTATTCTTTGTATACAAAAAATAAAAATAAAAAACAAAACAAAAAACAAAAACAGAAACCAGAATCAAACAAAAGATGCTATAGGTGCTACTCACTCATGGTCAGTAGGACATTGATTTTGAGTATTTTTGCCAGAAGTGTATTGAGTTGGCTAACAAGTCTATGTTTTTTTCCATAAAATAAAAAGACTTATTTTTCATTTTCGCCAATAACTTTTATTGATTTGGATATTTTGAGTATGTTGGCTATTTCCCACCTGGTAAAATGTTGATTGCTCTCAGTTAATGTCTTGATTTGATTGCTGTCAACTTCAACTGGTCTACCTAACCATGGAGCATTGTCCAGCAAGAAAACTCCAGCATGAAAATTCACAAACCACTTTTGTCACGTTTGATCAGTCACAGCACCTTCTCCATACACTGCACAAATCTCTTTCTTTTTTGTTTCAGTTACATTTTCACCTTTCTTGAAATAATAAAGCATAATATGCTAAAAATGTTGCTTATTTTCTTCCATCTTGAGTATTAAAATGGCTACACAAAAATTCACTAGTTTTGGTAAACTTTTTAAAATGTACACTGATATGACAGCAGTCGCAATACAATCTAACAAAACTTTCGAATGAAGTTAAAGACAAATAAGTGCTAGTAGAGCCATCTTATGAGAAAAACTGAATGAACTTTTTGGCCAACCCAATATATGCCCAGCTGTGCATAGGCTTTTAATGAGTGATCAGTAACTGAAGTTGGTAAGATAGTTAACTGATGGTGTGTACACATAATGTAGATCTGACGAGGTGTTCATGTTTACTAACTGGCCTGGTTCAAATCCTAGTGACTAGTTAACTAGATTGTTAAGTCTGTGTTAATTTTTCATCTTTCAACAAAATATTGTTTATACAATCCAAAGGCAAAATTCTGAGGCTCTCAGTCCAAATTGATGGATTTTTTTTTTAACCCAATAAAGCTAGCTGTTAAGGATTTTTATGTTTTTCAACTCATTGAAGTGGGAGTTTAAGAAATCTTGCAAGCCCATGGTTTAAAAAAAAAAAAGGTGTATTTGTGCTCTGGCCGGTGTGGCTCAGTTAGTTGGAGTGTTGTCCTGTAAACTGAGGGACGCAGGTTTGGGCCTCAATCAGGGCACATACTTAGATTGCAGGTTCAGTCCCTGGTCAGGGTGCTTGTAGGAGGCAATCATTGTTTCTCTCTGTTTCTCTCACCCTCACCCTCACCCTCACCCTCACCCTTCCTCTCCTCTCTCTAAAAGCAATGAGAAAAAGTGTCCTCAGGTGAGGATTAAAAAATAATAATTAAAGTATGTTTGTATATGGCATATTGCTGATAGTACCCTGTCCAGAGGAATGTTTGAAGTGAGTGTGTAAGGTGCTATATGAATCCATACTGTTCAAAGTTGGATGTAACTAATTTTAATGTCCCATACATTTCTAGCATGAGAAGAAGCCTCTATATACAGATTGAAGGTTCAAATTTGTTCTCATCTTGGAGAAGTGGCTGCCTTTCTAATAAAGACTACAGGTATTTTAAAAGTTATGATGGGCCATTATGGATATTGTCAGGTCAATCCTATTGGTAATTGCTTTTTAGAGGACTAAATATAGGGATGGGAGTAGTGGGCGGTGTACAAGAATCTGAAATAAGGGTAAGACCTTTTCAGCTTCCTTCAGAAAATGTCCTACTTGGAGTTGATATTGTTGGAATTATAGTCTTTAAAAAAAAAATTCTAGTGTGTCTTTAAATCTCTGTAATTGTAGCAATTATCCAATTTAATTCCTTCATTTAACTATGAGAAGGTAGAGTAAGGGATGAACCCAGAATCACACTGTTAGTGTTGGTGGTGGAGGGCAGAGTTTAGGTCACATGACTTGAGTCTAGCACTTTTCCCACTTAATTGGCTCCTGTGCATGTACAGACCTTGGCCCTTGACTGGAGTCGGGACTTCAAGCAGGCTTAAAGGTCTAGGGTACTTTTAATTTTCTGGAGGCAACTGGAGTATTAATGGGTGCCTCAGGAGTCTGAGGTGGAAAGTGGGTATTCGCCAACATTTATGAGTTAAAACTTTCTTACTTTGCTCTCTCCTAAGGCCATCAAATAATGTGCTACGGTTTAAGATGTCAGGATTAATATTAAAAAGTTTAAAATTTCAGCTTTCCTCAAATTAGTCTGTTGTCTCATTCTAGAAAGGTCCAGTTCTAAATGAAATAATTTATTTGTACACTGTATAGTAAGTGGCATAAAATCACATTACTTTAGCTTCTTCAGTTGAATCTTAGGACTTCCTGTAGGGTGGTAGGAAAGTGAAAAAAGGAGAAGAAATAGCTGAGTTATTATCCTTTACTTTCTTCTGTTCCTAGTTCAAATTTATTAAGGGTTGGAGTCTGAGGTGCTGTAATATCAAATCCCTTTTTGCATTTCATTTAACAAATTTGTGCTACATTTATTCAAAATAAAAGAAACAGGTTCTTTCACATTTTTATTGTGTGAGATCATAGCACAAATGCATTTGACTTAAACCTAGAATACTAAACTTCTGAGCCTTTACCGTGAAATACATTCCAATCACATCTTAAAACAATTTTCCTAAAAATGACCTGACATTACTTTTATGATACACGTGGCATATTTTTGTACACATGCAAGTAAAAAAAAAAGTTAAAATAGAATGGTACTTGATCTATGATTTTAAAACATTAAAAGAAAAATATTTAATATTTTTATTTAAACTATAGAATTGTCACCATGATTGTCAAGAAGCATTTAATCTAGTATCTGTATTTTCCTAAGTAGAGAGCTTTTTTAAAAACTCAGTATATAATTGACACATTAGTTTCCATTTTGCAACATAAAGATTTGATATTTGTATATGTTATGAAATGATTACCACAGTAAGTCCAGTTAACATTCATCACCACATATAGTTACAGTTTTTTACTTGTGATGGAGACTTTTAAGATTTACTGTCTTAGTAACTTTCAAATATATTATACAGTATTACTAACTATAGTCACCATGCTGTACATTACATCACCAGGACTTAGAGGTTTTTCATAAGTCAGAGTGTAACCTCCCCCCCACCCCCCATCCACCTCTAATTACCTGCCTCTCCTTTACTTCTAGCTTTAGAGGCTGTGCCCCTGATTACCTTCTCGCTCCCATTCCTTTCTCCATCAATTTTTCTGATTTTCTTCTATTTTTCTATTTGTTCCTTAATACTTATATCAGATTCCTGCTCAGCATACAAGCTGTTTGTGTCTCTCATATGAAAATGTAAAACAGACAAAAACAAAAATAAACTGTTCTGTGAATTTTGTGTCTCTTTCTTTCTGTCTTTCCTTGACTTCTGAGAAAATAGGCTTCAGTAATGGTTCTCAAAGTGTTGTGGGTCCCTTGGGGAGAGGACCTCAAGACCTTTTGAGGGCACCTATCAGGTCAAAATTATTTTCACAATACTACTAAGACAGTTGCTTTTTACACTGTATTGGCATTTGCATTGATAATCCAAAAGCAGTTGTGGTGGTGGTTCAGACTGCTAGTACCTTAACAAATCAAGATAGTTGGCACCAGATTGTGTTAGTGGTCGTTGTATTTATTCCTCACTGTCACATAAACTAAGTTTCGCTTAAGAATGTCCTCATGAAGCAGTAAAAACTCTTTTATCACTCTTCACCCTTAAGTATATGTTATTTTTATTCTTATTTTTTGATTGTAGAAATATATACATAACATAAAATTTATAATTTTTACTTTTTATGTTTACAGTCCAGTGGCATAAGTACATTCATTGTTTTGCAACCATAATCACTGTTTATTGCCAGAATTTTTTTTATCTTTCCAGATTGAAACTCTGTACTCATTAATCATTAACTCCTCTTTCCTTTTTCCCAGACCCTGGTAACCCCTATTCTACTTTCTGTCTCTATAAATTTGACTGTTTTAAGTATCTCATATAAGTGGAAGCATACAATATTTGTCATTGTGTGTCTGGCTTATTTCACTTAGCATAATGTCTTTAAGCTGTAGCATGTATCAGAATTTTCATTTTAAGTCTGAATAACATTCCATATATATATATATATATATCACATTTTGTTTATTCATCTTCGGTGGACTTATTTGGGTTGTTCCCACCTTTTGACTATTGTGAATAATGTTGCACCTACAAATACCTGCTCAGTCCCTGCTTTTATTTCTTTTCGATATATACCCAGAAGTAGAATTGCTGGATTATGATACTTCTATGGTTAATTTTTTGAAGGTCTACCATGCTGTTTTCATATTAGCTTGCACTTTTAAAAATCCCCACCACCAATGCACAAGAGTTCCAATTTCTCCACATCCTCACCAACACATGCTATTTTCTTTTTAAAAACAAATTTATAACAGCCATCCTAATGGGTATGAAGCGGTATATTGTGGTTTTAATTTGATTTTCCTAAAGATAAGTGGTGCTAAACATTTTTACCTATGCTTATTATTGGCCATTTGTAAGCACACTTTTGTTTTTCAGTATGTGAAGAAATGAGAAGTATACATAAAGCACTTGCTGCATAATGTAGTGCAATAGTGCAGTTGAGGAAAAGCCCTTGGGTGATTTTATTAATGCGTCCCGAAATAGCTGTTTATTTCCATGGAACATCATTTTTTATTTGAAAGAATACTGACAGAACTATGGTTATTCATTTATATTTGGGTATTTAATGAAATGAGCCCCCTGTCACTTCAAGAAAAACAACTGAGAGGTGTTATTAATGGTGGAATATGAGCTTTCAGAAGAAAATCAGAATTTTGGAAAACTTCTGTCAACTATTGTAAACTTAACAGCTCTCTTTACTTGAAAGCTTTTCTCAGGAGATAAGTGATAATGTAACAAATATTTTTTAAAAAGTGTAATGGGAGATCTCTTTAACTCACTGAACTGATATTTTCCAAATGTATGATGTTACAAATGTAAAGTTCAAGACTGACCATTGGACTTTAATATAACAGTACAAAAAATTCAGTGATGTGGTTTTAGGTACCATATTGCAACAAACCTTTAAGAAACTGCTATTTGTCATGTTTTGCTATAATAACAGAGAAGAATATCCATAGTTAAGATGATTAAGGTAGTCTTCATCTTTTCTCTACATACTATGTCTAAGACTAGATTTTCTTCTTGCACTTTTTATTCAGCCAAGATAAGAGGAGATTTACTGCAGACGTAGGTATCCAGCAGCCCTCTACTAAGGCAAATATTACAGAGCTTTGCAAAAATATAAAACACTGACATTTTCTCTAAATTAAAAAAATACAGCTATTTTTCATAAAGATGTTATCTATATTGACATGTAATGTGTTTATTATTATTTAAAATGAATTAAGGAAGATTTGAAAGTTTTTTTAAACGCTCAATTTTAATTTCTAATATGGTGAATAAAGATAGATATAATGCACATAAACAAAAGCTCTCTGTGGTCTGTAATAATTGTAAAGGGACTGTAAAGGGATTCTGAGCCCAAAGGGCTTGAGAGTAGCTGGGTATACACTGTATAGTCTAGCAAAATTGTCTAATACGGTACCTACTGGCAGCATGTAGCTACTACTTGAAATGTGGCTAGTCTGAATTTAAATGTACTGCAAGTGTAAAATACATTTGGGATTTTAAAGCCTTAATATGAAAAAAAGAATATAAAATATCTTATTAATATTTTACAATATTAATTACATGTCAAAACAATAGCATTCAGATATATTGGGTTAAATGTATTATTAAAATTCACTGTTTTTAATCTTTTGAATGTAGCTACTAGAAAATTTAAAATTACATTTGTAGCTCACTTCATATTGACATATGTTGGACAATACTAGTTTATAGTGTACAGTTTATTGTGTGGACCCTACACTTTGCATTTTGGCTTGGTCAGCTGGGTTTCATAGATATTTATGTGCGTTTTTCTTAGGACAGGGCTTATGGCTTTCAGCATATTCTCCAAGGTACACATGAACAAAGAAAAGTTAGGAACTGCTGTAGAATTTGTAAACCACACGTTGGAATTGCTGCTTACAGGTACTTGGGCAATGCTGGTGGCGTGGATCTGGTCAATCCCTTTCTCAGGTAGGTAGGCTGGCAACACCTGTGGTGCTTAGTGGTTCAATGAGATGCATCCTTGACTTCTCAGCTTGGAACCCGGAAAGAATGTTCCCACAGAACTGTTTTTATAGAGAGACATTAGTTGTTACAGGAGTATTAGTGCTAGACTTCACATTGACCTGAGAACCTACTTATCACATGTAGGATTGTTTCTGTGGGGAAATAGTCTGAATGCCAAAGAAGCTGTCAGTACACAATGCATTCCTAAATTGGGCTTGTCATACATTTCATGCTGGAAATCTGACCAAATGAGTGAATTTTTTAATTTGAGCATTCATAGAGGTTGAAAATAAAATAATGGGCATATGCTAAAGTTAATATATTCCAAAGATGAAGTTATCAATGCTTGCTTACTGTTTATCTCTAATCATAAGTGGGATTATAGTAATAAACCCCTGAATTAGAGGATATGTGAATTAAGTGGTTGCATGTTTAGTCTGAGTTAGGTCTGCGATGCTGTTTAGGTAATAGATTCTTGGCTCATGTTATAAGTTCTCATCAAGAAAGTCTTCTGAAAGCAATGAAATTTCAGGTCCTGCTTAAGTGAAGAGAGAATGCTGGATTTAAGGGTATTCTAACCATAGTTATTTTATTATAGCCCGTTTTACTAAAGTTATATTGCTCATAGAGTTAAATCACAGCATGCCATAATGACTTATTTTTGTCTTTCTCCCCAAATAGACTGTAAACGCACACATACAGTGTCCTACTTAAAATGTGTTCTAGGGGCTAGCACACCAAGTTACTATAATTTGTTGAGGGAAATAAAAAGCCTAGGAAGAACTGCAATCTGATGGTTAGTTAATTAGTTTGGGCGAGATGCATGAGCATGGTGATTGGTAAGGAGAACATTGCAGGCAGTCTGAGAAAGCAGATGACGGGTTGTAGAGCTGCAGAGTGTAAGACGTTGTTGAGGGGAACTTCGAAAAATTGAAGGTGTAGGTCATTGTAAGGCCGGGTAGTCCCAAGGAGAGGTTAGCATGATGTTAAATTTGGGAAGAAAAGACAAATTTAATAGCAATATATAAAAACTGGCTAAAATCTGATGTTTTTGAAACCCAGTATTCTGGTGAGAAGGAAATTGTGAAATGGGTGAGAGATGATTGAGACCTAGTACCCAGGCTTTGGATTTAGGAATGGAGGAATTTTGAGATATAAGAGGGAGAAAAAAGTAGCATTAGTAGAGAACTAAGTTAATATGTAGTCATTTTCAGTTTTGCCAAAATACCTCCAAAGACATTGATTCTAAAATCTGACTTTTCTACTGTAGAAAAGAAAGTGGGAGTAAGGGAAGAGAAAAGATATTGTGACTGAAAATAAAGAAAAGTCAAAATAAGTGATTTCATTCCATCCTTATGAATGGGAGTGTGATGAGGGTACCTACAGGCTGGTAATAGAGCAGAAAAGTTCAAGAAGACTGTGTATGCCCCTTTATTTGATATGTTATATATTTTGTATGTATTAACTATTTTTCAGCTGTAAATTTGGGGAGTCTTTTTTTAAATTTTTATTTATTTTTTAGAGAGAGGAAGGGAGAAAAGGCAGGAGGAGGGAGGGGGGAGAGAGAGAAAGAGAAGTCGATTTGTTCTTCCACTTATTTATGCTTTCATTGCTTCATTTTTGTATGTGCCCTGACCAGGGATCGAACCTGTAACCTCGTGGTATCTGGACAATGCACTAACTGTCAGAGCTACCCAACCAGGGCGGGAGTCTCAAGCTCTAATAAGTATATGAATATCACCTGGGGATTTATTAAAGTAGTTCCTGATTCAGTACAAATGGGTGGGGCCTGAGGTTCCATATTACCAGCAAGCTTTCAGGTAGTCTCCAAAGAGGGAGGAAAAAATACCCCCAAAGGTGATCAAAGTACTTCATGGTGAATATTTGCTTTGTTAATGGTGTTCAGATTGATCATTAAGAGATAGCAGAGCTAATGTAAGGGTTGTTTAAACTTCATCTGGAGTGATGATTGAATAGACTCCTGGACATAAATCCCAGGGATTAAGTCCTAAATTTAGAGAGAAGTCCAGAAAATTTCAGGTTTAAATAAGCACTGTATATGATTCTAAAGTGTTGGGATTTTGATTGGCATTACATGAAACTCTCTGTTAACCTGGGATTGATAGTACTGAGTATTCCTTTTTCAGGAACATAGCATGTTTCTCTATTTTATTAAAATCTTTCATGTTTTCTCTGGAATTTTTCTTCATTTGAGTCTTGCAACTTTATAAGTTTAGTCCCACGTGCTCTGTATTATACTGTAAATGGATTGACCTTTTCAGCAATGCAAAATATTTTTGTTTTAATTATCATGATTTTGGGAGAAGATACTTTGCCTGTAATTCGGAATATATTCTTACTACCATATTACTTCAGCCTGAGGAATCGAAGGTAAAAAGACATAGATTCTATCTAGGAAAGTCTAGCAATCTGGTGTGTTTTAAAATAACTAAAGTTTCCCTAAATGCAGATAAGTCAGGTCAGTAGAGAAAAACGCTGAAGTCATAAATGTGAGAATTACAAGAAATCTTGTAAGATTTTCATTGAAAGGAAAAGAGGACATAGTACCTGATGGGTGTTTGTGAGAAACTTAACTGTTTTTCAAAGGTTCTCTTTATTACCTGGGCCTTTTAAGGTCAAAGGGGACAGTCTATTAAGTAATTTTTAGATTATGGGAATAATTTTAGAAATGTTGTTAACATCTATAGAGCCTTATTCAGGGAGGAGGAAACTAGGTGTTTTTTTTTTTTTTTGAACCTTCTATTACATTTCTATGTTATTTCGCTCTGAAAACAACTTTAAAAAGTTATTATCATGTTTCAAAGGTGTGACTGTTTTAGTCTCCAAATAGGTCACTTCAGGTGGGCAATATATTTAATGAAGTTTTAATGGGTATCTGGAATTCTCTTACCCAAGGGTTTCACTGTAGTCATTAACCAAAAAGTGCCTATAACTACTGTTATGCTCATTCAAGTATTGTAAAATATATTCTAATATAAACCTACATGTCTTAAAGATCTACAAGCTGAATGAGAGAATCAAAGCCTGAGTATATCAATGCTTTTAACACAGAGCTTGGGTTTTTTCCTTTCTTTTTTTAAAATATAAAATATGGTACTTGTTCTATCTGAAAATTTAAATGTCTTTATTCACCATTCTGTCAGATTAAGATATCAATGATAAACATTATTAAATTATTTTACATTGATGTATTTTGATAGAGACATCTAGTTTTCTGGAGAACTTTCTCTCCCATATTGTCAAACTTAATGTGTTCAACCATTCTTAAGTAGGCAGGGCAACAGAACTATTCCCATTTTTACTAAGAAGGAACTTGAGGCCAACAGAGGTCAGGTGCCCTTGGAAGCCAGTTACATTGACAATTTTAGGAAGGGGACATAAAGGACCAGAATTTGGAAAAAGTTCTTTTTGTTGCATATTCCAAAAAAAATAGTAAAAATAATTTTTTGGATTGCTTGTTTCCTTGAGGATCTAATGAAAGTTATGTAGGCCCTTTCCTCAGGAAAAGACAAATACTACAGAAGATTTCAGAATGCATACATGTTATATTAGTTACATTTATAGTATACTCCTTGATTTGCTATGATGTTTACAATTCAAAAATGATACTCAAGGTTTTGTACTTTAGTAACTTAGGTAATAGTGCCTGTAAGTACTTATAATATGTATGAAAATATTGGGATTTGAAAGCACAAAGAGAATTTATATTTCTAACCTATATAAAAACACTTGTTTCATTGGAGGAGATTCTGGTGCTTATTCATGTGTGCCTTTGTGTGCTTGTGTGTGTGTAATTAAACTTTTATGTGGGAGTTTTCTCACTATGAATGGGTTTTCTATGAGAAGTTCATAAAATGTTTGTAAGGTAGTGTCTAGGCTTATCTCTGAGTATCGAAAGAGTTTAACCAAGTTCTTCCTTACCGATGTGCTGTGACCATACCAGCAAGTGCCACAGATGGATTATAGGTGTGCCGAGATGATTCCTCCTCAGTCCTCAAAGTTGTCCCGTTGGGGTAGGTCCCTGCTGGTTAACTCAGGCTGAAAGCAGACTCAGTTATTTGCCCAGGAGGCTGGCCAAGTTGGAAAGCACTAAATTGGATAATAATACTGGATGATTTTCCATTAATAGGATCAACTGTAGTTAGTCAATGGAATGAGTAGTAATCCCAGGGAATGGTAGAGATGTGTGCGAGGGATATGCTGTACTCTGCCTGACAGGCCTAAGACATCAGAAAATAGACTTGAGCTGTCTTTGAAAACGAGGAATTACACAAGCTATTCTTTGTATTTGAGTCTTGTTTCTATTTAGTAACATCAAGATAAACGGATTTGAAACATTGTAGAGTGTGCTTTGCTTAGGCTTACACAGAATGTTTAAATATGTAGCTGTTTTCTGAGCCAAGGTTTTGTTATCAGGCCTTGAAGTAATAGATACTGGTTCTCTACTGATACTTTGGCTCCATGCTGCATTTTTTCTCTCAGTAGTCACCCCTCCCCCTTCTGAAGTAATTGCAGAAGGTGCTGTGTTTACTTGGCACACTTGAGATTGTTATACAAAGTGCATGCATAAGCACGAACATGTTAGGGCTTGTATAGTGATAAAGGATAGTGCCAGGAGGAGCTAACATATCCCTCACAGTGCACTCTATATCCTTTGCGACTTAAGAAAAGGGCTACCTTACTTGGTTTGGATGATGTAGAATTACTATGCTTCCCAATTTCTTCATGTACATGTTAGTAGTACAGTTTTTAGTGACTTTTGCTTGCCAACCGTAGGCTGTTGTGTGTGGTTTTAACTCTAATGAATTGAATACTAGTTATGTTTGTAAATTCTTTAATGTCAAGTTAGTCTAATTTCCATGTGTTGTAAAAAAATGGGTTTTGCTTTCTTCTGTGATCATGTTAATATTTTAAATTGGAATGGCTTGAACTACAGCTGTCCTCAGAACTTTGAAATAGAGCTGTTTTTATTTAATAAAAATATTACTTGTATATAAAATAAATATATAAAAAATAACAAACAACTCATTTGTTAATAAACTTTAGCTTAAATTGCCTTGGCTTATAGAAGAATTATCTAAATGTCATACATACTAAACTGTCAGGAAGTTTTTGGAGGATGAATATATTTAAAAACTTAGTAAACATTTTGGTGTATTTCAAAACAGCATTTAAAAATAAATTTTCCTTTTATATAGCACTAGTCCGAAATATATTAAGATTGGAGTTAGAACATTCCATAATGCTCACTGAGCAATTCTCCCTTCGCCTGGTGTTGGTGTTTTACTTGTCCTTCATTCCCCCACAGTCTCTCTATGTGATGGACCTATTCACAATCACAAAATCCCCAAATCTCTCTGTAGTCCAGACTTCCTAGCCTCTGTTGTAGACATGATATCAAGTTATTAAAAAATATTTTAGAACTTTAAAAACCTGAACTTCTTACCAAATCAGTGACTAATATGTCTTGGTTGAAAGGGGAGCCCACACAGTTTGTCACCTCCTTTTTATGAATAACTCTTACCTGTTTCTTGTGCTGTTGAAGTAGCTTGTGTGTGTGTGTGTGTATGTGTCTGTGAGAGAGAGAGCAAGAGAGAATGTCACAAATACCAGAGAAATAACATTTTGTTATAAAATATTCCAACAGTGTAGATAAGGCAAAAGTTCATCACCCTTTCATACCCCCTGTCCCCTCTTAATGGTCTTCCTGTTGCCTTTGAGACATTTATTTTCATACTGAAATACTTGTCTAATTTGTCTTCTGCTTTTGCCCTTGACTCCTCTTCAAACAATGCTTGCCAATTATCTTTAAAAACAATTGTTTTTCTTGCTTTGTTTTGGACTGATTAAGGTTCTCTTTCCTTCATTTCATTTTTTCCCCTCCATTAGTTGGCGGTTACCATATTTTGCTGTGTATAATGTGCGCCTGTGTATAATGTACACCCACATTTTAGTGCTAATTCCCATGTATAATTTGCATTAGTACCACCCATATATATTGTGCATCCTTATTTTTTTCCTCACAAATGTGGGTAAAAGGTTCACATTATACATGGCAAAATATGGTATATACTTTATTCTCTGTACTTTCACTGGTTAACACAATGACTGAAGTTAATACCTATATACCTCCAAATATTATAAGAAGCTCAGAATGCTTTCTTATCACCATCATTCTTTCCTCTTAATTTATGATATTATTGTCTCCGATTTTACATCTGTACTTTTCATTAATTTACAAATTAGACATTACACTTATTGTTTTACAAGTCAGTGCTTAATAGCTATTAAGCTATTAAGTTATCTTTGTTCATCATTCTTTTTCATGTCAGACCTTTCATCTAAGCTCGATTGCTTTCATTCTGACACCTTCCTTTAAAGTTCCTTTAGTGAAGGTTATTTCGTTAGCCTGAAAAATCTTTATTTCATCTTTATTCTAGAGAGTTTTTCTTGATACAGAATTCCAAGCAGAAAGTTATTTTCTTTCAATATTTTGAAGGTATTTCACTGCCTTCTTTTTTTCTATATTTTATTTTATTTTTCATTTTTTTATTGTTATTATATTAGATGTAAATGTTTCCACCTTTGCCCTCCTCCACCTAGCCCACCTCCTGTTCTGACAGTCCACACTGTCGTCCAAGTCCATGGGTCATTTATATAAGTTCTTTGACTAAGTTCCTTCCCCTTCTTTCCACCATGATCCCCCTCTCCCACCTCTCTGGTCATTTTCAGCCTTTTCCATGTTTCCATGCCTCTGCTTCTATTTTGTTTGTTAGTTTATTTTGTACATTAGATTCCTCTTATAGGTGAGATCACGTGGTATTTGTCTTTTACTGACTGGCTTATTTCACTTAGCACAGTATTCTCCATTTCCATCCATGCTGTTGCAAAAGGCAGGAGTTCCTTCTTTCCTTTCTGCTGCGTAGTATTCCATTGTGTAAATGTACCACAGTTTTTTGATCCATTCATTTACTGATGGGCACTTAGGCAGTTTTCAGCATTTGGCTATTGTACATAGAGCTGCTGTGAAGATAGGACTGCTTAAATTCTTTTGGATTGGTGATTAGGGATTCTTAGGGTATATTCCTAGCAGTGCAATCACTGTGTCAAAAGGCAGTTCCATTTTTAATTTTTTGAGGCAGCTACATACTGTTTTCCACAGTGACTGCAACAGTTTGCATTTCCACTAACAGTGACTAGGGTTCCACTGCCTTCTTTTTTACTGTTGAAAAGTTGGTAACCGCTCTAATTGCCTTTGTGGGTCATCTGCCTTTTCTCACTGGTGGCTTTCATATCTTCTCTTTGGCACCATACTCATTCTTTCACTGTGATGGTATGAATATGATTTTCTGTTATTCTATTTTAGAATTCTTGGGTTTTCTTTAATCTGGTGATTGGTGTTTTTTATCATTACCGGAGAATTCTCAATCATATCTATTCTAATAATGCCTCTTCCCAATTCTCTTAGGTGATGTAGTATTTTAAATCTTCTTACTGTATCCTCCAAGTCTCATAACCTTCCCTGTTTTCCATCTTCGACTCTTTGTGCTTGCATTTTGTTGTATATCAGCATTCTACAGCATTCAGATATATCTTCCAGTTCTTTCAGGTGTGCTTCATCTGCTGTTTACTCTTTTTTTAGTTATTATATTTTTCATATTAGAAATTCAATTTGTATTGGAAAATTGCCTGGACAATTTTTTTTTTTGTCCTCATCAATTTCAGTAGCCTCTTAATCCCTTTTTATACTTTCATTTCCCTGTTTTGTTTCTTTAAATATGCAGAACATTGTTATTTTATATTCTGTGTTTGGTAATTTCAATATTTTTTAGTCTTTTTAAGTCTCATTGTATAATTGGTTGTTTCTTCTGACTTTAATGTTCATGGTGGTTAGTTTATTGAATACTCAGTGATATTCTTCCTTCCTTATAAATTTTTGTTTATTCTGCACTCACATTCCATAGAGGTTAACAGGTAGGAGTTTTTTGAGGTCTGAGTGGCCTTTTTTGAGTCTGTCTCTACCAGATACCTGGCTATACCCACATGGGGCTACTTTAAATTGTTGGCTCAGAATTTTTTTGGTCATACAGGTTTTTGAATTCCAAATCTTTGAGAATTAGGGTCATGCTTAGAAAGACTCAGAGACTCTCCTACTTTATTCAGAGCCAAGACCCGGGCCCAGGCCCATATCCCTATAGTGTCATTTGCAAGGTTTCTCTTTCACATTAAGGGTGAATTGCTTTGTGGGTCCAGGCTTTTTGTGGTGGTCCCATTCTGACTTTCCACCCTTCTTCGCTGTTGTCCTTTGGCCCCAGTGCAGCTTATGGATTCATACTTTCTTCTTGTTTCTAACTCTAAGGAATTTCCTTGTTGTGCCTCCATGATTATTTTATCTAGCATTTTAAATTTTACTATACCAGGGAGATGTTTTTCTGCATTTCTAGTCTATCATGTTGCTAAAAACAGAAATTGTATTTAAATTTTAACATGGCCAAGTTTATTAGTTTCATCTTTTTGAGTTATATTTATGTTTAATGTAAGACATTCTTACCTATCTTGAAGTCATCTATACATTTTCCGTTGAAACTTTTAATGTTTAGTTTTTCCATGTTTATGCATATATCTTTAAGCCATCACATTTATGTTTGATGTATCATGTATGGGTTAAAGATCACATTGCCTTATTCACCCCAGTTGTTCATGCAAAACATAACTAATTTATCCTTTTCCTAATGATATGCAGTGTCTCTGATGTCATTCATTTTTATAGTTATCATATATAAATAGCTCTGTTTCTGTGTTCTGTTATTCTGTGACCCTTTGTTTATATCTATCAATTACTTTAAATCTTACCAGAGTTTATAATCTTGATAGTCGGTAAAGTGACTAATGCTACTACTTTACCTTACTTCTTTAAAAATTGTTAGCTGTTCCTGATACTTTGTACTTCCATGTGAATCTTAGAATCAGCATATCCAAGTCCATGAAAAACTAATAGGATTTTTATTTGAATTATAATTTATCAAATACTATGTCAGAAATTGAAAACTTTATAATATGGAGCCTTCTTTTCCATTAAACAAACTCCACTTACTAAGTTTTCTGTCTTTATTAAAGTTGTATAATTTCTCATCTAAAGATCTCATGCATCTTTGATTTATTCCTAAGGTGCTTTTATTTATTTATTTTTTTGTTGCTGTTATAAATGATGTTTTTCTTTTTTTCCTTTTTCTCTATATTGGTCTTGTATAGAAGTGCAGTTACTGGATAATTACTTTCTAATGCCAGTCTAATGAATGTATATACCTTTGCTTAAAATCTTTTTTTAAAAAATATTTTTTTTATTTATTTTTAGAAGGGAAGGGAGGGAGAAAGAGAGGGAGAGAAACATCAATGTGTGGTTGCCTCCTGTATCCCCCAAACTGGGCACCCGGCCTGCAGCCCAGACATGTGCCCTGACTGGGAATCAAACTGGTGACCCTTTGGTTCGCAGGCTGGCACTCAACCCACTGAGCCACACCAGCCAGGCAGGGCTGTTGGAAACTTTTTGATTACTGACTCAGTCTCTTGTTACAGCTCTTCTTAAACTTTCTATTTCTTCTTGAGTCAGTTTAGTAATTTGTATCTTTGTCAGAACTTAATGATTTTACCCTGGTTCTGGTTTTTTTTTTTTTTGCATACACTTTTTGCCATATAATCCTTTTTATTTCTGTAAAGTTGGATGTACCACCCTTTTATTCCTGATTTTAGTAGTTTGTCTTTTCTGTTTCCTGGTCAGTTTAGCTAAAGGTTTGCCAGTTTTGTTGATCTTATTAAAGAATTAATTTTGGTTTTTTTGGTTTTCACTATTAGTATTCCTTTTTACTTTATTTTTTACTCCAGTTGTTACTGTTTCCTTCCTTCTGCTTATACATTTTATTTTAATGTATTCACTTTTTTAAGTTTTTTGACGTGGTAAGGTAGGTTATTAATTTGAGATCTCTCTTCCTTTTCAGTGTGGTTATTTACAGCTATAAATTTCTCTCCAAGAATTGCTTCCATAGGTGTTGTTATGATGGTTTTCATTTTCATTCATCTTAAAGTATTTTTTCATTTCCCTGGTGATTCTTTCTTTGATCCACTGGTTATCTATGAGTTTGTGAGAGTTCTTTAATTTTCACATACTTGTGAATTTCTCAAAATTTCCTTTTGTATTTCTACTTTAATTCCATGTGGTCGGAGAATATATTTTGTATGACTTCACTCTTTTAGAATGTACTGAGGCTTGTTTTATGCTGTAATGTATGATCTAACCCTGGAGAATGTTCCATATGTACTCAATAAAGGTGCATTCTGCTGTTATTGTGGGGAGTGTTCTTTCATAGTCTTCTAGGTCTAGTTGCTTAATAGTGTTCAGGTCTTATTTTCTTATCGACCTCTGCCTACTTTTTCTATCCATTATTGAAAATACTGTATTTAATTCTCCAACTATTATTGTCTGTCTTGTTTCTCACTTTAATTCTGTCAGTTTTGCTTCATGTATTTTGGGGCTTTGCTTTTAAGTGTATATATGCTTACAATTATTATATTTTTAAGATAGATTGACCTTTTCATCATTGTAAAATGCCCTTTCTTATCTTACAGCCTAATGTATTTGATATTAGTACAGCCTTCCCTGCTCTTTCTTTGGTTACTCTTTGTATGGTGTATATGTTGTTATTCCTTTACTTTCAGCCTATTTATGTCTTTGAATCTAAAGTTTAAAAAATAATTCCTGGCTTTTTACTGATTTTTTTTACTTGATGAGATATTTTTATACATTTCTTTTGTTTTTTAGGCATGGTTTTCATTAGGTCTTTGAATGTATTTGTAATAGATGATTTAAAGTTTTTGTCTGGTATGTCCAACATCTGGGTTTCTTCAGAGACAGTTTCTCTTGACTGCTTTTCCCCTTCTATGTGGGCCATAATTTTCTATTTCTTTTCATGGCTCATAATTTTTTTGTTGAAAATTGGACATTTTAAATAATTTAATGTGGCAACTCTGGAAATCAGATTCCTTCATTCTCCAAGATTTTTGTTGTTCAGTTTAGTGACTTTCCTAGATTGATTCTGTAAAGTCTGAATTAAAAAAAAAATTATTTGCTACTGAAGTCTCTGCTCAGTTAGGTTAGTGGTCAGCTAATGATAGGACAGATATTTCCTTAACCACCTGGAACCAATAAGTCTTTCAGCTTTTGCTAAGGGGCTTTCTGTGTGTGTTGGCATGAATTCCATGCTCTGATGTAGTTTACAACATTGCTTTAGCCTTTACTTTTTTCTTGTGAAAGCCTCAATATCAGCCAGACGTGAGAGGCTAAGGCTTTCTCTGTTCTTTCCTGGGCATGCATAATGCCCTGTACTTGTGTGTGGCCTTCTAGAGTCCCAGTATTTTCATGTAAGTTTTTTGGCCAATCCCTTATTATGTCTAATTTGTATCACTGCCTGAGACAACTGCAATGTTATACAATTGCTGCTGATTGTTTTCCACAAATGCTCTGGAGATAGTGCTTTTTGCATAGTGTGAGTTCTGAGTTAGGTCAAATAAAGACAAAGTCTGAGAACAGAACTTTTCAAGGGAGCTTCTTGACTTGTCTAATAGTAACAAGTCTTGGTCTCTTTGGTGAGTCCAAGTCTGTTTTGTTTCCTCCAGTATTTGCTAGGCTATTAGTTTTTGCATTTATTGTGGTTATGAGCTGTATTTTTTTCAAGAGTACTCTGGAGCTGGGAGAATGATGGAAATAGGACAAGTTAAAAATGTCACAAGATCACTTTTTTAGTGAGATTCAGTCAGTTTTTTAAAAATAAAGTTCCTTGAATTGTTATAAGCCTTTGGATAATTTCCAGAGTCGTGAAAAAATTGATTTTGACAATTTTTGCCATTTTTCTCATTGCTTTTATGGAGGAACAGATTTTCGGAGGTCATTAATTCTCTATTTTGAAAGTGCTCCCTCTACTCCCTGATATTTTTACATTTCTTTTTTCCTGCATGCTTTATTTTACCTCTTTGGAAACTACAATACATTCTTCCAAGATTCAGCATATGTATTCTTTAGTGACACCTTTTCTGGTTTTCCTCCATATATTACAACTTATTTTTGTTTCCTTATGCCTTGAACATAACACTTTTATTTCACTCGTTGGTAATTTTGTTTATTGATATATCCTACTAGGTTGAAGGGTAATTGAGAATATTTTTGATCTCTAGTTACTAAGAGTTGAAGAACCCTTGGAGATTATCTGTAGTAGTTAACATAATTTTACAAGTGACACTCAAGTCTAGAAGGGAGTAAGACAGTTTAATACCTGACTAAATATTTAGTTGTGGGTGTGTTTCTAAAACCCACTTTCTGCTAGTTGTGCAGTACATAATCATTATGCACTTAATTATTAATTTTATGTATAATTGTGAAGCTGTGTTTATATGTATTGCTCGATATTTGCAAGTGAAAACAAATCTATCTTATTAGAATTTCATATATGTATATATACATACACACAGATATAGGAAATAAGATCAAGAGATTACAGATGGAAAGCATAGTTAATTTTAAACATAGTAGGAACATCTTTCTTTTTCTTTCTGAATTTTATAAAAATAATTTTAAAACTTCATATATGTGTGTGTATAAGTTAATGAATTTGACGTTTTTTATAAATCTACAAATAAATGACTGTTTTTTACCAAGTAATCTCTATCAAGAAGCTCTTTTTATCCATTGATAATGACATTTCTTATAATACATCTTAGAAGTCACTTAAATTTCAGGACCATTTCATAGATTAATTTATTGACCTGTCATTTGCAGCTTTTATACAAATAAACCTTGTCCCTACCCAAAACTTTGAAACCCATCAAAAACTTTATTTCTTCTTTTAGTTGATTTCATTTAGGAACAACTTATAACTGTTTTTGAAATTCTATCTAGTCTTCAAAGTGGGAAATTTCCCATAGTGTAGTTATTGAAAAGAATTTATGATGACCTCTGAAGTCTATTTTGAACAGAAGTGTTAGACAACTGTATTAAATTATGGCAGTGGTGTGAAAAATCAGTGTCAATATCTTTGGTGATAATATTCATATTTGAGTTTCTGGGCATATAATATCTATCTTTGAAAATATGTAATTTGTTTAGTATAAACTGGATCCTAATGTGGTATTAAGTATTATAGGACAATATATGGTATTAGCTTATTTTGTCTTAGTGGTACTTAATACTAAAAAAAAACAGGTGGATCATAATACTGATAATTCACTTTCGTTAGGAAGCTCCTACTTCGGAAACATTTTATATACAGTCATGTGCTGCTTCATGATGGGAATACATTTGAGAAATGTGTAATTGGGGAAATTAGTGTTTGTGCGAACATTATAGATTGTACTTAACAAACCTAGATTGTATAGCTTACTACACACCTAAGCTATTTGGTATAGCTTATTGCTCCTAGGCTACAAGCCTGTGCAGCGTGTCACAGTACAAAACAACAGGAGATTAAATCAAACACAAGAGAAAATGATGCTATTGGGAGATACTGATGTACGTAACACAGCATACTGTTTTACAGCAAACTTCTTTCCATAAGTAGAAAGAGTACATTTTAAAGTAACAATAAAAAAACTATTATGTAGTAAACACATAAACCAGTAACATAGTCATTCATTATCATTATCAACTATTATGTACTGTTAATAATTGCATGTGCTATGCTTTTATATAACCGTCAGCACAGTAGTTTGTTTATACCAGTATCACCACAAACATGTGAGTAATGCGTTGCACTGTGATGCTATGATGGCTGTGATGTTACTAGGTGATAGGAATTTTTCAGCTCCATTAAAATCGCAGTAAGGATCACCATTGTGCATGCAGGCCATTGTTGATGGTAACATCATATGCGGCCTGTGACTGTACATAGTTCTCAGTTAATGAGAAATGCATGATATTTGCATTCCTATGGAAATGATCTTACAAATGATTTCTGTCTTCCAGGGCCTGATCATAATGGCTGATGTTCTTGATACCTATTTAGGACTCTGTTGACTGCAAACAAAAGGAACCCATCTCAAACTAGTTTACCATAAAAGGAATTTTATTGGCTGAAAACAGAAACTTGGTGTCCTGAATTCACCTGTGCATGAAGCCAACTAAAATTATTTTGCATCTAGTCTATTATGTGTTATACTACTATTAGCATTTTTGTAAGCATTTTTAATGACTATACAAAATGCTATCCTATGTGACATTATTTACCATTATGAATCATTTGTGTATTGCTGGAAATATAGGTTTCCACATCTTCACTAATAGTTTATTTATGGTGGAATTCTATAAATAAAATCAAGTCAGAATATGAATGTTTTTAAGCCTCTTAATGTATAAGAACAGTCGTGATCTATAATTATCGTGGAACTATTTTACTAATTTCCACATTCACCAAGAGCATATAAACATTACTGATTCTAGGACATCTCTGCTGACAAATATAATGATGCTTTAAATCATTGAATAATGATTTTTTTTTTTAGGGAATTTTGTTTTAGGCTGTAAGAAACACAGCTACTTTTTGTGGCTATAAATAATGATAGGTGATAAAAGAAGGTATAAATGAGGATAACTCTTACATATATGTCTCTTGCTTTGATTTCTCCTCTGGACCTTATACTTGGAAATCTAATTGCCAATTCATATCTCTAATTGGATGTCCAATAGACACCTCTAACCTAACATGGACCCAAATGTGATCTTGATATTTTACCCCAAACCGTTCTTGTTGTCTGTCAAGAACTGTTTGAGATTTTACTCTACTTATAAGCTGACAAGGTAGCCTGACATAGTTTCATGGATATTGGCAAAAGAGATAAGATAAAGGATTTTATTTCTTACAGAAATAGCCATAGCCAGAGTATCAGCATTGGCTCCAGTGCCAAGAGCCTCAGTTCCCACAGGGCTGTGTCAAAGGGCCAGGTGACACCTGTACTTGGAGTGGATTGTATTGTAGGAGAAGAATCCTGAGCTTAGGGTACTGGAATCTTTTGTAATGGGCAGCAGGTCAGCCCCAGGGAAGAAGTAGGGTAAATCTCTAATTTTGTTTCTAGCATATAGCGCCTCGAACAGTGCTTGGCACCTGTGAGCAGTTAATATATATTGTTGAATGAATTAATGAATGAATGATTTATATGGTAAGAAAGTGAAATTCTGTACTATAATGAAACCAAGGGAAAATGATGAAATTAATAGCTTTTAATTCACAGAGGACCAATATAACAATTGTAGCTTATCAATTAGAACTTATCAGTAGAACCAGTTTATTAACATTAAGTCATTCAGTCATCAAATATTTGCATGTCAGGCAAGGTGGTAAACATTGATGATGCTCTGATAAATGAGGTGTGCACAGTCTCTGTCTTATGGAACTTACAATCCACTTTCGGAGAGAGGCAGTGACTAAGTATAACATGTATAAATATTGTGGGGGATACATTTTTAGAAGTTCCTGTTGTAGGGGTTACAAACTCGGCATGCACAGGCCAGGCAGTTAATGTACAGGAGTGACGTACATGAGAGCACTGAAACAGCTGATAGTAGAGGAAGCTGAGATGAAACGCATAGCACCTGCCTGACCTGTGTGAAGACTACAGCAACGGACCGCTCCCTTTGATTGATGTCAGATGGGAATGAGGACCCACTCTTTCCTTATTTTCAAGTTTTTCAAGAGAAACCGAAAAATTTAGGTTGTCATCCAAAGCATTGACGTTTTCTAAGGTACTGTGTAGTCTAAATGGAACATAGTTTTGACCTACAGTCCTCTTCTACATAAGGAATACTGCCTATTAAGTAAAATTCTAACAAAAAACTGTAGGGGTGGGAGGGCATTGTTCTTTCTTACCCTATTTTGCCTTATTTTTCCTTTGTTCTTCCTAAATTTTAATGTTATCCCCAGATCCTCCCATCTGTAATTATATACCTAGACCACTTATGGCATAACTAACAGGAACAGGTGTGATATGAAAATCATTAGAACACAAGACTTATAAGGGGAAAAAAAAAGACCTCTGGCTCTGTCTTGTCAGCTTTGTGTTATTGGGCTTAGCTGCTTACTGTCTTTCTTAGTGCTTAGTTTATTCCTTACCTATAGAATGAGAGTAACAGTTAAATTGCCTCACTATGGTATGAGAAATAAATAACGCACTTGGAAATGATTTGTATATTGTCAGGGTTGTATGAACATTGTGTTCTTGCCTTTTCTCTTTCCAGCTCCCCTTCCTTTCATGCCCTACCCAGTCAGTTGTACCTGACTCACTGTTTCATTTCATTATGCTAGTTAGCACTTACTGATACAATAACTGTGGCAAGAATTTAAGTTAATAATCCTCTTTAGGGATATTTTCAGCTTTAAAAGAAACTCCTAGAGCCATTGCCTTAACCAAACACTATGAAAGTCTGATGTCCCACAGGCCAGTGGTCATTGGGTAGGCAGGTCTTTGGCTCAAACGCCACAGCCAAGTAAGTGCCTGTCCCACTTATCTCAAAGACAGTTTTCAAAAGCTGCTGTTTTCTTTGGCAGTGGTTGAAACCAGAAATTACTGACAGCTTGGTATTTCCTCTCTTATTTATTTGCATGATGTATGGAGATATACACAATACAGAAAGACCACGTGAAATTTTATCCTTCCATCTCTCTTCTTCCATTCCTAGGAAAACAAACTTGATAGGAGTAAACATGGCCAAAGCCCAGTCTTTCATAAACATGAAGTGCTTGTATGTGCTGGGATGTTGGAGCTGCGGGTATCCAGGATGCCATAAACATTTTCTGCGGCAAGAGACTTATGTTGCCTTTGGGTTGTGGTGCCTTTGGGGAAGTTGTGAGTCTGGATAACAAGCAGCAGTGTCTTTCTTTTAAAATAATTATTCTCAGTGGCAATAGTGGGATTGTTGGATGGCAAGGGAGAGAGGAATTACCTGGGGAAAAGGATCGCATGTCTCTTGTTTTTTTTCCTTACTCCGACTTTATTATGAAAAATTTCAAAATATTCTGAACACCTGAAAGAACAGTGCAGTGAATAAACCATATGCTCATCATTTAGATTCAACTACTAATATTTTACCATCTTTTTAAAATACATTTAAAAATATAGATAATTTTGAATAAAGACTATGCACTAGAATTATTGTTCATTTTCTTAGGTGGGACAGAGGTACTGTGGTTATTTAGGATAATATACCATTTTAATAATGTATATTTGTTTAAGTACCTGTTAAGTATTTTTTATTTTTCAGATAGTTATATATTTTACAAAGTGTTTGCCCTGAAATTTCTAGTACCTACCTGGCATCATACACAGTTACAGCAATGTTCCCTGCGCTGTACTTTTACATCCTTGTGACTGTTTTGTGACTGCCAATTTTTACTTTTCACCCAGTGCCTGTTAAGTATTAATAGTAAAATGACCTGATACCTACAACTTTCAAATAGTTCACCAACAAAAAACATGTTATAAGTCCTTTTTTATCTTTATTTTTATTGTTGACACTATTACAGATGTCTCCATTCT
This sequence comes from Mormoops blainvillei, assembly GCA_004026545.1. Taxonomy (NCBI): domain Eukaryota; kingdom Metazoa; phylum Chordata; class Mammalia; order Chiroptera; family Mormoopidae; genus Mormoops; species Mormoops blainvillei. The sequence continues at coordinate 215,739 of PVJD01000507.1, read as the reverse complement.
GCCGCCCCGCCCTTGCCCACCTCCACCTAGCCCCCCCTTCCCTTCCCTCTGGCCATGGACACACTGTTGTCTATGTCTGGGGGTCATGTACATACACTCTTTGGCTTATTGCTTCCTCTTTCATCCAGACCCCCCTCCCCTCTGACATATACTTCCTTTCAAAACTGAATTAATCAGGGATTATGTATGGCATTTTGTTGTAATGTCTTTTACAATCTAGAATAACCCTGCCCCTCTATCTCCCCTTATTTTTTTATTCCACAAGTGGAACACTGTACAAGACAATTAGCCAAAGAGTCAGTATCTTGGACTTTATCTGATTGTTTCTTTGTGTTATTATTTTTCTTCTAGCCTGTTTTCTAAATTAGAAGTTAAACCTTAAGATTTATTAGGTTAAAGGTTTTTGGCAGAAGCACTTCATAGGTGATGCTGTTTACTTAATATTGCATCACATCGGGGAGCATATAACATCAATGTTCATGTCAACATTAGCAATGCCAAGATTTATTTTTCCCTTTGATACTCTGCCCCCATGTGAATACCCTATTTCTCATCAATCTTTAATCAAGGATTTTGGTATACATTGAGAATCCTTGCCGAGTCAATGTTTTAATATCATACTTCTCAGTTTCAATAACATTTTTCTCCCAATTCTGTTGACAGTCTCCATCATTTTTGAGAATGAATAGTGTCTTTCAGTGTATTGGCTAAGAAAATGGGTTGAAAACCAGAGTTATAAGAAAGCATAATGGTATCTAATTTTATATAACTTCTTCCAAGTTGGACTTTAATTTCTTTGGAAAGAAAGTACTGATTAGGAACCAAAAATCAGTCATTAAATGAACATTATGTCTGATGAAATTAATTTCTTGACTAGGAAACTCTTTTTACTTGTAGTCAGGTTATGTCAAAGAAATTAGTGTATGTTTTAACAAGGCACTGAAAAATAACTTCTTTTTTTTTTCATTTTTGAGCCATTTGGTTAATTCAAAAGTGTTTTAATAGTTATACTCTGAACACATTGATTATTCATTTTGCATTTACTGTTGTGTGAAGCCCTGATTAGGTTGCTTAAACCTAGTAAGAGACAGATTGATAAACAGATAGGATCTGGCATACTGTGGTATGGACAGGAAGCTATGAGAGTTTTAAAGAAGTGCTGTGCAACCTGTAAGGAAATCTAATTATATGAAGTTACTTATAAATTCAGTATTGCATGTTTCCAAAATATCTGGTACTGACTTCCAGGTCTTTTTGATCATTGCAGATACATTCTGAATTATGGTTAGATTAAAGATTTTAAATTGTTTGTTGGGCATATTCTGCTTTTTCTAAGCAGAAGATGAAATAAATCCATAACTGCTACTTCTGGGTAGTAGTCATATTCCAACAACAGTTCTCTGACACCAACTAGGTGTCAATTCAGTTCTGACACTAGTGAGAGTAAGTGCGGGACTGTAAATTAAAGGGCTCAGTTTTACAGGATTGTCCCCACTTCAGATGGCCCCCAGGATTATCTAGACTTCTGATGGACTGACTTGACTACATATTTGGGAATTTTAATGACCCCTCTTTAGGTTTGATCACATGCTAAAATGACTTAACTCAGAAAAAGTACTGTGCTTATAATTACCATTTTATTATACAGGATATAAAAGAACAACCCAGATGAACAGGTATGCAGGGCAAGGTCCAAAAGGGTCCTAAGGGCAGGAGTTTTCCCACTCTCCCAGTAGGTGAGTATATGAGGTCTGTCCGGAAAAATCCCAGCCATCGTTAATATAATGAGAATGGTTTGTGCAACATTGATGTCACCTGGCAGTGAAGGAGAGTGGACTGGAACGCACATGCATGAACAATGACGACCTCACTGTACTAGTCAGTGGGGGCAGTAGATGCTGTTGAGTGAGCATGTGTACTGTGTGGCTATAGCATTCAAAGTGACTGAGTGAGTAGAGCAAGGAATCTGTGTCAGATTTTGCACTAAACTTGAACATTTCTCTGTGAAAACTATTCAGATGATTTGGAAGGCCGCAGCTATAAGCAACTGGTGATTGGCAGCTTCATCAGAACAACATGTCCGCTCATGTATCACGTCTCATGCAGAGTATTTTGGCAAAACAAATCATTGACGTGACTCAGCCCCCTTACAGCCCAGATTTGGTGCCCTGTGACTTCTGGCTTTTCTCAAAATTAAATCACCTTTGAAAGGGAATAGATTTCAGACAGTCGATGTGATTCAGGAAAATATGACGGGGCAGCCGATGGCGATTGGGAGAATGTATGGGGTCCCAAGGCGCCTACTTTGAAGGGGACTGAGACATCATTGTCCTGTGTACACTGTTGCCTGTATATTGTATCTTCTTAAATAAATGTATTTTTCATATTACATGGTTGGATACTTTCTGAACAGACCTTGTATATATCATTATACACAGTAGGTTCACAAACGAGGAAGCTCTCAGAATTTTGTTATTCAGAGTTTTTGTTGAGCTTGCTTTACACAGACAAGATTGATTAAATCTCTGGCCATATGATTTAACTCAATCTCTAACCCCTAAAACCCAAAGGTCAAAAGGTTGGGTGGGAGTGGGGAGCCTGAGGCTGAAATGTTTCAACCCACTAATTACGTATGCAATTGGTTTTTCTGGGAATAACCTTCATCCTGAAAGTTATCTAGGCCCCCCCCACACCCAGTCACCTCATTAGCATAGCAAAACACGCTTATCAGGGTGTTCTAAGGGTTTTTGAAGTTCTGTGCCAGGAACTAGGGACAGAGATGGAGTATATATTTTTTATATCACGGTAGTAGAGTCAGAGTAATGTTTTTGATAAACAATCAGTTTACAGGACGTTTCTAACCTAAAGTGAATGGGGGAGGGGTTCATTTAGGCATCAATTTGAGTGGCTATAGTAGATTGCTTTCCATTAAGCTAAGCCTTCAAGAAACCAAAACAGAGAGAGGTAGTTTACAGTGCTTAAAAAAAAAAAAAATTTATTTTGGCTTTCATTTAACTACTCAAATTTCCAAGTCTTTAAAATGAAGAATTATTTTATAAAGTTGATTTTGGGTTTGAATTATGTATGACAATTTACTTATATTTGTGTTTACAAATGATTTGGGATATGCTTACGCAGGTAAATATATATTCTTTGAATATTACTGTGTTTATATTAACTTCTTTATCAAACCATATGTTGATTTCTATTTTTTGTATTCTTTAAAATGTGTGCTCTGGCATACCAAGGCACGTCATATTTAAAATGCCAAAGGTTAAAGATAGAGAATCTTAAAAACAGCAAGAGAAAGGCAGTGAGTTACCTACGAAGGAATATCTATAAGACTATCAGCTGATTTCTCAAAGTAAACTTTTCAGGCAAGAAGGGACTGGCAAGAAGTATTAAAACTGATGAAAAGCAAAGACCTACAGCCAAGATTACTCTATCCAACAAAGCTATTGTTTAGAATGGAAGGGCAGATAAAGTGCTTCCCAGACAAGGTAAAGCTAAAGGAGTTCATCATCATGAAGTCATTATTACATGAAATGTTAAAGGGACTTATTTAAGGAAAAGAAAATCAAAACTATGAACATTAAAAAGGCAACAAATGCACAGCTATCAACAACTGAATCTAAACCGAACAAACAAACAAAAAAAGCTCCCAAAACTAAGCAAACAACCAGAACAGAAACAGAATCATAGATTTGAAGATCACATGGAGGGTTATCAACTGGGAGGGGGAAGTGGGAGAATGGGAGAAAAGGAGCTGGGACTGAGAAAGCATAATTGGTAGGTACAAAATAGATGGGGTGGTTAAGAATAGTATAGGAAATGGAGGAGCCGAAGAACTCATATGCATGACCCATGGACATGAACTAAGTTGGGGGGATGGTGTCGCTGGGTGGAAGGAGCGGGTACTGGGTGGAGGAGAGCAAAGTGGGAAAAATTGGGACAACTATAATAGTATAAACAGTAAAATATACTTAAAAAAACAAAAACACCATAGGAGCCAAAGAAAACAAATCACTGCTAATAAAAGTTTCTCCATGCAAAAAAATAAAAATAAAATGTGTAGTCTAACCTTCATAAGATGGAGTAGTAGTAAAATCAGCAGCATCACAGTAGTAGTAGTAATTATAATAACTACCATATATGAAATCCTTTTTTATTATTTCATGTTATCTTTCTAACAAATTTGAGGGGAGATATATATACATATAATCAATAAATTAAAAGTAACACAAAGCATGGAAAAAGAATAGCTTAATAGGAGGAATAAATAATGGCTTACCAGGAAGAAAAGCTAGCCTGTAGAAATACTTGCCTTGTGTTCAAAATGGTTAGTAAGGGCAGTGGCATCTCCAGAGCAGTGCTTTCCAAGGTGGTATTCAGTCAGGTGCAAGCTACATTGTTATTATTTTAATACTACTAATTGAAGCAAATTTAGGTTGGCTTAAAGCCACTCCTTCATTTTAATCTGAATACTTCTTGTATGTGTGGGCAGAGGAGAGGTGAGATTTGTGATGCAGAAATCAATTCACGTGCTTAATGCAAGTTATGCCCTGGAACAATCCAGGGGAGAATCTTTGCTCTCTAGAGTACGTACACACAGATGGGAGGGAATGCCTGTAGTTTATGATTTACAGATTACAAAAGTTACCAGTTATTTTCCTTTTCATACTTAACTTTTATAAATATACATTTATTTTTCTTTTTAGTCTGTCTGACCAATATCTGTCACTAGTTCTTTTACTTTTATGGGATTTTGAGAACATTTAGAATGCTTTATAATACTTTTATAATCTCATATTTGGAATTATAAATTTAGCATTGAATTGGACCTGAACTATATATTGAAGTGAACATAGGATTTTATAATAAGTGGAATTTGTGGTTACTGCCAGTAATCTTTTGTTTTATGTAAGAAATGAGTTGAGAATTGAAATACATGGTAATATCGTCAAAACTCTAAATATGGGTGCCTGAGAAAGTGACGGGTATGCACTGGGTTGCTTATGAAAGACTTATGTGAGGAAGAATATGTGATGAAGAATTTGGTAGATATGGATTGGTGGCGAGCAGATGATACTCTTCTTTTGGATTACTGAAATGTCCTAACTAGTTACCTTCCAGTAAATGCGTTCTTCAGAGAGAAATAATATTAACTAATACTTAATCAGAGAATTCTGGAAAACATAGTATTTGGAGAAGTAATTGATGCCATTTCATTCTCAAAACAGGCACCATCAATGGCCATTATTAACAGCGTTCAGGCATAAATCATGGTTGAGAGACACATTATCTGTATGCACAATACTTAACATTGGCCCAACTCTCTGTTTAATTTAGCATTAGTGGAATTGGAAAACTTTTAACGTTTAGAAGTGGGTTTTATAAATTAGAAGACTTAGTGAACACTTTTTCCTCGTTTTTGTAATTAACAGGAATAAAATTATACTTTGCTTGGTGGGTGATTAAGAATGGCTATGTAGGATCCATGGTTTCTCTAGGAACTTTTACTCTGATTCAATGGCTACATGACTTGATTGTGCATCAGAACCATCTTGGGGACTCCCCCTCACTCCCCACTTAAGGAACTTACATTATTATATATTTATAAGGACATATACAAAAGTAGAATAATATAATGAGAAGTGGGATTTTAGCATGTGTATACAGGGTACAGCACAAATAACGGCCCTATTTTATTACAAATCTTTTATTACAAAGTCGTAAGGATGTAATCCTGTAATGTAACAATATCACACTCAAGCATGCCATATAACATTTTAGGTGAAATGTTCAAATTAAAACTATAAATTATTACACTCATATTATTACCCTACCAACCACACTCAAGCAGGTGTTACTTCTGCCGGACCCTATTATATACTAGGGTTTTTCTGAGACTTTTTGATAGATACTTGGAGTCAGAGCCTGGAAACTATTTAAGAGAAATTCTCATACATACACACACCAGCTCACTAGGCAATTCTGATGTGTAAGTTGAGATTGGGAAACGTTGTTCTAAGGGCATCTCTAGATAGATGTTTCAGAACAAATGCTATTTAAATGATTTACCTGGGCCTATATTTATGCCACCTCCAAATCTAGATTGATTCTTTCAGCGTTTTTCTTAAAATTTTTTAATCAAATAAAATGTGGACAGTTTAACAGTTTATTAGTGTTACTAATTTGTTAACGTATGCATATGAAATTAATGTTAAGTGAACTTCTTTTAAAGAAATGCCCTGTCTTGTTAGAGCTTTTACTTAAAGTACCTTTCCCAAACATCTTTGTCTTCCTTGGTCTATTTGATTTCTCCTACATTATCATGGAAATCAAAATCTATGAGGTGGTAGTTGTGTAGTTTCTTATAACTGCAGTTGGAGAATTTGGTGGGTCTGGAATGATTTTCTATTGATTCAGGAGTATTCTCAGATTTCTTTTTCCCAATTGTTTATACTCAGTAGTTAACTTTTTCTTTGACTGCTTTGACTTAGCATTGCTCAGGATGCTTCTTTATAAGGGCTATCAAATTGGTAAAAGTGATACACTATCTTTTGTTTTAAACTCTAATTAAGCTATAAATATTCTCTGCCAAGATGAGTTTTTAAAACTGCAGATGGAAATCTTTGTTTAGATGTGTCAGAAGTTAATTGTTCTTTAGAATACTTAGCTATGTATTTCAGATACAATACTTTGTCAGGTGAGTTAACAGATTGTCTGAATAACTGTGATGTAAATACTAATGAGGACATTTATCATTTCATATAAGAGTTCTGGAAGGAGGTAGTTCCAGAGTTATCCAGTTTAGTATTCTAATTGGATCATTTTGTCTTTGCTTCTCTTTTCCCTTTCATGGCCACAGATGGCTGCAATAGGTCTAAACATCATATTCTTATACAATAAAATCCAGAAGCTGAAAGGACAAGCAGGACCTTTTCCACAAGTCTCTCTTTTTTTCTGGGTAGAAAATCTTTCCCTGCAACCCTTAGCAGACTTTTTCTTATGTCGCACTAAGTAAAACCAGTTCCATACCCAACCCTAGGTCAGTTACTGACAAGAGGAAATAGGTTTCCCATTATCACCTCAGAGCAATATTGTCTCATCTCTTGGAACTGGAGGAGGGACCCATCCAATAAATTCCATTGATGTCTCATCTTAAACGACATTAATGTTTTGTCATTGCAGAAGAGACAGAGGCTAATGAGTAAGCAATCACTAGTATATGCCAAACTATAATATTAATTTTTATGTGACATTTTCCACATAATACATAAAAGGTATTCACCTACAAAGTGAAATTTGGTATTTTAGCCATTAGCACACATGCATATTCATTTGAGAAGCATGTTATCCTCAAGTGCTACTTCCTGATGGCACAGGAAGCCAGTGTCATGGGTTTCAACCTAATGTATTAGTTGCTAAATGTTCTTAATTTTGTCCTCGGTCCAGTCAGTTTATTTCACTTTTAGATTATGCTCCTCAGTGATATCATTGGGTTGACCAAAAAGTTCTTTTGGTTTCTTCCATAAGATGGCTTGAGCAGAGCTTAGTTGTCTTTTAACTTCCTTCAGAACAAGTTTGTTAGGTTTGTATTGTGACAGCTGTCATATCAGCATGCATTAAAAAAGAAACCCAAAATTGGCGAATTTTTGTGTAGCCATTTAATGTGGAAGAAACTACACAACAAAAATGTGCCAAAAATGGCATATTATGCTTTATTATTTCAAGGAATGTAAAAACACAACTGAGATGCAAAAAAAGATTTGTGCAGTGTATGGAGAAGGTGCTGTGATCGATCGAACATGTCAAAAGTCATTTACGAAGTTTTGTGGTGGAGATTTCTCGCTGGATGATGCTCCATGGTTGGATAGACCAGGTGAAGTTGATAGCAATCAAACCGAGACATTAATTGAGAACAATCAATGTTATAACCAATCATGATTTTAGCAGTAGTTGCTGATTCTTTTTAATTGGTACTTGTCCTTCTAGGTGGATTTTCCACAGTTTTCCTGGTGCGGACTCATGGTGGAACCCGCCATGCATTGAAGCGAATGTATGTCAATAACTTGCCAGACCTCAACATTTGTAAAAGGGAAATTAAAATTATGGTAAGTGAAAGGATAATTATGTTTAAAAAATTGCTGCATTTTCTTTTGGTTTTGCACTATGGCATTAACCAACTTTTAGTCATGCTGCTTATTGCTTTATGCATATCTAGAAAGCCTTTGAGCATCATTAAATTAACTTGGAAAATTATCTGGAAAGAAACCACTGTCCTGAGTTTAGTGTTTACCATTCACATGAGTGTTTAGTATATTCATTGTATGTGTTTGTATTCACAGGAAAGAATTAATTTTGCGCCCTGGCTGTTGTGGCTGAGTGGATTGAGTGCAGGCCTGCCAACCAAAGGGTTGCGGGCTCGATTCCTAGTCTAGGGCACATGCCTGGGTTGCGGGCCAGGTCCCCAGTCAGGGGGCACTTGAGAGGCAACCACACATTGATGTTTCTCTCCCTCTCTTTCTCCCTCCCTTCTCTTCTCTCTAAAAATAAATACATAAAGTCTTTAAAATAAAAAAAAAATTAGTTTTGCTTTTTATTTTTAAAATCATCCTATAAAGTTGTTCAGTTTATTTGGTGTACTCTGCAATATATAAGGTATCCTTCAGCAAAAGAAAAATTCTTTTTAAATATTAGGCTCGGCTGGTGTGGCTCAATGGATTGAGTGCTGGCCTGCAAACCAAAAGGTCATCTGTTTGATTCCCTATCAGGGCACATGCCTGGGTTTTGGGGCAGGTTCCCAGTTGGGGGTGTGCAAGAGGCAACAAATTGATGTTTCTCTCTCACACTGATGTTTCTCTTCTTTCTCTCTCCCTTCCCCCTCTGTCTCAAAATAAATAAATAAAATCTTAAAAAAATAAATAATATTAGGAAAAGGGAAAAGTATTTTAATAGGCCATTAAAGAAAATTTCAGTAACTCAGTTAACTAAACTGAAAAAAAAAATTACAAAGTGAGAATTCTCTTTTTTCTAGGGTTGCTTGTTTTTAATGCTCCAGATGGCTTCTTATTATTGTTGTCCCACTCTTCTTCCTCCTCTCCTCTTTTTTTCTGTTCTCTTCTTCCTCCTCATCTACTGTTTATCAGGTGTTAATATTATATATTTAAAATTTTTTTATTGAGGCGCAGTTCTCAATAATATAAAATTAACTATTTTAAGGTGAACAATTCAGTGACATTTAGTATATTCACAATGTTTGTACAGCCACCACCTCCATCTAGTTCTAAAACCTTTTCATCACTTCGAAAGGAAACCCTCTCTTTTTTAATTAATCAGTTGCACCTCATTCCCCTTGATTTAATATCTGTGCAGATTTATCTGTTTTGAATATTTCATATAAATGGAGTCATGTGCTTTGTGACCTTTTGTACGTGGCTTCTTTCACTTAGCATGTTTTTGAGGTTTACTGACATAGTAGCATGTACTTCATTTCTTTTTATGTCCAAATAATATTCCACTGTATATATGTGTATCACATTTGTTTATCCGTTCATCTGTTGTTAGACCTTTTAAAAAAGCATTGATGAATATTTGGGCTGTTTCTACCTTTTGGCTATTGTGAATAGTGCTGCTACAAATATCTGTGTATGTGTTTTTGTTTGAGTACCTGTTTTCAGTTCTATTGCGTTTATGTCTGGGAGTGGAATTGCTGAGTCATATGGTAATTTTGTGTTTAACTTTTTAAGGAACCATTACACTTTTCTATAGTAACTGAATCATTTTATATTCATGCCAGCAATGTATGAATTTTCAAGTTTTTAAAAAATTTATTTACAATTTTTCAATTATAGTTGACATTCTATATTATATTATTTTTAGGTGTACAGCAATAATGGTTAGACATTTATATATGAATGCTCCAGTTTTTCCACATCCTTGTTTTCTCACACTTGTTACTAATATCAGTCCTGCTTATGCAGTTGCTAAGAGGGGGATTTCTCATTTTTTATCAACATCTTTATTATCATACCTATTTTGATCCCTTTTGTTTGAAGATAGGCACATTTATACAGCCTGACTTGTCTGAATTCTACTTTAGTTGTCCCAATTCCTTATATTTGAGACTTATTTTTTTAAGGTAAGGCTGTAAGCCGAAAGAGTAAAAACATTTACCCCAAGATAATTGGGGAATTTTAGGCCACGTTCTCTAACTTGAGCCCAGATATGGTATTTTTGTGCCATAATTCTTCCTTTCAATAAAATGTATATAATTTAGAGACATAAAATAAAAGGGGGACCCCCCCAAAAAACTGGAATTATCTTCTTTTCTTCTGGAGGGTGGGCCCCTTGTAGTACAGGCTTTCCCCACTAGGTGAGTGTTCTAGGAATTCATCTGTATCAGTGTACAGCTGGAGTTGTGAGAGGCTATGTTCAGGTTCAGTGAATTTTTTTGGAAGACTTTCAACGCATTTGCCTATTTCAACGATGGGTGATTTACAAGTGCACCTCCCCGCACCGCACTGAATGTTCAGCAGTTTTTGGCTAAAAATGGCATGATCCCTGTGCCCCACACCCCCTATTCACCTGATCTCTCCCTTGATGAAAAAGTCCTCAAATGGAAACATTTTGCTGATGTGGAAGAGGTGAAACAAAAAATGACAGAAACAGTGAAATGCATTCAAATTGACAAGTTCAAAAACTGTTTTGAGCAGTGGAAAAAGCATCTCAATAGGTGTATTTTATCAAATAGAGAGTACTTGGAAGGTATTCTTACATTAAACATATAAGAATAAGTACACAATTTTTTATAAATTCCGTTGTTTTTTTTTTTTTTTGGAAGGGGGGGTTCCGTCTCATAGAGTCATCATCAACAGTAGCGACACTCAAATCTTACGCTTTTGAACAAGTTATGTGAGGGAGATTAGCTCTTCAGAGCAGTGGTCTTCCAACTTTTTTTGATGACCTGTCGTTCATTACGTATATTTATTAATGAATTAATGACATGTTCAGCTGCCATTGCAAATATTTCAAATTACATTACACAGTTAAAACTAGGTTTATTATTAATGATAGTGGATGTAAATTTATTAAAATAGTATTCTTGATAATTCTTTTTTTAATTTCTAGGGAAACCTAATTAGATCATGATTATTTTAAACCTCAAGAGGTTTTAATCAAGAGATGGTTATCTCTTACTATGAGCCAAAAGTGTCAGATTTGCGATTTTCTTATTATTTCCTTGTATTTGTATTATTATCATTATCTTTATGGTGTCTTTACAGAAATCTTTTTAGGCCGCTTGTTTATTTTTTACATTATTAATAGTACGTACCTTTATTTTTATTTTTTTATAGTTGGATATTTAATTTTTAAATTATTATTATTTTTTGTATATTTTATTGAGTATGCTATTACAGTTATCCCATTTTTCCCCCTTTTATCCCCTCTGCCCTGCACCCCATGTCATCATCCCCACACCTTTTAGTCCTTGTCCATGGGCCACACACACCAGTTCTTTGGCTTCCTAATTTCCCACACTACTCCCAGCCTCCTCTGATCGCTTTTTTTTTTACATTATTAATAGTATATACATTTAAAAATCCACTTAACTGGGTACACACTAATTTCAATATATTGTATACAAAACAAGCAAATGAGTATAATTGTTATTTCATAAATACAGGAGTGAGCAAAAGTGGGTTTACAGTTGTTTGTTTGAAAAATACAATAAATAAATAGTAGTACAAGAATAAACTTTGTGTTTTCTGTACTCACAATTGTAAACCTACTTTTGCCAGCCCCTGTATTAGAGCTTAATTTGTTTTTTTTTAAGATAAAAATAAACATAGTAAAAATTCTGATATTTTGTCCTCGAGTCCCTAAGGACTGTCTTGCACATTCATTTTTGGAGACTATTACTTTTGAGTGAACCATCTTTCTTCTTGATTGAATTTAAAAATAAGTATTCTCTGAATAATTTGCCAGTTAGAAAATGATAGTCGCATGTTAACTTTCTCTTGGAACTGTAGAAACCTTTTTGAAAGATGTCAGATTCTGTACTCATGCCTAAGTTTTCATTTTTTACATTTTCTAAATACATTAATTTAGACATCAAACCATTACTAATAATAGAGCTTTAAAATGTATATTTTTCTGATTCTTAAAATTTTGTGTCTTTTTTTATAGAAAGAGCTATCTGGTCACAAAAATATTGTGGGTTATCTGGACTGTGCTGTTAATTCAATTAGTGATAATGTATGGGAAGTACTTATCTTAATGGAATATTGTCGAGGTAAGTGTTTTTTCTGCATGTGTTTTATACTAAAAAAATGGCTTTAAAATGGGTTACTTGGTGTCAACTTACAGTAGACAGTTATTGCAATCTCAGCTTTAATTATCTGTGTAATCAAGGAATGCTGTTAAAATTATTTAAAACTACCCGGACTGGTGTGGCTGAGTGGATTTGGCGTCATCCTGCAGACCAGAAGGTCATGAGTTCCGTTCCTGGTCAGCGCACATGCCTGGGTTGTGGGCCGGGTGCCCAGTTGGGGGCGTGCGAATTCAGCCTATCCATGTTTCTCTTGCACATTGCTGTTTCTCCCCCTCTCTTTCTCCTTTCCTTCCTCTCTCTCTAAAAATAAATAAGATCTTTATCAGAAGATAGAAAACCACATTTTATTTGGACCTAATGTGGTACTTTTACATAAATAATTACTTGTATAGTATACCTTAAGAATAAAGAGAACTTAAAAAAATCCCTGAAAATTTTTTTACTTTCATGTGTGAAGGAGGCAATTAATCTATTTCTTGCAAACTTAAAAAAAAAAAATCATACTGTATCTGGCAATTTGGGCTCTAGGGAGTCCTGGTTTATATTTGGATTCTCTTAAGACAGTTATAATTGTTATTTATGATACCAGAAACTCTTGTCATTTCCTGAGGGCTGGAGGAGAAGGATGATAGCAGTGGTGTGGTGATGGGGAAAATATGGTCTCATTTACTTCAATCTTCTAAGGAGGGAACAGAGGGAACTAAAGTCAGTTAATATTGTAATATCTATTGTGAGGTATTTGTAACTTATTTCCATATATAATATAAGAAGTTAAATGTTTTCCGTTATTCATATCTCATTTTCTCTACTGTGAAGCATTGTGATTTCTTTAAGGAGAAGATACAGATTTTCCCTACTTCAATTTTCTGAATCCTAGCATTTTTGGTTCTCATTCTTAGCTGGATTAAAGATAATTGAATTGGGCATAATTATAATCCTGGATAAGCTTAATTAATTGTCATCCAGAAGACATATTAAAATTGGAGCCAAATGAATTTCCATTTTTAGGGAACAGTTAGTTTTAAGGAAGGCTTCTTTTGCTTTTAAAAATTAACAATTTTTAAAATTTGGTTTGAATCAGCAAGCTTTGCTTTACATGAAAAATTTTTATTTTTATCAAAGTTATTTATATATTTTTAAAAGTCAAATATAAGATCTGTTAAGTTATGACTAAATCATATCAAAATCCTTGAGATATTCTCATATTTACTTCCATATTTCTATATTGCATTATGTAAGGGAGAATCGATAGTTTTAGTAAGATCTTTAGAGGATGAAAGAAAAAGAAGAAACTTAGAAACTGGGAAATATGTGATTCTGGGCTCTTGAAAATTTGGTAGTGCTCATATTCTGTTTTTATGTTTTAGATAGTATTTCCAAGAAAAGATGAGGATTTTATTGTCAGTCTAGTATAATCTCAGTTTTTAGATTGAATTAATAAACAGCGTTTAATTTATTTGCTATTAAACTGTGACGTGTAATAGTCTATAACTGTATTTACTTTCTTATACTTCTTTTTATTTTATTTGTCTTGGAGTTAATAATTATGCCAATTTTCATTTGCTTTATTTTCTTTATACATTAGCCCCACATTCTCCGATGTAAATTTTTATGTATCATGTTTAAATATTTTAATGTTGTGTCAGTTTCATTTTTTCTTTCTTTAGGAGCATCTTTTAGGGAGACTTAATTCTGTTTAATTTTGAACAACATTTAGCTGTTGTTCTGGGAATTCCCTTTGCCTTCCTCCTATCTTAGACACCCTTCTACTCATGCCTCCTGCTTCTTTTTATTACTACCTTGGTAGAGCACATTTTTCAGTAGCTTTCTGATAATGGATTTATGGGGGAAAAAATTGAAACCTTCCATATATAAAAATAATTTTATACCACATTCATATTTGTTTGTTAATTTGGCTGGATAAAGAGTTGTAGGTTAGATATAATTTTGATATATAATTTTGAAGGCATTATTTCATTTTTTTCCTAGAGGTTAGAAGCATTGTGACTCCTCTGTTTTTTTGTGTGACCTATTTTTTTTCCCCATGGACACTTTTTGAATCTTTTCCTTTATCTCCAGGATTCTAAAATTTCCAGGTATATGTGCCTTGGTTATGGGTGATTTTGGTGTGTTTTTTTTTCTTTTCTTTTTTTCCTGGATACTCAGTTTATCTCTTTTATTTTTTCTGTTCTCTCTTTTTGGACCTTTAATTTTTAGGATATTAGTCTTTCTAGATTGATTGATCCTCTGATTTTCTTTATTTTTCTTCTCTTTCTTCTTATTCTAATTGTGTTAGGAGTGTTCCTTCAATTTATCTTTTAAGTTCCCCTGTAGAAATTTGTATTTCTGCCGTGTTATTTTTAATTTCCAAGAACTCCTTCTTGTTCTGTTCATGTTGTTGTTCTTTGTTAAAATACATCTTGCTCTCGTTTTAGGTGTATTTTGTTTTCTACAGATATTAGTTGCAACTTTTAAAAAGATTTGCATGTTTTTTTTTCTGAAATTTTTTCTATTGGCTATAATGCCCTCACCATTATGGTAGAACTTTTTTTTTTTTTTTTTTTAATGTTTCACCACATGAGCTTACTGTATCCACTACAGACAGAATGTACCCGAGTGGACAATTATATATTAGAAGAAGGAATCCGGAGGATCTGAGTAGAGCATGCTCAGTTCTTTTTCTCAGATGAATCAGTAAGATAAGTTTCTAGTGGGTTGGAGGGGTAGAGAATGGGCAAATAAATGCTGTCTCCTTACTCCCTCTGTAAAAGCTAATTGTTTTACATAAAATTGTTGAAGAATGAAAGTACTTTCGTGAGGGAATCAGTTTTATGTATATATAGTTCACATACATCGGTTTTGATTATGTAGAGATAAGACTTTATAGAAAGTAAAAGAATGTGTTAAATAGCTTATACCTCACCGTGGTTTCAAGTATGAAATGGTTACAATCATCTTTTGTCTAATGTTAGATCTCTACAGGTTCATGGTGTGGCACACCTAATTTGCTAAGGTTCTGATGTACAGGTTAAAGAGCAGTTACGTGCTTTAGGTACCAAACTTTTAGGAATCATAGTTGGCATTTTGAGTATATTTGTATTTTCTGAAAAGAGCTTTTATGTCTAGGAGGTGTTCTACAGAAATTATTATGGATTATATATCTGTTAGCTTTTGCTTAATAATAAAACATTACAAAACTCAATATCATGAAACAACAGGTATTATTGCTTGTGTATCAGGGCATCAGCTGTTCTAGACTGAGCTTGGCGGGATGACATTACTCATTTTGGCTGGGCTTGCTCACATGCCAGTGGGTTTGCTGGGAGTGGTTTCACATATTCCTCGTCTTCTTCCTGGCACCAGCAAGCTGTCCTTGTGATGTTTTTCCCATGGAAATGGTAGAAACACAAGAGGGCAAGTGGAATATATGAGGGTCTTGAGGCCTGCTACTTCTGTCTTTATTCTGTTGTACAATAAGACAGGAAGATTGATGGATGACTACTTTAAGAGGTTAGGAAAATGTTGACTTTTTTATTGATGAAATTGGCAGAGTGTAAAAGCTTTTGTTTAGGAGATGATACCTGTTTGAAAAATATGGGAAGATTTGAGAGCTATATGCATCTTGTTTTAAAAGACCTTCAGTATGTATTTTTAATCTTACTTTTCATTAGAATAACCTTACTTTAATGTAATTTTCAGAAGAGCTTCATTTTGAATAATAAAATCTTTTCTTTGTGTCTACATTTGAAATGCAGCTGAAATACAGCTTTTAGCTTTTTGGGGGACCTGAATTTTGTGATTCAAGGTTTCTAGCTCAAAGATCTTTGAATAAAACAAAGAGGATTAACATTTGTTTAAAATTTATTCTACTTATTACAACATTGAACCTTTAGAAGAGGTGGAATAAGTTTAGTTCTTCGATTTCTTTAGCTTTGAAATGATATTTCAAGGATGTAAATGAATACCAAGAAAACATTTTTCATCCTGTTTAATTTTGGGTCAAAGTGAGTCAGGGTGGCTGACAAGAGGATGAAGGAAACTGCTGCCTGGTCAGGTGCCTCACTGTTACAAGGTACCCTGAACAAATTACAGTCGAATAGACTTGAGTTTTCTGAGAGTTGGAGAGTGATAGGCAAAAGTTCATGTTCTTTTTGCTGTAAAATTCTAAGAAAAAAACCAACTATTTCAGAAAATTCATGAGAATTCTGTTTAGACAGTAATAATAAAAGGAACAGGTGGGCATACACCTTCTTACCGATTTCAAAGTAGTAAACATTTCATTTATTCAACTTTGTTAAAAGAAAGTTTCAAGTTAACATAAGCTTACCTTTTTAAATTCCTGAATTTGATATTAGAATGGTGTCTGAACAAGTCACATATTTACTTATATTCTTAAAATATAATGATTGTTAACTTTTGAATAATTAAGACTTGCCATTATTAGACTGTCAGTTATTGTAGTATATTGTAGTAGTAATAATCTTCTTAGGGCTCTTGTTGGCTATTTGATTTTAGTGACTCTGCCCATTTCATTATCCCTTACCTAGTTTAAGAGTATTAGCCTCTTAACCCATCTCTCTATTTCCACTCTTGTGATTCCCTTTTCCCCCAAGTCAAGGAAGTTTGTTTAAAAAGTCAGATCCAGAAGTTTCCTTGGTTTTTAAGTTCAAATGTAAAGTATTTATGATTGCTCTCCGCCTTGTCAGTGTCATCTCACCTTACTCTCCTCTCTTGCTTTCTGGACCGCATATCCGTTAGCTTTCTTTAAGCTATTCAAAGGCATTAAGCTCTTTCCCTACCGGAGGCCTTTGTAATCTCCACTCCCTATCACTAGCTTGATCTTGTTCCAAATCTCTTCCTGGTTAATTCCTGCCTATGCTTCATTCTCAACATAAATATCCTTCCTTAGGCCATGTCTGATACCTCTCTTCCCCATCCTCCTTCACCAGTTTAAATATAGGTTTCTCTCCTATTCTTGTGCATAATTATGATATGTGTTTATTTGTGAGATTGTTTAATGTTTATCTCTGCCTTGTGACTATAAATTCTATGATAATAGAAACTTTTTTTTGGTTCATTGTTTACCCAATAACTAGCACAGAATGGAATAAAAATTTTAAAACTCTACGATGCTGTCAATAGTAAGATATACCCTGATTTCATAGGTGTTAAAATGTTAAACAAAAGAGGCAATAGCATTAGCAGGACATCATCTATCTAACTAATCTTCTCATGTTAAAATGTAAACTGACAAAATGTATTTCGTTGAATCAGTACTTAATGGTGTAATAAGCATCCTTACAGGGGAATTATGAAAAAGCCAGTTTCTCAGTACCTGAGACCATAAATGCATTTATTTTTTTGTGATAGAATACAATTATTAAAAATATGTCCTCTCAAAATTACTTTTTTGGTTAGCTGGGCAGGTAGTGAATCAGATGAATAAGAAGCTGCAGACAGGTTTTACAGAAGTGGAAGTGTTACAGATATTCTGCGATACCTGTGAAGCTGTTGCAAGGTTGCATCAGTGTCAGACTCCAATAATTCATCGGGACCTGAAGGTAGGAACTTTAGGCTAATTATGGATTAATGCATTTTAAACTGTCAAGTTAGTTTTCTGTGGCTATTATCTAAACCAGTTCTTATTATCAGCACTGACATTGGTCCATGTCCCCTGCTCCATTTCCTAAGGCCATCTAAAGACTGACTTGTAGAGTTTGGTGGTGATTATCTTTAAGATCACTTTATCTTACCTTATAGTGCACTCTGAATATATGATACCCACTTGTTACATTGGAAAAAGTCCCCCAAAGGTATTAAACATTCCTGGTATCATATTGCTAGAGATATCAGTACGCATATCCTGTAAAACTATAGGTGTTGCCCTAGCTGGGTGGCTCAGTTGTTTGGAGCATCGCCCTGTGCACCAAAGGGTTGCGGGCCTGATCCCTGGTCAGAGCACATACCTAGGTTGCAGGTATGGAACGTAACCGATCAATGTTTCTCTCCCCACTTCCCCCCCTAAAATGAATAAACATATCCTTGGGTACGGGTTAAAAAAACACCAACCATAAAAAACTATAGGTGTCTTCTTTGATACCCACAAACATTAAGATTACAAAGATTACTCTTCCTGAAATTCTTTATGCTCAGATATCCCATGGCTAACCTTTCCCCTCTTCAAGTCTACTCACATTCACCTTCTTAGTGAGTTCTATCTTGTACTGCCTTATTTATAATTACAACCTAACATTCCTGTTCTCCACTTGCTCTACCTTTTATTATCACTTGTCACTGTCTAAGATACTATATAATTTGCTTATGTATTAGGCCTACTGTTTATTTTCTTTTCTCTGCCACTAAAATATAAACTCCATGTGCAAAAGGATTTTTCTTTTTTGTATTGATGGATCCAAGCATTTAGAACAGTGCCTGGTACATTGTGTGTTCTCAGTAATTAATATTTAATGAATGAGTGAATCTTAATTCGGATTACACAAAATTTATGAAAGGTGATAATAAAACACTCTTTAAGATATAAGAGAATAGAAGATCTTACTTAGAATATAGGTTGTAACCATGAAAACATCATCCAGGGAAACTGGTAAAAGGATACAAGTGAAGACCAGGTTGAAATGCATGACTGCAGACCTCTGTCCCTTAATTTAGATAACCAGTGTAGTTTATTTCGGTTCTTTTGAATATGCAACTTTTACATTTCCCTAATAATTTGGTATGATTTTTTTAGATTATTAAAAATTACTAAAAATCATTAACTTTTCAATGTAGATATTTTCAGCTGAGCCTTACTAATTTAAAACTAGAAAAGACATAGAACTGCATAATTTTATACAGGCTATATTGCATATGCTTAGTTCTTTTTACATGTGTAAATTTATGGAAACTTATGTTTAGATTTCTTGTACAAATCTTTATTTTTGTGTAAATCTTTTAAGAGGTAGACTAAAATGAAATCTGGAGGAAAGATTATAAAGAAACAGTAATATGAGTCTTTTGATAGAATTGAGAGAAACTGAATTACTGTCCAAGACTGTGTCATAGAAATAAAAATATTGTGGAAAAATGTAATAAAAATAGTGTCATTTATTTAGTGCTTACCTTATTCCAGGCACTTTTCTAAGCACTCTGCATGTTTTAATTAATTCAATTTTACAGTAATAGATATTATCTTCCCCATTTTGTGGGAAACTAAAGCATAGAGTTAAGCAAATTGTCCGTGGGCATGCATGCTAGTGAGAAACAGCTGGGCTATGAATCTACACTATCTTGTTCAAGAAACTGTGCATGAGTTTGTTTACCTAAGTTATAACAACTCTAATATCCAAGTTAAGACATTAAGTCAAGTCTTTGTATTTCAGTGTAGTGTTCTAGATAAAAATAGTATTAGGAGTCAGAGGTAGAATTTTAATGGTTTTTATTATTGCTTACGTATAGATAAAATGAAGTGTCAGAAATGGGGAAAAATGGAGGATATAGTATAAACTCTGACTGCTACAAGTTCTTTTCTTTCACTGAAGCATTTTCAGAGAGGATTTGGGGTTTTTCGTTCCCTACACAAATCATCCTGGGATTAGAGAAACACTTCTCTCTGTTCTCAGAGAGTCAGTAGAGATAGTAGAGTATATTTTGGGTCTGATTCATTTGACCGTCTTCCTAATTTGAGATATCATGTATATAGTATGCATGTGATATGTATATTTGTGTGTGTGTGTGTATATATATATATATATATATATATATATATATATATAATGTCACAAACCCTTCAGTGTTTATTGTGTAAGGTCATGGTTGTAAGAAGGTAATTTTCTTTTGAAAATAGTACTAATTAATTGATTTTCTTCTCTTAAGGTAGAAAATATTTTGTTGAATGACGGTGGAAACTATGTACTTTGTGACTTTGGCAGTGCCACAAATAAATTTCTTAATCCTCCAAAAGATGGAGTTAATGTAGTAGAAGAAGAAATTAAAAAGTAAGTGTTCATCTTTATTGTGTTTGTCTTAAGGGAATTTTAATTAACTTGGGCCTGTGATCAACTCTGCTAATACATATTGTAGATATTCCATTCATAGATTTCTTCAAAATATTTTTATACCACAGACATTAATTCATTTATGTCTGATCTAGCTCAGTAGGAAATTTACCATGGATACAAGTTTTTCAATTACATTGTAAACACACTTATCAAGAAAGTTATTAAATAAGCTATAGTAATTAGTGAAATTATTAAAGGGAGTTTTTAGTGATTGTTGAGTTCATTTAAACTATTTTTTACTAATACTGAGGATTTGTTCTTGTTAGGAAAATTACTTGAAAACATTTAAACTTTTACTTCATATTTAATAATAAGAATTTGATTTCTGTATACATTAAAAACTATTCTGAAACTGTGTTACTTTGTAATAGTGTACTAGAAAACTGTCTGGTAGAAGAGTCTTATCTGCTTTATGTTTTATAAATCTTGTACTTTCCATGGTTGCTAGATTACCTGTAAAGATTTTTCTCTGACTTTTCTGTTTTCTAGTCTTAGAAAACGGAACTGTTTGTAAATCTTAGATTACCTTAATAAAATGGTACAGAATGTAGAAAGATCTGTCAAAATAGGAATTTCTAAGTAGTTGCCTTTTCTAAGTTGCCCTCTTCACTTCACAAATTGTCGATTCCTTAAGACTCTCTAGGAGCTATTTATTTGAACTGCAATTTATGTTTTGAAATAGCTCGAGTAGAGCTGATATATTTTGAAATGAGCCAAGTAGACCTTGGCTTATTTGTTATAACACTATGGATTTTGTGACTGCGTATTTCTACTCAGGGAACTTAGCTTATGATGATTATGTTAGACCATAAAAACAAACTCCTTAGTAAATATAAATGTCCCGAAGAACTTAAGAACAATAAATTATTGAACTTGCTTCCTGGGAATGAGGCTAATTTTTTAAAAATGATTGGATTGTTATATATAATGGCTACTATAAAATTCTGCTCGGGCTAGGTTTTGTTTCTTGTTGAGATCTGAAGTATAGTTAAGGATTAGTAGCATTTTGCATTAGTAATGAATGTAAGCACTGAGGGTGTTCTTGTGCTTTGTGGCTCAATTAAAGAGTTATGGCCTAACCATTTATTCAGTTAACAGATGTTTATTATATAGGACCTACAATGTAGTGAACACTGTTGTTGATGCTGCAGGATAGCTGTGCATAAAAGTCCTGCCTGCATGCAGTTCATATTCTGTCTTCTTAGGTTGCTACTCTAGTAGTGTCGTTCAGAATGTCCCACCAATCAGGGTCATTGGAAGAAGTAAGATGGTAGAATGTTGACCTTTAAGATACTTTATATAAAATAAAATATATTAACACTCAAAATGAATTTTAAATTATGCCATGATATAGGAAGTCCTTATTTCAGCAGTTCCTGCCACGAAATCGAGCACTGTTTCATTAAAATACTCTGTCCGTAATGTATTTGGGGTTTTTATATTGGTAAAATTTCACAGTATC
Organism: Mormoops blainvillei; assembly: GCA_004026545.1. Lineage (NCBI taxonomy): Eukaryota > Metazoa > Chordata > Mammalia > Chiroptera > Mormoopidae > Mormoops > Mormoops blainvillei. The sequence continues at coordinate 193,883 of PVJD01000507.1, read as the reverse complement.
TTATAATTCCAGTGATGTCGTTTATAATGACAGTGAATATTAGAATTGTACTTAATTAGTGCAGTTAGAGTTATGGCACCTGCATTATTTTTAAGACAACAGTTATAAAAACAAACCTGAAGGAGATTTACTACCATGAGCAAGGAAGTATATTAGAGTCCATGAAAACAAACTCCTTAATAAATGTATAAATTAATTTTTTGAAAGAATGAAAGTTTTACTTTTAAATTGACTAAAATATTTTGATAAGGATATTTTAATAGTCAAGCTACATTATTTCAAATAAGAAATTCAAGGAAAACTATGTTTCCAATACATTGTCGTTATTTAAAATTTTTGTATTAAAGACAATTAAGTTTTTTATCATTAGAGATGCTATTGCACTTGTTGAATAAAACTATGTACACATGCTTTGTATTGTTTAATCCTTGATGGACTTTTAATGACTTTTAAAAATAATATTATTTTTATCTAATGTTATTGAATTGAAAAGTTTTTTGCAGTATCTTATGTAGAAACAATGTAGTATCTGTCTTTTTTTTTTTTGTATATATATATATATATATCTATCTCCACTCCATTTTACTTATTTACTGCCAGGTATACAACTCTGTCATACAGAGCCCCTGAAATGATCAACCTTTATGGAGGGAAACCCATCACCACCAAGGCTGATATCTGGGTAAGGCCAAGAAAGGTTGACATTTTCTCTAACCAAATTTTAAAAAAATGAGTTCACTTGATTATTTGCCCGCTGCCCCCCAAAAGGTATTTCCTAATAAGTAGAAGAGTGGTATATAGTCAAGCTTCTTATTCAGGAGATGAAAAATAATAGAATATTTTATCTTCTTAACCCTGAGATGTAAAGCTTAGGTATAAAAAAGCAAATAAAGGACTTCCATATAACTTTTTGCCATGATATTTTTTAGAGTTTAAATTGTATGTGTGTTAACATTTTTTTGATTGAGGGGAATTTTGATTGATCACTTTATGAAAATGTAAATGTTGTGCGTAACTCTTAAGTAATTACACTGATAATTTCCTGGAGTATTTTTAGGAAATTAGCATGAGTAAAACTTTTTTTTCTAACTGTAAACATGTCATTGACTAATATATATTGACTTTTTCGTTATTTAACATTTATATCTGGATTGAATTATTAAGATAGATCATATGTCTGTATAGTTAAACTTTGTTAGAATGTCAGTACCTCTTTAGAACTCATTTCATAAGTAAGCTATTTTTGGCTATATTTAATAAACTAACAGGAAAGTATTTTAAATGTAAATTCATTTAAATTCAATTAGTATTTATCTATATGAGGGGGACCCAAAACCCCCAGAATTATCTTCTGGAGGGCGAGCTGCCTGTAGTACAGGCTGCCCCCACTAAGTGAGTGTTCTAGGAACCCATTTGTAGCACTATACTAGCTGGCGTTGTTGTGAGAGGCTGTGTTTGGCTTCAGTGAATTTGTTTTGAAGACTCTTTCAACGTGTTTGCCCATTTCATGATGGGTGATTTACAAGCACACTTGCCCACATTGCTCTGAGTGTTCAGCAGTTGATGGAAAATGGCATGACCCGCATGCCTCACCTTCCCTATTCTCCCAATCTCTCTCCAAGCGACTTTATTTTTTGTTTCTCCAATGAAAAAAGTCCTCAAAGGGAAACGTTTTTACCAGTGTGGAAGAGGTGAAACAAAAAATGGCAGAAGCACTAAAAGGCATCTAAATCGACAAGTTTGAAAACTGTTTTGAGCAGTGGAAAAAACATCTTGGTAGATGTGTTGCATCAGATAGAGAGTACTTGGAAGGTGATTGAAGTTTAAACATTTAAGAAGAAATACGCATTTTTTTAAAATAAATCAATTCCAGTTTTATTTGGAGTCCCCGCTTGTATCTACCACTAGTGACTATATTAGGGATGGTGGAAAAAAATTCCTTTGGAAATAGTTCTAGAGTTTACAAGAAAAGTCATGTTTATTTTGTTTTTAAAACATAATGTTCAGTAAATACTCAAATGTAATGTGTGAAACATTTAAATATCTCCTTGGTTTTCTTCTCCTGGCCTCTTCCTATTGGGGTTGGGATACCCAGACATTTGGCAAGATAATAAAAAGAAAAAAAAAGTCTTTGATATCTTTTTATCTGTCTTCATAATACATAATTTTTCACCAAATAATGGTTCCTAAATCTTGTGGTTGTTGAATTTTTAACTATATACAAAATCAATTCAACTTATGAATAAGTTTGGTTTAACTTGGTGCTACTTACAGATCACCAGCTTATATAACTCACATTCAGTTTGCTTTTCTCACATTAACATTCGACTCAGTGAATGACTTATAATGTAGAAAGCAAATTCAATTGGATCGTTTAAAAAAAAATTATTGATGAGAGAAAGGGTGGGGGGAGGCAGACATTGATTTGTTGTTCTACTTATTCATGCATTCATTGATTGATTCTTGTATGTGCCCTGACTGGAGATCAAACTCGCAACCTTGGCATATTGGGGGCATTGCTCTAACCAATTGAGTGACTGGCCAGGATCTCAGTTGGATTTTAATTGATGAAATGAAAGCATTAGAAGAAGTGATTGTGAAGTTTCTTCTGACCTAATTTTGTGACTGCTGTTGAAATCTGTATTACTTAAGAGCATTTCAACAGCAGAAGAAACAACAGAATCATAGCTCAACTACTGTTTTGAAATCATCAAGGGTCAATTAAAAAAGAAAGTTACTCTCTAAACACAGGTCATTACCCTGTATATTAACAAAAAAAGGAGACGGTATCTTTTTTTGTCGTTCATTTTCTACCAGACTTAGTGTGCGTGCCAGGCTGCATGCTAAGTTTTCAATGAAAAGTAAAGTTACCATTTATAGATAAAGTATATGGAGTAGTGTTTCTATAACAGCTAACTGGGTATAGTTTTGAGGTTATACATACTCAAAGATAAAAAGGAAGAAAGATAATGAGAAAACAATCTGTTTATATGCTTGACAGAGATAGAAGTTCAATTTCCATGATGTCATTTTTATGCTTGTTTTAGCTCAGGTGAGACAGAAGTATGCTACAACATTTTAGGTGAGAGATGCTTTATGTTACTTTTTAATGAGGAAAATGGAGTTGGTATAGCCTCCAAAATCAGGTCATTTTTTTTGAACAATTCTTGTTATATCAAATGGATAAAAGGGGAACAATTCTCGTTATATCAAATGGATAAAAAGGGAAATGCCTTTGGTGTGAAAAAACTAGGACGCTTCATTGTGTCCATACTACGTGTTGCACAATGTTTTAGATTTATGGCTTTTAAGCATATCACTCTCTAAAACTGTTATCTGGGAACTCCCACAATATTTACTATAGCACAAGACACATTACTAAAGGTTTGATTGACAAGATAAAACTGGCTAAAATGCAGACCTCTTATGCCTAAACTGTCATCTGGGTAGGAGAAAGGTATAATTTAATGCAGATAATACACTATTAATTGTATTTTTTTAGTGTTGTTAAGGGAACCTTATGATTAGTTTATAGCATACATGCTGCAGTTTATAGAACAGAGCATCATAAATTGTTTTAACCACATTGAACTGGTTATTTTTATTCAGAATCTTTACAGTTTTGTTAATCTTAATAAACAGTCCACCCTGTAATGTCTTTGAATGGATATATTGAAATTTCAAGAACCTTTAAATTTTTCTTTAGAAAACTGTTAAAATATTGAAAGTTATGTCTGGTAAATTAATATTATTGAACTCAAAGAGGTGTTTCTGTATATTGTGATCTTCATAGTAGTTACAAAACTTAAAGAGTATTTGTTAGTTGCACTTGCTAAGTTGACATGTGGAGAAAATTCAACAAAGGAAGGCCAATTTGCTGATTTTTAGATGGTAAGGCAAAATTTAGTATTGTTGATATAATTGTTTACTAACTGTATAATTTTATACAATCTGTTTAGAATTAGAAATACTCCTTATGCTGTTAAGGCTTGTAGATGACACTTCTTGTGACAACATAATGATTTCTTGACCTGAAAATTACATTTTATTACTGACTCCCTGGTTTGAGTTTGAGCTGTTAGCAACTTAACTAGAAATTTGTTTTTTAGGGTATTTTGTCTTCGTTGTCAGCAAGTGTATTTATTGGTGCTGTGATGTCTGTTAAGCTAGGCAAGTGAAACAGACAGTCCATCCTTTTTGAATTTTAATATAGATTACCCAGATCCAAATATGATCAGTAGATTATGGAATAAAAATCATAGGGTGATACACAAAAATAGAAACTAATTTATATAGTGTGAAATAAATAATGACATGTGCTTGGTGAATTACTGATAAAAATGTATTGATGGTAATCTGGTAAACTTAACTGTACTAGCTAACTCATATTTGGAATTGCAGGATTTTAAAACATGTTTTATAATACATTTATATAAAATGCTACTAGAAGGGGGCCTTGTGCTTACTTTGTTAGTTATGTGCTAGTTATGTACTAAATATATATTTTCCTTGTGGAAGAAATAAAAGTCTAATTTTTTTTCCTAAAAGGGACCAACTACTTCTAGTTTGTTAAATCATTCATGATTTAGAGTTCTGTGATATCATTATTTCAGCAAGCTAGCCATGGATATGATAGAAAAATATGGAGATGCTACAGTTAGATGTCTTCTCAAATATAAGCATATTAATTTCTTTAAGCAAATGATTTGTGAAAAGATTGACTCAGTGTAGAAACATTAGGTTTTTTTAAAAATAACATTTAGTTTTTGATATAGTACTATTTTTGTGTCTTGTGGTTAAGTCGATTGCTTAAGTTCTGATGATACTTATGTTTCTTTATTTTCCAGGCATTGGGATGTTTACTGTATAAACTTTGTTTCTTCACGCTTCCTTTTGGTGAGAGTCAGGTTGCTATCTGTGATGGCAGCTTCACCATCCCAGACAATTCTCGTTACTCCCATAACATACATTGCTTAATAAGTAAGTACTTGGAAAAGTTAATGACAAAATTTTAAAATACTGTACACAGGGCCTACTCTTACATCCCTTTGCCTAAATCTGTTCTTTTAATTTCATTCATTATACTTTTAAGAAGTTAGAGTAAAGAAAAACATTAAAAAAGATGTTCGCAGACTTTTATGGAGTGAAAGCAGCCTACTTACTAGTGCATTAAGTCCTTTGATAAACTTTTGTAGAACACAGAGATTATTTCTGGAAAAATTTAGCAGCTTAACATTTTAATTATTCGATCTTTATTCTTTGAAATCCAAATATCCAGATCTGTTGCTTTTTGGGAATCGAAGTATCTCTAATCTTAGTTTGTAGCTCACTTGGCCACCCTTTTTAATATGTATTCTTTATTGATTTATAAAGTGGTTATCAGAACCAACCTAAGTGTATCAAAAGATTTAGCCCTACGGGCCCTTGATTCAGTTTTCCTTTTGGCCTGCTCTAAGATTTTTTTCTTCCTTTTTGATAGGTGCTATAATTTAATTTCTTATGGATGTACATGGTAAATTTTCTGAAAAAGATGATTTGTGGAGGGAGAGGGTCATCAAATATTAAAATATATTAGGAAGCTGCAGTATTTAAACAGCACTTCTCAGCACTATTGTAATTAAAGTGTTTCTAGCATTTCTGCTCTTTTCTTCATTTTAAATATTTTCTGTCATAGGCTGTAACCACATAGAATAAGGAATTAGAAAAGAGGGTCAATCTAAATATATTTGATATTTTGTATGATAAAGATGGCACTTCAACTCCACAGGGAAAACTAGATGGAACTACAAAGAGTTAATAGCAAATTGTAGGTAAAAAAATATCAGACTGGATCTTTACATCAAACTTTATGGCACAGTTTCAGATAAATCAGAGACAAATGTAAAAAATAAAACATAAATGTATTTGGAGAAAATAGGCGTGAATTTATTTTAACGCTGGAGTGGGTAATCTGTAAGGGAGGCATTAAATCTCAGCAATGATAAAAGATGAATCCATTAACATATAAATTTAAACCATTAAAAATATTCCCAAACCCATGAAATCCAGTATAAAATCAAGTGATCAAGTGGAAAAAAAAATTGTTATACATTTGACAAATTACTAATTTTATAATATATGAAACTCATGTAAGTCAAAAAGAAAAGGTTAACACCCAGAAGAAAAATGGTCAAAAGAAAGTGGAGCATAAAAGGATACCTAGCCTCGCTCTGCAAACATATGATTTAAAGTACAATATTTTTATTTCTATAATGTGGATTTGCTCACACATGTTAGAAATTAGAGAATTAGGTCAGTTGAACACAAAAATTACATTGCTTCATTGGGGATGTTTTCCTAGGCCAGGGGAACCAGAGTAATATGGTCCAGAGAAATGGTGTTATAACTTACAGGGGAAAGGAAATGGCCCGAAGCTTAGCTGTGGCACTTCCAGCATAAACACTTTTATGCCCTAATTGGAGAATAATAAGTATGAGTCCTTGTACTTGGAGTTTTCCTCCCAGATATTTACCTGTCCATTTTGTGTGGTTCTCTAATAATGGAGGCTCACTGAATAGCAACCCCTCTGGCCCCAAGTTCCACTTTTATTGGGTGCACATCTCCCAGCCGGCTTTGATGTTGTTTGTTTGGTTTTTTATCCTTGTGGCAGCCTCCAGCCAAGTTAATCTACCTGCCTGGGCAGTCCAGGTTGCCTTCCCAGGTACCAGTTAATGTTTTTGTCAGTGCTCTGGTAACAAAGTTGTATAGTTTTCTAGTGGTCTGTCCCAAATCTGTTTTCCCCTTAGTCCTGTTATTTTTAGCCTGCCGTTTTGCAGAATGTGAAATTTTTAAAAAGCAAACATACTGTTAGAGTGTATTTGAATAAGCATTAGACCCATAACCCACTCTGTCTTATGTAGTTGCATTCCTCCTTCATTGTCCAAAAATTAGGGCATCAGGAGCATGAAAGGGCCCTGATTAATTGGAATTCTCAAAGAATAAGTGAAGGAATTTATTTTGGCTGTTGTGTGTTTTAGCTGATTGGAGTTTAACTTTTTATTGAAGCCCTTGCTGTAAGTCATTGTAACTGTTTTGTTGCTAAGTATAATGTTTTAATCACAATTGAACTGAGGATTTTATTGGGGATCTTGCAGTGTCTTAGGATCTGAATATGCTCATTGGACATACTGCATGGGGGACTAGATAGTATATACCCTGATTTGTGACTTAATTTGCTTGAAGTAGTAAGATCTTATTTTCTCATGTTAGTTTTAATTTTTTTCCTTCTCCATGTGTATTGTGTGTGACTATATGCTTGTAACTGCAAGGTTGAAAAACAAGCACTATTAATAATTTTAGGATTTAATTGGGTTCTAGTTAATTGATGCTTCAGTGTGCAACATACACTCCTTTTGTCAATAAATACATAGATTTTAGTTTTTATCAGTGTTTGTATAAATTTTACCATGTTTTAATGATTTTCAACTTACTTTCAGAGCTAGGCAGAAATTTTAAAAAGATCAGATGAAATGAAAGTATTCAAGTAAATGTTGGTATTTTATGTCCTGTCAAAGGCTTTTTATGGACTTTACTTTTTAAAATTGTCTTGGGTAGTAAAAGCTTGATAGGGTAGTGATTTTAAAAACCAGGACATACTTACCTATAATGTGATGTTTTTAGAAACATTTAGACTCTTTGCAATTTTATGTTTAACTTTTTTCACATGTGACCTTGCCTATTTCCCACCATACTATTTAGGTTTCTCTGTCTGCTTTTATGATATGTAGTTAACGATTTGTATTTCTTAAAAAAAATCCTACATTCAGAAAACCAGGAAGTGCCTAGCTGTGCTCATAGTTTTTGAAAGAGTAACTTTTTATTGCCATTTGTCTATTTATGCAATGCAGTTGATCCCATGTTTTATTATAAGGTAAAGCATTAAAAACATATCTTTTTAGTGTTGATGGAATTACTAATCTGCTTGCATCTATTTTATATGATCAAGACATTTGCAAATGAAATAGGCATACCTAATCTTTTTAAAAACTGTATGGTTTGTGGTTACATAAATATTTGAACATAGTTTTGATTATCACTATTTGGTCAAGCATAGTTATTATTTGCTACTGCCGTAAAGCTGTGTTTAACAATTTTATTATGCTTTTCTGCAAACCGTTTTTCTTAAAAGTAGCAAAGTCAATTATTTACAATTTTTTTCTTAATTTCTGTTAACTTTCAATAGACAAGTAATGGAGTTGGATTGGGGATTAGGAGGGAAGCACATTTTATCTATGGCTAACAGTTATTAAGAACTTAGACAACATTTAGAGGAGAATGAGAAGCAAAGCTAACAGAATTACTGAATAGTTATGATGAGTGAACAGAAGGCTGGCTACCGCACCTTTTTTAGCTGCTACCAAGGTAAGGTTAGGGAAGTACTTGGTGGAGATTTAAGAGTAAGCCAGAAGGCCTGGGCTTGCACCTGCTATCACTAATTTAGTACAGAATATTGGGCACCTCTGTTTATCGCAATCTCATTTCTAAAATGAGCATATTAAAAGTACTTACCTCTTAGGGCTGTTTTGAAAATTGAATTATAGAAAGTGCATTTCAGCATGTGTAAGTACTCAGTAAGAGATGACCTTTTTATACTTACGTCATTACTACTGTGATAACTACCACTACCAGTACTACTGAAATCTGTTATAGTTCTTCCTGAGCTAACCTGATTTCTAATTTTCTGGGTAAGGATTAGGCATCTGCTGTCAGATACTCACTAGAATGTACTTTCCCTGCAGAGATTTCTTTGGATGCTTTGAAGCAGAGCTTGGTTTAGCAGGTTAATGGCGGATCTACCAAAGGCTTACCATAAATTACCATATATTCCAGAATATACTGTTAAATGTAACTAATTTCTATTCTCACCTCTTACTTTGTGCAGTAATGTAGTGAATCATAATGAACAGCAAGGAAAGCTTTGTCTTTTATTGCTTTTGGGTCTGCTAATTTATTGTTGCTTTGTGGTTCTGTATCTTAGCTCTTAACAGCTTATCGAGTTTAAATTTATTTTTTAAATTGAAATATAATGAACATATAATGTGTTAGTTCCAGGTATACAACATAATGATTTGATGTATGTATATATTGTGAAGTGATCACCACAATGAGTCTAGTTAACATTCATCATTTCACATAGTTACGCATTTTTCCCCCTTGTTCTGAGACCTATTGAGATCTCCCTTATCAGCTTTCAAAGGTATAATACAGTGTTGTTAACTATAGGCAGCATGCTATACGTTTTATCCCCAGGACTTACTTATCTTATTACTAGAAGTTGGTACCCTCACCCGCATCACTCACACCCCAGCCTCCACCTCTGGCAACCACCAACCTGTTCTCTGTATCTGTGAGCTTTTTTTTTTTTTTAAGATCCCTCATATAAGTGAAATCATACCGTATTTGTCTTTCCTCTGTCTGACTTCATTTACTTAGCCTAAGGCCTCCAGGTCCATTCATGTTGTCTCAGCTAGCAAGATTTTCTTCCTTTTTATGGCCGAATAGTACTCCTCTGTGCATATGTCTGTGTGTGTATGTGTGTAACATTTTCTTTATCCATTCATCCATTGAAGGACACTTAGGTTGCTTCCATGTCTTGGCTATTGCAAATAATGCTGCCTGGCACATGGGGGTCCAGATATTTTTTCCAGTTAGTGTTTCTGGTTCCTTCCAGTACACACACAGAAGTAGAATTAAAGGATTACATGGTAGTTCTGTTTTTAATTTTTCGAGGGGACTTCATACTGTTTTTCAATTAATGTTTCCTTTACTAATTTACATTTCCATCAACTGTGCCCAAGGTTCTCTTTTTTCCACATTCTCACTAACACTTGTTATTTTTTATTTTTTTGATAATAAATAAATTTATTTTAATACTTATTTTCTGTGGGAAACCAGGAACTTGCTTGCTTATTATAGTATACTTAACATTTATTATGGAAATAGAAAAAATATAGGCGGAACAGTACAGTGAATTATTGTGTACCTATTTCACAGCTTCAGTGTATCCACTTGCGGCTAATCTTGCTTCATATATGCCCTCGCCCACTCTTCTATTTTTTTTTTTAATGTCAGAAAATGTATCTTTGAAAAGAAATCAGTGATTAAGATAGGATTTACCTGGAGGGTTTCAGTCAGTGGCTCTGGGTTACTGGCTGAGAGGATGTAGAGAGAGGGCTCTGATCACTGTCTTAGAGACAGCTGTCAGAACTTCCCCACATATACTGTTCTAACATTTGTAATACCATTCAGTGTTTTAGTTATGACTGAACACACTTATTATGGGTGTTATATTAGGCATCATTTCAGTAGTCCACAGAATAAGGTTTGTAGGATATGTAAACCTAACATGTAAGTTTCTGTAATAGTCTCTATAGGTTAGCAGATAAAAATAACAAGTTAACGCTTGAAGTATTTTTGGTTGCAAAATTAGAATGGGGGTTTCTCTTTTCAGGTAAATTACTATAAGTGATATTCTGTGGCAAAGGAAAAGTGTCCTTTTGGAAAGAAAAATAATTAAATTTTAAGCAGGACCATTCTTTTAATACTTTTATAAAAAGTATTTTCCTATTAAATTTGCTGAGCGATTACATTATAGGTGCTGATATAACTTTACTTAGGCCCATGCGTGGAACCGTTATTTTGTGTAACTTGAATGGGAACTCCTTTATTTAATATTTGTCTTGAGTCTTTGATTAAACCATAATTTAACTTGGCCACTGCTACAGTACCAGCAGCTCCATTAGCTGCTTTTTTTGTTGGAATATGCATGGATGTTATACTCTATCCTCTGTAAAATTAGTATGAACATATTTAATTCAGCTGCCTCAGTTTTCAAGTGTTTTAAAATCGGAAATATCTTATACATCAGTTGGAAATATTGTGTTGGTTTAATCATATACTGCCTATAATGTGAGACTATTTTGTATTCTCAGGTTGTATAAATGGAGTTTGTGTCAATAGAAAGATTCACCCACTTAAAAGGAGTAGATATCTTTTTAAAAGTCAATTTTATATTTGCAGTAGAATCAGGGACAGTGGGAATGTTCTCATGATGATTCACATGATCATTTTAAATTTAGTAAACAAGGGTGTGTTCTAGCATCTCTGCTTCTTTTTTTCCTTTTTGAACTTAATCTCTTAGATGAACTGGACACATGCATTTTTAAAATTTACTCCTTTACCTCAAGAGCATATTTTTGTAGATGATACAGTGTTATTGTCATGAAGTGGGAGTTAATACAGATACTAAAATCAAGGTTTAATTATTATGAGAGAAGATGTCTTTGGGCCAATTACTTAAAATTAAACTGAACTTGTCATTCTTAGTAGATATGCCTCAGTATTTACCTGGAATAGACCTGATCTATGAACGAAAAAAAATATATGTAGGATTGCCTGATGGATCAATTTATTTCTCTGTAGATACTTTGCACTTCACATTATATCATTTAGTAGTCTAGGAGTATATTTTGTAACCCATTCTTTTGGACAGCTTGGGAAATTATATTATTTAAATTAAATGCTTAATGATTCCTTTTTGAGTTTATTTTCTTTTTCTTTTTTAATGGCTCATAATATCCAGTATAAAAATATTCAGAGATAAAAATATAGCCATTTTCTACCTGTGGGTTTCAGTCTCTTCATACCTTGAATTTAGAACCAAATCAGAGATGGTTACAGGAGCTCATCAGGTAAACTGTCAACATTAGTAGATAAAGTGGATTGCAGAATGAATGAAATTTAGACTTGATGTGAAATGGACCTGTTCATCTGTATTCAACCCCCAGATTTACTCACACGCAGTTATAGGCAGTGCTGGATAACCTTTGACTTCTTCCACGGAAGTAGACCACTTGGAAAACATGGTTTTGCATAGAACATATATGTCCTAAGAGTAAACTATTATGAAAGAAGAGTAGCAGAGATGGGCACGTGCGGCTGCCTTTTCTGTCTAGTGTTAACAAATAAGTCACGCTCTTTCCCTTGGAGAGGAATGACTTGTATAGAGAGGGGTCACAAGCCCAGTGTCTTCAAACTGTTTGATCATGGTCTACAGTAATAAATAGATTTCAGTTATGACCTGGAAAAAACACACACACACACACACACACACACGTGAAACAAGTTCCATGAACTATTGCTTATACTTACCATATTAGTTCACACTAACACTTTCCACTCTATTTTATTAAAATAAATACTAGTCATTACTTTTTAAACTGATATTATGTCATATAAATGGGATCATTATAGTTAGACAAGCTAAACTGGCTCCCACAGTATTTCCACATGGAAACATGAGCCAGGGACTTAGAGGTCCTTTTGTTTGCTTATAAGATGATAGCACTTCTACCCACAGTCTAGCTACCACTCATTAGAGGATGCTGTTCTATGCTTAACTTGAGAGAATTACATATACAAATATTGGGTAGAGAACATAAAATGTCACATTTATTTTCCTTCAGTGCTTCTCATCTACTGTGAAAGAAAAAAAACAGATATAGTATTACCTGATGTATCATTTATTTTTCTACACATATTTAAAAAGCCTTTTTTGGATTAAGTTGGGCCAGAGAAATGTATTCTCATACCATACTGTTTTCTACACCTATAGAATTCTTCTACCTAACTGCATTTAGGTGTTATGTCTTTGGTCCACACAGGAGTGTGTAAGACTTTACCCAGCGTCACTCACTGAAATTTTTTAAGGATAGTGCTCAGTCAGTTGGAACCATTTTTAGACAGAGTCAAAGGAGAATGTACTCTTGGCTTTTGGTATCAGGAATGGTGCTTTTTCTTAGCACCTGGTTTATTTTTGTGTTAAGGACACTGTGATTCATGTAATGGATCATGTTGTCCTATTTGTGTTTACAACTAAAAGATAGAGAGGTAAAATCATGGCCTATATTTATAAGACCAAATCATATACAGTTTCTTTACTGACTTCATCCTGGCGATTTTGGGGGTGGGGTGGGGAGGGGTCTCTCAACCATTACTTTTCTGTTAGTCCTAATGTTCTCATATATTTAATAAACCTTGTAGTTTATATGTCACTTCAAGCCCTTTATTGAAATACATATTTATAATTAGTTACTCTTGAAATTTGATTTTGAAATCCAAATAAACTGAATTGTTAGAAAAACAGAATATTAAGTTTGTGAATTTGAAAAGTTTCTTGTGATTTGTTTAAAAAATTATTTGGGTAAGTATTTATTATTAAAAGTCTGTTTAAATTTATCCCTATGTCATGGACTATTGTTACTTTAAAAACATTTTATATCTGTCAAGATAAAATAGATTTTGGAGGATAAAATAAACTTTGTAGAGTCTTCAAATCTTTTCTGGGATGAGGTTGAATGTAATCCAATCAATATTAGAACTAAATGTTTTTAATTATTACCATTTAACAGTGTTGATAGAAGTAATTAAAAAATCAATTCTATAAGTTATACATGTTAACCTTTTTCAGTACATAAAATCAGGTTATGTTCAGAATATTTTAAAACCGAGTTCACAATTTCACAAACAAATTTGTGCTAAGTTTGTGCTTTTGCTTGCCAAACAATTATGTTTTTAACCAAAATAAGTTTATCAAGCTGTGGGAGATGTATTAAAAATTGTTTGTTTAAAAATTACTTAAATTTGAAAGGAAGATTGAATTTTCATTTATAATTTTAATTTAGCTATTTATATACTTTGATCTCTATATAATTTTATTAGCAACTTTCAGAATATTATCTAATTAATGCTATAATTCTTACATTCCGAGTTGGTTTAAAAATGATTTGAACGTTATAAAAACATAGAGTTAATCAATGAATCAGAACATGGAGAGCTTTAATAAAATACGTATTTTTCAGTTAAGAAAGTGAGTATAAATGTCAACCTTTTTGTGAAATTGTAAATTTAACAAGTCACCCAAGAAACAGACAAATGGTGTTGGTCATTTTAGTTAGAAAAAGGTCAGGCATTTCAAGCAATGCTGAAGGTTGGTGAGAAGTCTGTTCATCATAGGGCCATAAAACTCAGCTCATACTTCTGAATGTGATATGTGTAACACATTGAAATGTAGAACTGTGGCGAACACTCTTAGCATCAGTGTGGGAAGAAAGCATGTTTTTGGAAAACTATACTGTGCAACTTTGTTAGATTATAATACACACAATTTAGTATTTTCTCAGTGGTTCAGGATTATTTAAAAATAAGTAGGTGTGTTTTAGAGAATAGTGGAGTTAACCCTACTATGGCCCTAGAACTTTCATGAATAGTTCCCCAGTGTTTACTAAACTCACTTTTTGTTTTGTTTCACTTTCTCAGAAGAATATTTATATTTGTTAATAATACTTCTGGTACAGAGTTGTGACTGATTTGTCTTTAGCTCGGCATAATGCTTTAAGTTTATGTTATCAGTAATAATTTTTATTTTTTCTATAAACAGTAACAAAATTTACTCGAATCATCATTGATTCTAGAATTGAAAAAAGTATATATACATGCACATATGCATTAGCCTTTTAATGTGCCACTATATAGCTTCTGTGTTCAGTGAAACTTCTTAACATTTTAATCTATTCTTGCAGGATTCATGCTTGAACCAGACCCAGACCGTAGACCTGATATATTTCAAGTGTCCTATTTTGCATTTAAATTTGCCAAAAAGGATTGTCCAGTCTCCAATATCAATGTAAGTAGCTTTTTAAGTGGAATATGAATTTTTAAAAGATTTTATTTATTTAGAGGGGAAGGAAGGGGGAAAGAGGGAAACTTCGATGTGTGAGAGAAACATGAGTCGGACCTCTCTCGCTCTTGGGAGCCATAATAGATGTGGGGGCACTGCATGATATTTTGGATTTTCTGAAAGAAACACAGTGACAACACAAATAACAATTATTAAGCTGTTTGGGCCACTTTATTGAAAAAACAGACTGTTTGATTTTTGGGGGGGCATGAAATAGGGGTGTCATGAATAGTAACTGAGGCACCAAGCACTCTGTACACTGAAAAAGTTTGGCTACCTTTGTTGGAAAGAGCACAGGCATTGTAAATGGAGAGACCTGTCTTCATCAGTGACTGGTTTTGTGTACAGTTATCTCTCAGTATCCACAGGGGATTGGTTTCAGGACTCATGTGCATACTGAAATCTGCGGATGCTCAGGTCACTTAAATAGAATGACATAGTTGTTGCATATAACCTACACATATTTTCCTGTGTACTTAAATCACCTCTAGATTACATGTAATACCTAATGCAAGTAGTTATTATATTGTATTATTTAGGGAATAATGACAAGAAAAGAATCTCTGTACCTGTCAGTAGAGGTGCAGCCATCGTAGGCCTAACTGCATAGTACACGCCTACAAAAACGTGATATTATTGTTTCTGAGTAGTAGTTTGTTTTTTTAAATCCTCACCCGAGGGCATGCTCATTTATATTAGAGAGAAGGTAAGGCAGGGATAGAGAGAGGGAGAGAAACATTGATCAGTAGCCTCCTGTATGTACCGACAGGGGACTGAACCCACAACCTGGACACATGCCCTAACTGGGGATTGAACCCATGACCTTTCGGTGTAGGAGATGAAGCTCCAAACACTCTAGCCACACTGGCCAGGACTTGAGTAATATTTTTGATCTGAGGTTTGTTGAATCCGCAGATGCTGGACACATGGATATGGAGGGCCACCTGTATTTTGGGAAGTTATTTAATATTTGTTCTTTTTCTGTAATACAAGGATAGTAATTATGAGGACTACAAATAATAAATGTAAACCCAGTGTATAGTCCATTAAAGGTGCTGAGTTAGTAATAGCTAATATCATTTGAAGGCTTTGAATTATATCCTGTGTCTGCACACTGTACTTAACTACATCAGATTAACTGTGTATGGCAGGTCTCTGCTAATTTTAATAAAAGTCCAAAATTGTCAGTGATTCTAAGCCATTCTCAGCTCTCTAAAGATCACTCTGGCCTTATTTGTTCTGTCAGTTTGCCTTTCTGTATAATTTAATACACTTCACTATAAAAAAAGAAGGAAATTGGTACCTTTCCATTTTGCGTTTTGAAGTCTTTACTGTGTCAGATATTCTTTGTTGAGGCTGAAAGTCATGCAGTTTAACATTCTAGTAATAAAAGTGACTTTATTTGACATTTGACTATAGATTTATAGCTTTGTATTCAGCAAACATTTGAGTACCTGCTATAAGCCAAACATTATATAGAACATAAACAAATGAGGGAAGCCTTTGCTCTTGTTTCGTAGACTTTACGTGCAGTGTCACGAAAATTTTTGCAATATGCAGAAATAATACTTTACCCATATGCTTGGTGTTTACTTTTTTCCCAAAGTTGTGAAAGAGTCATTGATTTACAAGTATAATATAATCCTTCTTTTTAGCCAAGATTTGCCCATTTATAAAGCGAATACAATGATATTGTTCTGTTTATTTTTGAAGGGTTTCTCTGGCACATGAATATGAAAGTGATATTTGTGTAACATGTGGTGATGTTTGCAGATTATATCCGACAAATATATGTGAACAATTTGTAGGTATCTGAGGTGAAAGTAATAGCATCTCACAGACAGTACTTTTTAAAAATTAGAACATATCCACAGCCTTTAAATAAAGCTTTCTGCAATTAAAGTAAAAGCTAAAATGGCATTTTATTTTTTTCTTTCCAGAATTCTTCTATTCCTTCAACTCTTCCTGAACCCATGACTGCTAGTGAAGCAGCTTCTAGAAAAAGCCAAATAAAAGCAAGGTAGGGAAAGCTATGCTGAAATTTGGAAAGGCGTTTTTAAAAATAAGACATAGTTCTTGTTTTTAATCCTAGCAAATGTAATTAATTAAATATTACCAACATGCACAAAAAATGTTTCTTATTACATGTGGCATAGAGTTTAGATAGCAAGTATAAAGTATACTCTTTTGTATTAGAGACAGGGTTTGACATCAGTCTCACTTGAACTGTTCCCTCTCAGCAATCGAAGTGATTACATAACTAGTATTGGTACAATACATTGGGTCATTTGATGGTGGGTTGCCATTATTTATCACATGTAAACTGTAATTTATGAATTGTTATGTTTTGAGTTTATAGCTAGTATGATTTTCTGTTTAATTTAAGGAAAGGAAAAATAGGTCTTTTAGGCTACTTTTTTAGAGTATTCTAAATTTATAAACTATTTTATGTGGTCTAATACACATTTAAATATATATTACCATGTATGATTTATAATGAATGGTTTAATGATAACACTTTTAAGACTGGAAAAAAATAATGTTTTAAATCATTTTTCAGTTATTACTGCATTAGTAAGTTGGACACATTATGCAGTTTGAAGACCTGAATCTGAGTAATGATTGAATTAATGATTAAACTTCTTTCCTCGTGCTTATTTTGAATTTAAAAGTTAATAAGAAGGATTGTATTTTAGATTATCATATTACAACTATGATATCATGCAATATCAGGTATAATGTTACTTTTGAGGAGATTTCTTGGTCATAGCGTTTTTGGATTGTATTTTACCTACACAAAGTATTTTATTTGACATAAAATATATTTGTCATGCACCTGTTACATGCAACATATATAGATACTGGAAATGCAAAGAAAAAGAAGCAGTGTTTATTTCCAAGGAGTTCACATTCTAATGAACATAGACAGGTAAACAATTCCAACCGGATAGGTATCAGGCAACTCTGAGAGTGGAGGAAGGGAAAAACGGGGAGCAGGGAAAACGGGAGCTCAGAAGGAACCCAGTCCCTTCCCGGGGGGCTGGGGGTGGGGTTGCTGAGCTGTTGCCTGAAAGATGAATAATATAATCCTGTCACCTGGGATGACAGGGAGTGAAACTGTGACAGACATGCCCTTCAGGCAGGAAGAATGGCCTCTGTGAGACTGTGCAAGACTGGAGCATAGGGGATGTATTCTGAAGAGGCGGGAAGTGAAGTTGAAAAAGAGTTAGGTAAATGCCAGTCAGGAGCAACTTTGTATGTTATGCTGAGAAATTTGGCCTTTGGTGTTTAGGCCAGTGAATTTTCAACCTTATGGTCAGTCCTATTTGGGACTTGGTTGTGAGATTGTTAAAATGTCACTTGGGAATAACTTAGTTTTTAAAAAAATATGGTATCCCTCTAAAATATTATCTGCATTCATTTGACTTTTAAAATACTCTTGAGGAAGAGACGAAAGAGTAAAGTTACATCTAACTCACAGGAATCCGGCATGATCAGTAGTGTGTCCTATCTATAACATAGCTGTGGTTAGCAACTGCTGTTATAGTTGAGTGGTAATTATACATATTTGTAGAATTGTCAGTTGAATTTTATTGTTACTTGTGTTTTTTAATAATTATTTTGTTTATGATTAAATCTTTAAGAAAGTGGATATAGATAAAAAAAGTGTCAACTGAGTAAGAATGCTTTGATTATCTTTACTCTGACAAGTTATAGCTATACTATTATAAGCAAAGGAAATAGTTAACACAGCTAAATTCACAGTGCTATTGATAATGTGTTAAAGCTGTACATTATATGTGTTAAAAATAAGATTCATTTTTGCTTTTTGGTCATTAATATAAATATACTTTATACTGACAGTTTCAGGATTTGAAAAAAATGTAATGTGTATAAAACCTAATAAAAATGTTAGCCTTTTAAAAAATATATTTCCAGATGTGAGGGGGGGTGGAGAAATCTTTAAATAGCTAGTATTATTATTTACATGTTTTATAGCTTTTATGAATATTATTCATCTTCCTGGCTGGCCTTCAATTTGTGGCACTCGGCTTTACCCCTTAAAGACCCCTTCCATCCCTAAATATCTGCATTTCCTCTTGGGACTGTTAAACATGAAAAACTTATGTGATGTCTGAAAGATGGGAAGGCTGAGAATCTCTGTCCCGGCAGTGGAAACAATTGAAGGGTTTTAAGTGGAGAGAGAAACTATGTTTTAGGAAGATTGTTCTGATAATAGGAGGAAGGAGAAAGAGGGAAGCTGAGACAACAGTTTTGTGTCTGTGGTAATTATGCGGATGTAGCTGTACAGTGGCGTTAACTTCAGTAGTTACTCAGTTTTTCATTTCAGTCAAGTATATATCTTCAGTTGGCCTCATCTGTCATTTCTTCCCATTTCCTCACACAGAATACTTTGTTTCTTTTCACTGTCTAATGAAGTTATAATATTTTTTTTAAATCTCCAGTTTCTACTTGAAGCCTTCTCTAGCCAATTTAGTTAAAGGCAGAATTACACCTCCATGAAACTCTTGACAATACTAGCATGACACTGATTATTTTTACTGTTATGTTTTAGTATATTTTCATGAACATGTGCATATCTCCTTAGGTATATGAAGGGGGACCCCCCAAAAACAGGAATCATCTGCTGGAGGGCAGGCCCCTTGTAGTATAGGCTTCCGTCACTAGGTGAGTGTTCTAAGAACCCACCTATATCAGTGTACCAGCTGGCATTGTTGTGAGAGGCTGTGTTTGGCTTCAGTGCATTTTTTTTGGAAGACTTTCAACATGTTGCCCATTTCATGATGGGCGATTTATGCGCGCACCTGCCCACACCGTGCTGAGTGTTCAGCAGTTTTTGACCAAAAACAGCACGACCCCCATGCTGCACCTTCCCTATTCACCCGACCTCTCCCTTGATGAAAAAAGTCCTTAAAGGGAAACGTTCTGACAGTGTGGAAGAGGTGAAGCAAAAATGTCAGAAGCAGTAAAAGGCATCCAAATTGATGAGTTCTAAAACCATTTTGAGCAGTGGAAAAAACATCTCAATAGGTGTATTGCATCAAATGGAGAGTACTTGGAAGGTGACTGAAGTTTAAACGTGTAAGAGTAAATACACAATTTCTTATAAATAAATTCCAGGTTTTTTGGGTCCCCCCCACCTTGTACTATAAATTCTTTGAAGACAGGGTGTTGTGCCATGTGTGCTGGATATCGGTAATTATGTATTAAATATTGTACATTGGTAAAGTAAATTAAGGAACACTAAATAAAGTCTGTAGAACTTTAGTATGCTTTTGAGAGGTTTGCTGTACTCGTGTGTGCTCTGAATCTCTAGAGATTTAGAACAGTAGCAAGGCAGGGTGAGGTCTGTCAATAAAGATTGGATAGACAAACAGACTGTCTACAATATTTTCTCTAAATTACTTGAGCGTTGGGAGTACAGCATTGGTTTTAGTTCCACATCCATAATTTCAACTTAATAAATATTTGATTATCCTTAAATGAGATCTAGTTGTGTACATATATGTGATCTTTTATTGCCTTTTAGTTTAATTATTATATGACTTGTAGTATCCTCATCTCATCTAAAACATAAATATTATATTTAGAAAACAGCATGCATACAGTGTATTTTTGTGACTGCCTTTATTTCTTAAATAGTTGTGCACAGGGCTCCCTCTTCTGGTTTATATAAGAACCAGATCTGGGTAGTTCTCATAGATAGGGCTGTATCCAAGGCAGCAGATGTGCACTTAATAAATCATATGTATGTAAAATTTTAAGTGTTAAATTATTTGAAAATATGATCAGGGAACTTGGTAAAGAGATTTTATTGCAATCCTGTTGAAAAATGAGCATATGACTTAAAATTATTTGGGTTTCTATACTGAATTTATGTAAAACAAAATTAGTAAATATGTAAGTTAAAGATTATCCTGGGCATTTTTTTGAAAGAGGAGAGCAAATATCTTTTTTTCCTCAGATTACATTTAGTGTCTCTTGCTATCAAAATTATGCTTTACACGTGACTGCCCATATCTATGGTCTAAAGTAAGTCCTAGTGGGAAAGTTTTATGTAATTTCCATTCAGTGTTTTAAGAAAAGCAAAGTTAAAGATTCAAGAAGTTAAATGTGACAGGTAGCTCCACTGGTTAAAAGTTTTGGCTTCTTTTGTTTCATCCTGGGGCGCAGCCTCATCTTTCTTAGGCATGTAGTCCAAGCTAAGGAAGACTGTTATTTGTTGTTTCTTGTTTGTATTTCTCTGACTGGTTTAGAGAGTTGGCTTTCAATTTTGTCTTAAACCTTTTGACAAGGTTGATTTGTTTTCTTTATTTCATCTCCTTAAGAGCAGAATCTCATATTCTTTTCCTGCCAGCTTCATTGGCAGACTGTAAATGGTTGCATACTGGCTTAAAGAAAATGGTTAGGTTTGTTTTATTTTCCTGTCTTCGTTAAACATTGAATATTTGAGAGAGAGAGACTTAGGAAGGAACGAAGAAGACTAACATGATTATAATAATAATTAAAATGTATCTGTTGAAATAGATGCTTGTAGAACCAAGAGTAAATTAGAAAGAATCCCAATATTTGGAATGAAATGTATTCTTCTCTTGTAGAATAACAGATACCATTGGACCAACAGAAACCTCAATTGCACCAAGACAAAGACCAAAGGCCAACTCTACTACTGCCACTCCCAGTGTGCTGACCATTCAAAGTTCAGCAACACCTGTTAAAGTCCCTGTACCTGGTGAATTCGGTAACCACAGATCAAAAGGTAATATAGCCCTACCAACCTAGTCCCTTGTATAGTTAATGTAAATAAACCTTTATGGCTTGATTTCCTAGGAGTAAATTATTGCCAAACTTAGTATTTTGAAGCAGCTAGCATAATGCTTTAAGAAACTTTCTACCAATGTCTAAAAACTCAACTAATTGTTTTCCTCAAGCCAGTAACTTACCTTTTATAGGGAAAGGTAAGTTACTGGCATATAAAAATATGGCATAAAAAGCTCACAATTTACTTACCTTAGTGTCCTCAACTAGTACGGTTTGAGGTTGATGATAAAGTGTAAGAGTATAGAAAATTCTCTGTTATATTAGAAAGGAAGAAGTTGGAACTATAGCCTTTACAAAATTATGTCTTTGCACTGATCTAGAGTCTTGGCAACATAGTTTGTCTTGGACTGTATGGACATTACAACATAGAAATTTGTCATCTAATTTTATATTTTCTAATATAAAATATCTTCTAAGCATTATGATACAGTGCAGGACTTAAAAAAATTTTTTCCCTAAGGAAATATCCCTAATGTTAGAGAGTAAACTTGTTCTCTCAAGGGTCTGGGGATATAACTTGATGGTCCATCTCAAGGAAACTCTGTTTGGTACTTTATTTCATGATATATGTTTTGTTTTAATGTTAAAGTGTTTTATGCTAGGGTACTCTAAGGGTTAAAGTACCATTTTTTGAGGCTTATTCACCTGGATCTGAGTCCTGTTTTTCCTATTTTTTAGTAATATGTTAGGAAAATACTAATACTTCTTACAGGATTATTGTGAGGATTAATGACTGCTTAATATAATACCTGCCACATATGTCCTTGAAAATACCTATTACTACTATTACTGTGGAGTAAAATACATGCTCAGGGAAGATAATGTTTATGTAACCTAGGGTAGTTCTGCATACCTCTGTGGTGATCAGGTATACCAGACAGAGGAGCAGTTCATGGAAGAGGGAAAGTAGGAGAGCTTGAAATCCTTTGTGCCCAGTTCCCATTTTTCCATTTCTGAACCTCAGTGTTCTCTTTTATAAAATGGGAATAACTGCATTTCCTGTTATAAGGAGTAAATAACAAGGTATGTGGTACCTAGGAAAATTTTCTTTCATACTAAACATTTGGTGTTTGTTTCTCTCTCTCTCTCTCTCTCTCTCTCTTTATTTTTTTACTTTTTTGGGGTGGAGATTCTATTAGTCAATTATGTATCAATGCGCGTTGGCCAAAGACCACTAGGAACACACTGTGGTTGAACAAATGGGTTTATTACTTATATACCATGGGAATCTGTGGGAGTGTCTCAGTAAGATGGTGTTTGAAAAGGCTTATTAAAGGATTTGGACTTGTCGCAGGTAGTTTTGGGAAGGCTTTAAGGGAGTGGGGCTTTACTCTGGATGGAAGCATTCAGGAATGGGGTATATAATATCATTAGGTATCTTAATAAATCTTACCCAGAAGGAGGGAAACCAAGGCCTCAGTTGGTGAAGAAGCAGCACTGAGTCATATTAGGCAGGACAGGGAGAGGTTTGGTCACATGAGTCTGTGGTTCGGTTGGGGGTCTTGATTTTGCCGGTGCTCAGACATGATTATAGAAGTCCAGCGTGCTATCCATTGTGCTGTGGAGCCACCTTCAGACATAATTACAGAGTGGCCTTGTCTTGATCCATCATGGTCACAGAGTGACTTTGCCTGATGTTGGTGTTTTGTGAAATTGTTTATGTTCATCTGGAGAGCACCAAGACCTAGCCATGAGTGTCAGGCCTGCTTCCCACCTCAGGGCAGTGTTTCTCTTGTATGCTTCCAGCCTAAGCTGCAAAAATAATACTGTTTTCCACCATGTATACAAAAAACAATACATAAATCTACTCCTTAAAAATATTGAGACAGTATAGAAATATTCAGAGAAAAATGTAAAGGTCTCCCTTCTTTTTTTTCCCAGAATAATCTTGAAGTGGTTTAGTGTGCATCCAATATTTGCTATTATTAATAGTGCTGAGGTGAGTTTTCTTATAACAGACTTTTGAGTTACATGTCAAAACCTTTTTTTGAGGAAGATGTTAAGAAGTACACTTAATCAAAATTTGTTAGATACTACCAAGTTGCTATCCAGAAAGACTTCAAAACTTTACACTACCATCAACAGTGTGAGTGCCCTTTCATTCCTGTCCTTGTCAGTGCTTAATAATATCAGTTTTTTAAAATGTTTCCTATTAATAGGTGAAACTTTTTATTTATATTTTAATATTCCTGATTAATAGTACTTTTTCTTATGTTTACTGGCCATGTTTTCTCTTCTGTGATTTACCTTTTCAATTTTTATGATACTGTTTATCTCTATTTTCTTAATACTCTGAAGGCTTTATTTTTATGTACTTTGAATATTAGCTCTTTGTCATATATATTATAAATATTTTCTTCCAGTTTATCATTTTTCTTGAACTTTATTTGTGAATTTACTTAATTTCTTTGATCCTTAACTTCATTTGCGAAATGGGGAGTAATGGCAGGAGGATTTAATGATGTACTTGAAAGCATTGTTTTTGTGTGGGCTTGTCGTGATGTCGCTTGGGTGTTTTCTGGTGCTCTGTGGCCTTGGCTTGAGAACCAAGGAGCTCTCTTCAGCTTCATGACACTAAAGAAAAGTCATAGTTGGTGAGATGAGCGGTGAACCTCATGAGTTAGTTATTGCATGTTGATCATTGGTTTGTGATTGGGTTTCACCCTCAGCCACGATTGTTCTTTGCTTAGACATCAGGATCCTAAAAGCATGTATAGCTGAGGAGCTTAACTTTTTAATATTCCTCCAACTAGAAACAAACATACTTAAAAGGCTAATGGTGGTTATATCTATGTGGTGCAATTACGGTTTTAATTTTCTTCCTTATGTTTTTATAAACATTTTTAGGAGTAATTAAAATGAACCAAACACTTTCTTATAATTGGGAGAATTAGAAATAGTCATAAAGCTTTTGTCCTAGAGGTATCATACTTCAGGCCTGGAGAGGTTAGAAATACTAATATTGATGAAAAAGAACCCTTCTTTCTCTCCTTGGGCCTCCCCACCCCCCTGTAGGATTAAAGAGTTGCATTTGAATTTATGGTAACTCATTGGAAGAAGATATGGAAATTATAGTGTATTTCATTTTCTTTTTCTGGTGTTGTGTATGTCTTCTTCATTAATTTCAAAAGTTTATTCATAGGATTTTTCTAGGGTAAAATTTATGAAGCTTATAAATAAATATCCATTTAGGAGACAGTGTTAATACATTCCCTACATAGCATTTATTGAGCATCTGTTATATAAAAGATTCTTTGGGATACTAAGAAATAAGTCATTACCCTGTTACTCTGGGGCCCTAGTTAGGAAATAGCCATCAAGCAATTAATATGTGCAAGTCATGATATGTTACAAACTGAATGGAATTATTAGGTAAAGGAATAAGGAAGAGAGATTTGAGCTAAACTTTAAAGGATAAGATGAATTGCATTTGGTGGAAAATAACATTCTAGATGGAGAGAATCATTTTGGCAAAGACTCATATCAGTGCATGATATGATGTAGAAATACAGAGCAAACTGACATGGTGGTTTTGTTCAATGAGAGATGAAGCATGGCAGGTGAAATGTTTCTAAGATGTTCACTTGTTCAGAGTTGCCGTTGATGAAATTAACTTCCATGGGTACTTAGAATTACAGTAAATAATCCCTTTAGACTTTGGAAGTATATGCTTTGGAAGTATCTGTATTATACAATATGGATATAAATGCTTTGGTTAAATGATTATTGAAATTATGTGTTTCGAAATACAGCCATTTTATTGAACTCCATGAGTATGTTAATGTAAATTTTTGGAAACCTCTTTCAGGAGCACTGAGACCTGGGAGCGGCCCTGAGATTTTACTGGGTCAGGGGCCCCCTCAGCAGCCTCCGCAGCAACACAGAGTACTTCAGCAACTGCAGCAGGGAGATTGGAGGTTGCAGCAACTGCATTTACAGCATCGTCATCCTCACCAGCAGCAGCAGCAGCAGCAGCAGCAGCAACAGGAAACTTATATGCAGCAGGTCATTCTTTTGTTACTTTAGATATGGAAGTAGTGTTGGAAAATTCACACAGCTATTGAATATCAGTGAATTCCTTTTCTTATCATGGACACCTGAACTCTAAATCCAAGTAAATATTTTGCTCAGTTTTCTGACTATTAAAGAACATGCATCTTATTTGTGTTTTGTGAGCTACTTAAGAGTACCCTGCTGAAAGGAGTTGCATCTTGGCTTTGTGCAGATTGTTCTTCTAGTCATTTGGCATCAGCAAGTAAGCCCTGCAATCTATGATAAATGTGTTTTAGTTACATTTTCAGTTCAAATACATAGACTATGATTAGTTATTGTTGAAGAGGTGATACTAAGCTTTCAGAAGTAACATTGTCTTGGTTTTCTTCTTATATTTTTGCCTGTGTTGGTGTGTTTGTGTATGGTGGAGGCAGAAATTTAGAGTAAAAGGGACATAGTGAAAAATGACCTTAAGTTCTATTCTTTACCTCAGCAGAACCTGCAAATTTCTAGTTCACTGAACTATTTTAAACTTAATGACTGTCACCATCATCCTTTCATCATTCCCTGAAATGTTTTTGAACCACTTCTGTGCATGGCACTTCTCATGGGTGCCTCCCTCCTCTGGTCTTGACTGATAAACCCAGAGTGGAGGGCAGTTAAATAGGTGATGACCAGAAGATATCCTTGAAGGGGAGATTGAGGAGAGTGGGCATTTACTGTAATGAGCCCTGGACACAAGTGACTTCGGGAATCTTCATCAATGGGCAAATGTGTTTAGGTTTAGATTTCTTCGCAACATCCTTAAACTGAGCTAGAAATGATTTTATTTTATTTTATTTCTTTTGGAATAATTTTAATTGAATCTTTTATGTTTCATTGATAATTCTGAAACCATTTCCAGTAAACATATATAAATTATAGTCAGTGGCTATAGCTGTTTTACATTGGTGTTTGTACTCCAGAGTACCGAAATCATTGTTATGGTAAGAGCAATACTTAAAAAAAAAGAAGACTATGGCACAAAAAAGGCATGAGTAATATTGATGGGCTTGTTTTTCTCATTGTAGTATCAACATGCAGTACAGCAGCAACAGATACTTCAGCAACAGTTTTTAATGCGTTCGGTGTATCAGCCACAGCCTTCTGTATCACAGTATCCTGCAATGGTAAGTGTTATGTAATTTCTAGAGATTTCTCTCTGACTACACTGTTGAACTCACAGTATGAGTGGTATTATTCAGAATTACTCAAAATCAATTCAAGTTAGTTAATTACACATATTTTATCAAAGCCAGTCATATATTCTCAAGCAGCTTTAAATTGGGCTGAACTGTAGTACCTGAATTTGGCACATTTTAACTGGTAGTATTTTTCTCTCTTCTCTTAGCATAAGGAAAATGGATTCGTGTTACCCATGATCTTTTGTCATCTCTCTTTCACTTGGCAAATGTCAGTTGAAGATAAATAAACTCTAAAGACAATTGCATTTACCTCAGAGAATATTTTGACCTTTCTTTATAGCAACCATATACTAAAAACTTTAAGCTACTCTATTGTCTTAAAATATTTAAAGGGAAGTTTTTGTATTCTGCCACGTTAGCTTAGCTTCACAGCTTCTTAACTGGATTTTTTTTATCTTGCTGTATTTTTCTAGTAGAAAACTGCTCTTACTGATAGCAGTAACTTTTTAAGTTTCTGATTTTGTCGCCAGTGTGAAGAGAAGGAACTGGGTAAATAGGTATGGGGCTGATATTGTTTAGTTAATTTAGCGTTGTGTTGTGTAATGGCATTTCTTGTTTCAGATGCAGCAGTATCAGCAGGCTTTCTTGCAGCAGCAGATGCTGGCTCAACATCAGCAGTCTCAACAACAGGCGTCACCCGAGTATCTTACCTCCCCTCAAGAGTTCTCACCAGCCTTAGTTTCCTATACTTCATCACTTCCAGCTCAGGTTGGAACCATACTGGACCCCTCTTCTAGTGCCAATAGGCAAGTATCTTTCCAGTGAAATCAAAGGAAATTCTTGTGGAAGTAGCTGAAATTGCGGAGTGGAGTCACTAAGTGGCTCCTGAATTCCTTTAGAGCCCATCTTTCTGTATAGTGCCCTCTTTTCTCTTGTTAGTTCTCCTGTTCCCTGTGCATCCCCATCCTTCCTTACATTTCTTTTAGTTAATTTGGCTAACTGCTATTTGTAGAAAAGGCTTAGCAACATCCAGCAGCTACTACTTTATTAGTTTAAAAAAATAATCCTTATAGACAAGTTAATTTAACTTTTATAACTTATATGTTATTATTTTCAATTAATTAATATTTACTTATAAAATGGCCTAATCTGGTTTAATTTAAATAGGTAGCAAAAATTTTTAATGTGCCATTCGGTTCTTTTTTAAAATTATATGATACAGCAAGCTTATTGTTACCATAACATAGGAGGGAAACTGTGTACTTTGGTTATTCAGATACATTGGTTAGTAGGGTTATTTTTCATGGATAATTCCTATTGAAAACATTTAATAAATGAAAAAATTATAATATAAATTTTTTCAAACAGATTTGATATGGGAAATGTTTCAGGATTTTGTAATTAAGAATTTATTGACCATTATGAATACCTTTTAATATGTTTAGATATGTAGGAGGAAGTAGCTGTTAGAGCTTTGGTTATTGGAACATCAAATAAGTTTTCATATAACACTATTTCAGGATATGAAACATGAGGTGGGAAAAGGTGTCTACAAGCTTTGGCAAGGAGTTGTGCGTGACTAACAGCACCATTAGTAGCGTACATGTTCACTGAGCATGTTAAGATAGAGTTAAAGTATATAGTTTGTTATAGTTTATCTCACAACCTGTGAGTATTGTTGGGGAGGGGGCAGTGGGAGGGTGGGAAGAAACAAATTGATGGTATTAGGTGCTCTTCTCAGTCAAAAATGAAGGTACATGAACTAGGGCCAGTATGTCTTAAGTGGAGAGCAGGTCATAAGATGGAAACTTGTTTAAAGATCCAGGTCATTGTTTGCCAAACTCTTTATCATTTGCATACTCACTCTAGTTACAGCTTTTTGGTTTATCCACACACTGTCTTTTTCTTTAATAAATTAATAGCATTATTGTAAATAATAAAATTTAAACAAATAACATTATACATTTTAAACAAATTAAACACTAAAATATAATCTATGGAATGCAAGTACCAATCTAATAAATTTGCAAAAGACATACCTGAAAATAAGACCTCTAGGGAAAAGAATGGAATAATTTCATTTGTCCTTAAAAACAGGATATTCTGCTTGATATTGTTTAGTTTAAGAGACTGAAGCTGTTGTATTAATTAGATGATTGATTTTCTCTTTTGATGTTAATTGGCATCAAAAATGCCAATTTTGTAGAGTGCATAAGGTTGGAAAATACAAAAATATTAAACTATAATCTCTGTCACAGCATATACGCATGTATTCTTTAGAATACTGTGTATTCTAAAGGATTACCAGCCTTTCGAAGTAAAGTTGTGTCACTGACAAGAATGGAGCCATGAATTGGAAATCCATGAGAGAATTCATGTTAGTGTCCCATAGCATATTATTATCTAAACTGCTGACTGGTTACAAAGGAGGATGAGTATCCAGAGATTTGAAGTGCACATAAGCACACACGGTGCTGATACCTCGAACTCATGTGAATTACCATAGTTCTGTCTACTTAAATCTCATCTCTAGGGATATTGTTCATGGAATCATAGTGTAATATGTCAGAAAAGTATGTTTCTAATTTTTATATAATTTTAAAATTAAAAAAAGTTTTAGCATCAAAATTATCTTGCATATCTCAGTTTGGGAAATATTGGGTTCGATATCTGTGAAAGTGTTTAAGTCTTGTTTTACTCCAATCCTGTGATGTTGTGTATCGAGGGAGATGGAAGGATGGTACAGGAAAGGGGCAATGATTAGGTGGATAGAACCAATTATAAACTTGGCAGCTAGGTGTTAGGAACACAGAACTTCCCACAGGAGCACTGCTCTAGCCACACTTGATGCCTCAGTGCTACTTCACTGGTCTTGTTCCTGTTTCATATGAGTCTTTATACAAAGGATTATATGTTGAATGGTATCTGTTGTAACAATTTAAAAGGTGATTGTAAGCAAATATTCCTGCTTATGACTAAGTCAGTGGAAGAAGAGAATTGGAGTTAAATGTTGGGCCCTAAGCGTGTAAGGGATGTTTGAGTAGAAGATGGGAAAGCAAGTACTTCCTTCGACAGAGGGAAAGGGTCATACCGTCTTGTTTAGCATTATTCTTTTCTTTTATTTCTGACTTAATCTTCTGCTAAAATTTATACCCTCCACTGTATTAATAGTGTATAATACACTGAATAGTGGAGTGTATTAATAGATCTTTAGTATGAATATGGAGAGTATTACCATGTTGTATTCAAATAATAGTTAAATAAATAAACATCTATGCATATGTTATGATATAAATTGCCCTGTGGGTTAGTTATTTGTTGCTACATAATAAATTATTGTAAAACTTGGTGGTTTAAAACAATGATAAACATCTCACATACTTTCTTTGGATCAGGAATTTAGGAGTGGCCTAGCTGTATGGTTACACCCAGGGAAGGGTCTCTCGTGAGGTTGCAGTTAAGATGCTGGCTGTGGCTGCAGTCAGCTGAAGGCTTGACTGGTGCTGGAGGACCTGTTGATAACATGGTTCGCTCACAGCTTTGGGCAGGAGACCTCAGTTCTCTGCCAGTGGATCTCCAAAAGGCTGCTTAAGTATTCTCTTTAGTAGACCCAAAGACTGTTTAGAACAGGGAATCATTTATTCTGGTTTCTCCCAGAATGAGTGGTCCAAAAGAAAGGGTTAGAAGGAACCTCCAGTGCCTTTTATGACCTAGTCACACACTGGCCATTTTTCAACCATATTTCGTGTGTTAGAATCAACTCATTGGATCTAGAACGCAATCAAGGTCAGGGAATTTGGTTCTCCCCTTGGAAGGGTGGAGTATCAGAGAACTTGTAGACGAATTTTAACACCTGTTTAAGGGCACCTTCCCCCAACCCCCAGACCCCCTACCCCTTCAGTAAGGCTGTGGCCTTACTGAGTTACAGTCTACCAAGAAAAATCCATTAATTAATCCCAGGAATAGGAGGAGGATGATTGAGGAAGGGAATCAGAATGTTCTGAAAAGGAGTGACAGACGGTAGAGGAATGCCCATTTTTCTTAGAGTTTCGAAGGTCCTTGAAGATAGTTTTGAAGTTAGAGATGGGAATCTGTCATATGGAGACGACCTTAAACCTCGGTGGTTGGTGCATTCCCAGAGTGAGTTCTAAACTGAAATGTATTTATAAACTTGGGCAGTTACGATGCATATTTTTCTCTAGCTCTCAGTAATTGTTTAATAATGTCATCCTTGGGTCAGCTATACTGACGGGGCTTGGATTAGGGGATAAAATGAGCCACTTTTGCCCTCTCTTCCCTTTAAGACATGTGTGATAACAATGGCAGTAAGCTCCCAAGGGGCAGGTGAATTTAAGGGGATGTCAAGGCTTGCAAAATAGATATTCTTCTTTAGAAGCACGTAGAGATTGGGCCTCCATTACCAACATTAGGAAATCTGGATCTCAATTAGAAATGACCTTGACAACTTTGTTACATTGCCTTATCCCTATGCTGTATTTGCAGGCTGGATGGAGGGGAGAGGTACCCAGGGATTCTTAGGTTAAGAAGTCTTTAGACTCTCATCTTCTCTTAAAAGCCAAGAGGCCTATTAGATAATTTTCATAGAACCAGTGGTCCCAGGCTTCAGATTATAGAGATTTTAAATACCATAAATACCCTCATGTATTTAGCTAATTCATAAAGCAGATCTAGCAGTTAATCATCTGTTGGTAGCTACATAGAGAAAGCTTTTGTCAAAAGGAAAGTTATTGTGGTTTCTCAACCAGGACAGAGGATCACCTTACTTACTAGTGATTTTAAAGTGGTAACTGTTTGATATGGCTACTGATTTTCATTTCAAGGCTTGTTCACTATGATAATAATAGTTAATAGTTATTGAGTGCTTACCGTTCTTTTTGCTTTATGTGTGTTAAGTCATTTAATCTTCTCAGTGATCCTATGAAGTAGATAATGTTAATCCTGTTTTATAGATGAGACTGAGACATGGAGAGGTTAAGGTACTTGCCTGAGCGTACATAGCTAGGACACTTATGGAACCTGTTCAGATCCCAGGTGGTCTTTCTCTTAATCCATGCCCTTATTTGCCATCTCCATCATAATCCAAGATCCACTTTTCTAAGCATTTATAAAGTATGACTTAAAAATTTAGTTCTAATGTATTTCTTCTTCTTTTTCCTCTCTTAATTATTACTCTAGGTCAGTTGCTGATAAAGAGGCAGTTGCAAATATTACAAATCAGAAGAACATCAGTAACCCACCTGATATGTCAGGGTGGAATCCTTTTGGAGAGGATAATTTCTCCAAGTTAACAGAAGAAGAACTGTTGGACAGAGAATTTGACCTTCTAAGATCAAGTAAGGGACACTTGAAGGCTTATTTTGCTTCACAGTAAAATAACAGTCTATAATTATTCAGCAAGGCCAAAGACTGTTTTAAAGAGGGTAAATAGAAAATTCTTTTTGTGCATTTGAGGGCAAAAATCAGGCCACATTCTTTTATATATACTATCAAACTGTGCTGTGTGCATTAGAACTCATGTGCTTGGTAGTAGCTTTTAAACCCAAGATTGCTGCTAATACACTGATTCCTGACACTTCAGTATATTGCATATCTTTGAATGTTAAGTTCAGAATATCTCCAAAACATGGAAAATTAATGTTCAAATAAAAACAGACGCATTAGTATCTTGCCTTACTAATAATCATTTTGCAGTTCTGTTTTTTGGCACACACAGTAGAAGATATTGTGAGTCTGAGATGCCCTTTGAAAGTGCCTGAAAGAAAATAGGGGCTACTACATTATGTTAATGTTTTGTAATGCCCTTTTAATGAGTGGTGACATAAAAGGGCTGCTTTGTTGTCCTGATATGGCAAAAGTTAAATAAATTTTTTCCACTTTAAATCAGCTATCTCACTGTTTTTACTTGGAATCATTGCCTTTTCTTAAACTACCTAATAATATATGTTAATCCTCGCCATACATATTTTAGAAGAGTTCCTTTCAGGTAAAGGGGCCTGTGGAGTGTTTTGAGGAGGTTGCCAAAGAGGAGCAAAAAGCTTATTTCTGGAGTATATAATTTTCAGGTTTCTGAGGGGTGTGTGTGTGTGTACACACACATGTGCGTACGCACATCCAAGTGTGTTTACCCATTTCTGCATGTGAAAAGATCTTAGTGGTCCCTGTTGTCCCTAGTTTCTATTGTGTTTTATGTAACTGGCCTTGTGGGAGCATTTATGAGATGAGATCCTTAGTTCCAAATTGGTATATATTTTATGTAAAATTTTAAATGCCCTGAACTAATGTTAAGAGTAGTTTGGATTTGAATTTGTATTTTACATATTGGTTATATAATTATCAAAAATTAAATTCATGAGTTAATGCAGATAAAAAATGAGTTCTGAGCCTTTAACAAAGGTTTGTTAACTTTGGTAAAACCAATCTTACATGTATCTTTTACAATTTTTTTTAACCACAACTTTTCTGTTTGACATTTTTCCTACAATTTATGTTGAGTGACCTCAAAAGCAAAGTTTTAAAAAAGGAACTAAAGAATCTCTTTTGGGGGGTTGGCAGGGAGACACAGAGGATAACCAGATCATTCATTATAATTTATAGGATTATTTTTAAAACAATAAGAAAAATTAAAATATTCATTTTAATGTTTTCTGACCATGATAGTAACCAGTGGTTTGGTAACTCAGTATTTTCTACTCCTTGGGTAAAAAACTCCTTTTTGAAAAAATCAATTTATAGGATGGGTAAAGGGTTCACATTATATTGACCTTATAAAAATGTGTTATTTTAGCTCCTAGAATTTGTAATGACACCCAAGTTTTATTTACTTCATATAGGCAAGAATGACATATAGATATTCATGTATGCAGAACTTCATGAACATTGGTTTAACATGCAAAATTCTTAACAGGCTATTTGCTTTCAAACTTCAAGGTCAGATAACATGTGCAATTTGTGTGTGTATTTGTGCAAACATGTGTATGCTAGAAAGGGTTCAGACTTCATTGCAATGTTAATTGTGGCAAGATGTTAAGTCCCAAGTGAAAGTGCAGGGGGAACTTTATGTGAAGGTCAGACTTGGAGCAACTCATTCATTTGGAAAACTGCCTAGATGGTCCCTGAATTGCAGAAACCACTGTCACAGGCTGATGCACTTAGATTGGCACATAGCACCAGAAAATATGAATCCTGATCCCTAAGAATGCCATTTAACTAGGCTGTAATCTCATTCAAGTCACTTAACCCCTGCCTCACTTCCTCATTGAAAACTGAGTGTAATGATGCTTTACCTCATAGTGTTCTCAAGAAAATTAAATGAAACAATGTCTTTAAAGAGTCTGAGCATTCAATAAAATGCCACTTCCCCTGTTTTCACCTTCTGTATAAGTCTTTAGCTCCAGCCTATGAAGTTATTGTCCTTTAATCAGCATTTAAAATTATATTTAAACTATCAGTTTTCTCAGCTGACAATTAATAAACCAAAGTAGAAGGGACTTTGTGTGCAAACACAGTATCAAGAGTGATAGGTAACAGTAAGGAAGGAGATACAGAACGTGTTTTTCCTTTAATAATTGATATAATAATGGTGTTCAAGAAAGGTGAAATATCTTTAATAAAGTTTGTAAAGAAATCAATAACATTTACAATATAATTCAGAAAGTCTTCCTCCCAATGTTTTGCTAACTGTAATATTCAGTCATCTCTAGCACCTCTTTCAATTAGACTGATGGGCTAAAGACTTTTTATAGAAACTTAAGAGTTTCTGTAGAAAACAGTGTAATAATGAAAATTGATTGTTAGTCATTTCTGGTTGGTTTCTCTGTCTCTAACAACTTTCCAAAAAATGAATGAATACATCATTGATGCATTTGAAATATCAAATTCATCCCCCCCACCACCCCCAGGCAGTTGTTTATTACCAATTTTCAAAGGCCTTTCTGAAATAATTTATGTTTGGTTTATTAGAAGCTTTCCAGTGAGAAACTGAATACCTTTATGTGTGGTCCTTAAAAAATATAGCCGTTGTCCATTTAATTATTGTTCACAATAATATATTCCTATTTCAGGTTTTGTTTTTAAAATGGTACATGGTTATTTATTTAAAAAGAAAAGAACAAAGATATGGTATCTAGGAAATACTTTATTTATGTGCATTACCCAGAAGGTAATTTTAAAATAACATATTTTCAGACACTCAAATTCCAAAACATTAGTAATTGTAGCAAAAACTTTTTTAGTGATCTTTAAGAAAATAATCGATTCTATATACCAAGTAGCAAAGGGATTTAACTTATAAAATAAACCAGGTCCTTCTTACTTTTGCTTTTAGTGTAACTGAATATTATGTATGGTTCCAAGTTTTTTCTTTCACCTCTTCCTATTTAAGACCAAAGCATTAAATTAAAATTAAATGTTATTAATAAAGCTGGTCTCAGTGAGATTTTTAGAAGTTTAAGTTTATATTTTTTATTGTCTATTGTACCAAAACATCCAGATTAGTATGTAAAATTCAGAAATGTAATTGTCATAATATTTAACACATTAAATACTAATTAGAATACAGATGTTTCCTTTGGGAAGATGTTTAACTTGCATTTGTTCAAATAGTCGCGTAGCTCTATATGTTAATTAAAATAATACTTAATGGAATGGAATTTTTTTGTTGATGTGGATTTATTGTTTTTTCTTTCAAATTACATCAAAATTAAAAGAATAGAAGAAATTAAAGACTGTGGCTGTTTTGCAAGTTCTGTTGAGTGTGTTTTTTTCTATGAAGCCACAGAATAAAATATATAGAAACATCTGTATATATAATTAATTTGTTGTAAAACATTAACTTTCATTAGTTTAAGCTAATTCAGAGCTATTAAGTTTCCTTCAGAGCAGAATAACAGAAATTTTCTTGTGTATTAGAACAGTTTCAAAAGTATCAGATGAAGGCTGTACTTTTAAACCTTATTTATTAACCTTTTGACTGTTCAAGCTGTTAGTCATATAAGCTACTGAATTAATGTTTTCGAGTAATTAATTTTTCTGATGGTAGATTTTATGGAATATACTTTGATTCGAGGATTTTTAAATCCTGAATTTTTGCCATCTGTATCAATTAAAATTCTTGAAAAGATACTGCCTTTATTCACCAACACAATTCTTTTGGGAAGGCAGGAAGAGGTAAGTTCTTATGTTGAAAAAAATCAAAAGTTTTGCCCTAATGTAAAGAAAACTGATTATTTGAAAATGGAATATATTTTAGGGGTGACTAATTATTTGAAAATAAATATATTTTAGGGGTGACTATGTATTTGAAAAGTAACTCTACATTAACATTTCATCAGTTTTTATTTATAAACAGTGAATAATTTAAAATATTAATATATGTATTTATCTTGTATTTTGTGCCCTGGAGCCAGATTATCATGTGAACTTTGGAAATCTAAATGACCTTTTATAAATCTTCATGGAAAAATTAACTCTATGTTTTGTGGAATGATGAGATATATATCCTGTTACCTGTTTTGAAATAATTGGATAAATTGACTTTGCATTGAACAGTGTCTCCGTATTTTTAATTATGGGGACCCCTATGCAAAAAATATTAGTTTACTCTTACATAATGTTTGTTCTTATCATAACTACATGGTGCTATTTGTACATTTACCATGAATTCACCCACCAGCGTGTAAGGATTTGAAGAATGTTAGTGATACCTTTGCATTTTTATATTCTGGGAACCATGGGTACAGTAATTTATAAACCAGAACATTATGTTAACATGTAGATTCCCAAGTACCCACCTATATATTCTGCTTCATTAGTTCTGTGGTAGGTTCCAGGTAACTACCTTTTACACAGGAATCCTGGCAATTATGATTGCTACAGATGGTTTAGGAAGGAAGTCTAGTCCTGATTTAGACCTAAGCACCTATGTACTCTCTCATTTTTAAGAATGAGGGCTCTTGGATAGTGATATGCTGTGGCTCTCACTCTGAGACAGTCTCTCCATTTGTTTGTCCCCATCCCCTCTTTCCTTTGTCCTCTCTCTTTTGTGCACCAGAATTTGGGAAATGAACAAATGGGGGAGTCTAGGACTCTGATACAAGAAACAGTTTCTGGTTTTCAAGTTACTTTATAAATGCACTCAGGGCCTGATAACATTGGTAACCACATGTATCCTCCATGATTCAGTGATTGTTAGACCTCTCTTTACGGTATGATTTTGGCTTCCCACTACAATAAATGAAAGATTCTTCATTCTGTAAAGTATTCTCCAGTCTTATTTTTCAAAAATATGCTATGAGACTAATTTCTCTTTTTTAATCTTCAAAAATTATTTGAATTTTTTAAAATTTTACTTTCTATTAAATTTATTGGGGTGACAGTGGTTAATAAGATTATATAGGTTTCAAGTGTAGATTGCTATGATACATGATCTGTATATTGTATTGCCTTTGGTGGGCACAGTGCTGCAATATGCAGAGATTAACTTCTCTTTAATAAGCGCTCAACAACAAAATTTTTTTTTCTAAACTATCTTCCTAGTACAGTCAGCAATTGTTTTTGATTCTCTGAATCAAGCATACAGTTAATATCTTGAAAAAGAACACCTAAAATAAAATTTCATTGTTATCCATTGCCGTATTGGATTTGAAACCTAGCTCTTAAGTTTTGGAAGTTTTGTGTGTGCATAAATCGTCAGATGTGTTTCCTTAACAAAATATTTATTAGTGCTTCAATAAAATTTTAAGTAAAAATTTAAACCTGAAGTTTCATGTGGATCTTGCAGAGTTTTAGTCATAAAAGCTAGTAATTATATCTGCTATCATAAAGATATTTAAGAATTAGTTGTTCATCATTAAGTATGGGTATATGCAGGGTATTATAGACTCTAGGGTTTTGCCTTCTCAACATTGTGCCCCCTGGACCAGTACTATTATATCACCTGGGAGCTTGGAGTACAGAATCTCAGGACCCTTCCCTGAACCATCCAATTAGTATCTCCCTTAATTCTTTTTACCCTGCCCAGGGACTACTGCACTTTTCTCTGTAGTTTTATTTGTTTTTAACATACCCATATTTATTTCTCATTTGCTTATTGCATCTTTGTTTTGTTCGGATTTTTTTTTTTTTTGATGTTGCATGCCCAGTAGAGATGCTGAAATATTTGTTGGGTGACTAAATTATGTCATTAAGGCATTTAATTTAGTGAGAGATAACTATATCTTTGTACCTGTGTGTATGTGAATGGTTTAATAACTATAAATAATATGAGAAATGAACAATAAAATATAGTGAATTATCTTTTATTGCTGTTGAAAAATAGGATTTACGTATTTTATTAATGAGAGACTATTTGCAATATTTTTTTCCATATTTATTTATGGAGAAAGCCTGCCAAATATGTCTCATTTAGTAAGCTGGGTTTAAGTTTAGGTCTAACATGTAACAAGTTGAAGAGTACTGCTATGTAGATAAACCAAACCAAGTTACTAGATCAGTTGCAGTTAGTGAAACCTAACCCTGAGATTGCATTGTTAAGCTTGTCTTCGTAGCAACAAATGTATATGAAACTCAGGTCTACCGTGAAGGCTTATAAAAATGAACTCTGAATTTCATATAAGCTGTTCCTTTGTGTAATTTTCGCTTTAATTTATGCTGTAAACCACTTAAAATTTTTTTAAAGACCGTTTTGTTTTTATTTTGTTTTATTTTTTGTTTTGTTTCATCTTATTTTTGCAGACAGGCTCAAGGAGAGAGCATCCTCAGATAAGAATGTAGACCCACTTTCTGCTCCACATAACCATCCTCCAGAAGATCCTTTTGGTTCTGTTCCTTTCATTTCTCACCCAGGCAAGTTACATCTGTAACATCATCACTACCATTAAAGAAATGCACACAAGAACAAGATCAGGAATAAAAATCCGTATTGATATAAAGCAAAAGAAAGAATCAGGCATTAGTTACAGAAAATAGAATAGAAGGTTATTTTAACCATTAGCACTCCTGGTCTTCTTAATGTCATTCTTTCAATTGGATTATTCAGTTGTCCCTTTTGCCAACATAGAAAAATGCTGATTTACGTAATAGAACCATAACTGTTTCTTTTCACCTTTATTATTGGATTGGATACTGTTGAAAAAAATCTGTGCATGAAGCTATCTCTTGTTTGTATATTAAAAATACATAAAAGTGTATTTTTATGCTTGGCTTGTGCTTAAAAATCCCATATTTTCCTAGTTTATACATGCTCTCATAGCTGCATTTTAAAGATATTAATTCTGTATTTGTCACAATATTAATAATCTACTCTTTTGTTCTTATATCCTTGCTTTGATTTCAGTCCAGAATTTAAATATTTATTCACCATTGAAAAATATTTGCAGTAATATTTTCAAAGTAATTACCTAGTTAACAGTGTTGAGGATATCATGT
Organism: Mormoops blainvillei; assembly: GCA_004026545.1. Lineage (NCBI taxonomy): Eukaryota > Metazoa > Chordata > Mammalia > Chiroptera > Mormoopidae > Mormoops > Mormoops blainvillei. The sequence goes on along the minus strand of PVJD01000507.1, from coordinate 154,643 downwards.
TTGAGTAGGATATCACTTTGGCATACATGGACTTTTCTGTGTGTATGGTTATAATAGAAAAAATGAGTTTAGTCTTGGAAAAGGGAAATATACTGGAAGAAATCACGCTTTGCGGGAAGGTAAAGATTTTGTTAAATACAGATATTTAAAGTAACTGTCAGCCATGTTCTTTGGTTCTGTTCCTTTTATTTCTCACTCAGGCAAGTTACATGTGTAACATCATCACTGCCATTAAAAAAAAATATACACACAAGAGTGAACAACAACAAAAGAAAAACTTAGGAACGTAAAGCCAAAATAAGAAATAGGTGAGCCGACACCTGCATGTTAGGCCATATCGTTCTGAAGGTGCCTGCTCTCCAGAGCTAAGGAGGCTTGGTCCTGGTTACCACTTAGGTGGGAGAGTGTCTGTGCCGTAGGTTATTTTTATTTTTATTTTGTTAAGAAAGAAATAGATGTTTAGGATTTCTGATGAACACATTGATGCAGTGTTACAGCTTTTCAACATTAAGATTTGGTTATTCAGATTGAGTGTTTCTACATACTTTCATGTTTCATGGTTTACTCTTTGCCACTTACTGGCAAGGGTCCATAGTCTTGTTATGTTCTCTTTGTTTTTTTCTAATTATCTTTTTCATGAGTGACCTGATACCATTAACTGGGGAAGACAGACTGTGTCTGTTTAATTAATCTGCAAGGATGTTCCCCACTACATTCCCAGTAGATCATACAAATGTTACTGCTTAAAAAAAAAAATTATAGTACTCTAAATGTTCTTTAAAAGTTCTCAGACATAGGAAGTACTCAGTGACTTCAGATATTTAACTATTTGTGGCAGATAATGGTTTCAGTACTAGCTTTTTTTTCATGCTCTAGAAGGAGTTGTACAACACTTTTCCCGTTTGCACATGTCTATGCATCTGTTTTATTCTGTTTTTTGTAAGCACTTCTGAAAGAACCCTGGGAAAATGGCTAGTAGAATCAGGGATTCTACTGTGTGATTCTACAGTGTGAACCTCACTGATTTGCCTTTTTCCTGGGCACCTTATTTTAGAGTTGGCCTAGGATTTTTGTACCTAGAAATATGCTCACAGATTTGGGCTTGATTGCTGCTGCTGTTATTTTGTTTCCTCTTCTAACTGTGGGTATTTAACTTTTCTATTAGATTTTAAACTTATTGATGGTTGAAAGTATGAGTTGTCTGTCTTTGAATCCCGTCAAGTAGTGAACCCAGTAACTACCTAATAATATTCACTGGATGCATGAAAAAATTGTGACTATCCCTAAAAATTTATACTCCATGGTATTAGACAGTGACCTTAAAACATGCCCTTTGTTATAAATGCTACCCTTCCAAAAAATCTTTATAGATTTAATGGGACCAGGAACATTGCAGTAGCTCAAAAATTTAGTACATAGACCAGAATAGAGGCAGGAATGGTCATAGGAGAAATGTGCCTCCAGAGAGGGAAGAAAAGGCAGTCACTTGGGAATATTAGCATTGTTAATTTATATGTATTAGATCAAAAATATATAACTAAAATCCAAAATCCAAAAATAACTGGCCTGTTCATTATCAAGCTTAGAAATATTTTGTTACGTTTAATTTTTTGGTAAAAATTAAGTATTTGGGGCTTTCGTTTTCCTCTAAAAGTAAAATAACTGAATCTACTTAAACAAAAATGAACTTCTCCATAAACTTTAGGAAGAAATTGGAAAAAGAACAAGGAATTTTCTATCCAATGAAAACATACTTTATCTAGAATTGTGAGCATCTACAGAGTCGTTGGACTAGAACAGGAGGCAAGAAACTACTGCTAAGTGTGTGTGTGTAATACAGAGTGAGTGGTATGTATCTATGATGAGCTATTTTCCTTGAATTCGAGAGTCGATAATTACTGAACATAATTTAGTTTTAGGCATACTATATAGAGAATGCCACTTTAGAATAAAATGAATTCAATTGTGAGGCAGAATGCTACAGAATTGAGCAAGTTTTAAGTCTACTGGTAAAATATACCTCAGAGGAAGGCCCATTGTTCTAAATCTAATGTTCCTTATATACTAGTTTTATTAGAAATTGTGCCTTTTATTTTGAAACCAAAAAATTGTTAAAACTTTTAACTTTAACTTTGAAATTATATTGGAATTAGTTTTTACTTTTTCTTCTTATCATAATTAAAAAAAATTATATGTAAATTTTTTGTATATGGGGCAACACTCCAATCAACTGAGCCACCTAGCCAGGGCTAAACTAAATTTTTAAAAACTAAAATATTTATGTATTTTATTTTACTTTTTTTAAGATTTAATGTATTTTTTAGAGAGAGGAAGGGAGGGAGGAAAAGAGGGAGAGAAGCATCAGTGTGTGAGAGAGACATCTGTTGGCTCCCTTTTGCATGCCTGCAACCAGGGACCTGGCCTGCATCCCAGGCGTGTGCCCCCACCGGGAATTGAACCTGTGACCCCTAGCTTTGTGGGACAACGCCCAACCCACTGAGCCACACCAGCTAGGGCAAATATTATGACTTTAAAAAGTTGGATTTCACAAGGTTTGTAATATAAAAAGAATGACCTCTTTAGCTCCTGCCTCCCTGTCCTTTTTCCTTGTTCACACTCCCTAGAGATAATTTCTCATCTTTGGCTTTTTAAATATATCATGATTATTGTTATTTCTTGCTTTAAACAATTTTTTTAGATATCTGTGGGTTTTCTAGTAATAGCAAATGAAGATTTAGATTACAGTTCACCCCCTCACGTACACACACATACTAGTCCTTTTCCCCCATCCTCCCAGTAGTTTTGATGGAATTGTTGGCTGTCAGTGTTCAATATGTACATTTTTTGGATATGTAAGTACCTTTCGCCACTGAAGTTTAGCATACCATGATTTACGCTTCTTTTCTTTTATAAGGTGTTATTTTTCCTGAAGTTAATTATAATTGTGTTTATAAAAATGACTATGTTTTCGTTCCCTTAGTTTTTTTATGTATCCTGTCATGGATTCACCTTTATTTAGAAGTGTAAATTTCTTCCCAATGAAACGTGGCTGTCCTTTTCACTTTCCCCTGGTTATAGCTCTGATGGAGCTCCGCAGTCCGACTTGGCTGCGTTCTGTTCCTGCCACACATTTATTGTGCTAATATTTCCTTTTACCCATCAGTATTCCTGAGAATTTCTGGATCTCCTCTTTCTCTTTCTTAGTTTGTTAATAGAGCAACTCCTCTAGTAGTTTCTTGAGAAAGTATGCCATGCAGGAAAAGTTTGAAACTTTGCTGCCTAAAATCTTTTTTTTCCTCCCAAAACTGATGCTTAGTAATTCTGGGTTGGTCATTTTTCTTGTGAATTTTTGAGGCACTGCTTCATTGTATTTGAGCTTTAAAAAAAACCCCAAAACCTCAGCTAGCGGAATGGCTGTTTCCTGTGCCCCTAACCCCAGGTTCCATACCCTCTAACATTTAAAAGTCCAAGGTAATTTTTTCTTCTATCTTTAATAGTCACACATATTCCAGATCTGGTACGGCCAGACAGCTGGCCTACCTTAGTTCCTCCACATAGATGTGTCTTTCAGATTTGTTTGGTATCTTACCTTATGATATTACTTTTATACTTTTAGGAAGCTTAGCTGAAGATAATGTTTTGGTAGACCATGTCTTAAAATGAATCAGATCTAGCTTTTTCTTCCTTATTTTTTAAATATATCTTTATGGGCAGAATTAAATTTTGTAATTATTCCTTTATACAAAAATCAGTTATATAAAGATTCTGTGTGGTGCTGTATGTGAAGGTAGTACCTTATTCCATACCTTGTAACTATCAGGAATTATGTTTACTTGTCAGATTCCTAAACCAGTGTTAGTGGTATGGTGTATCGTAAAAAACATTGACTTTGAGAATTTAAAGCTGTGAGTATATTTCTTAGTTCTGTCACAAGTTAACCATGTGATAGTGGGTGTTCCCTAATTTCTTGGAGGGTTTCTTTATCTTAAATTGGAGATCACATTAACTACTTGATGAGTTTATTGGAAGGACTAAATGAGGGAATGTTATACAAACCATGTTCTCAGCACTGGTTCCTCTTGTAGCTTCTGTTGATAGTGCTATTTAAATAGTATTTTTACTACTTACTACTGCATTCCAAAATCTTAGTGATAAATAAGCTTGCAGCTGCTATCCAGTTAGTAGTAGTTCTAGTAATAATGAGCTGGTATTCTAGTAGTAATGAGCTAGTATTCTCAACTACTGAATGAAACCTGAAAATAAAGTGTAGAATCTGTTTATGAAGCTTTGCACCACCAACTACTATTTTAATAGTGCCATTTCTGTTTTTATTAAAGCATTAACTACCAGTATTCACATAAAAATGATACTATAAAAAGCATGGCATTTATCCCGTCCTGAAACACATACATCTTTCCTTCTCTCCAAGGCATTGTTTTATATTTAGTTTACCAACATATTGTGTGTGTCTTTGTGAATTATATTATAGTGTGGACTACCTAATTTTAAGAAAACCAACTTCTGAAACAGTATTTGAAGAATTTTATTGACATATAGGCCATATGAATTATGCATCTGAAGTTTTGGGTTTCTTACATTGTATTTCATTTTTAATTAGGTTCCGTAATCTTCCTCTCCTCTCCCAAACCTCAGACCCACTTCATGGGTCTCATTATCTAATAGGAAATTAAATTGAGTTTAGGGTTGCAAAAGGTCCCATTACATTCAGCAAATATTTGTTGGAACATAAACTACTACAAATTGTTAGTCCAAGTGCTGTGTTATTTTAATGGCCATGATGAATGAGCTGTATTGTTTATATTTTTGGATTGTAGTATATAATTCTTGAAGATCAAGGATTTTTCTATTCTAGGTTGTTAACTATAATGGTTACCATTTATTGAATTCCATTGTGTACATACAGTGGAAACAGGCTCAGAGAGAATCAGGGACTTGTTTAAGGTTAGTGTATAAGGAACCCAGCTCAGTATAATTCCAAATTCTGTACTGCAAAACAAATAAAAGAATAAAGTGGCTTGTTTTAAATAAAAATCTATAATGTTATGACTATCATATTAGAAATGTTAGTTTCACAGCATGTTTAATCTGGCTGGGAAATAACTGTTCACATCTAGTATAATCATCTTCTTATACTCGGCCTTGTCACTTGGCCTGTCTTCAGAGAAATAGTACAGATTTTGATAAAACACCTTCTCCTAATCTGCTAATCCTTGGGCCTGGCATGATAGATTTCTGGGAAATGGTGGCAGGCAGTATGCACCCAATTCAAAGTGAGCCTGAAAGTCTTACAGCTTCAGCCCCTCCCTTGTATCATAAATGATGAGACAACAGAAGGCATGTAATTATAATAGCAGTTCAAGCCATTTATCCTCTATAACCTGATAGCAAAGGAAAGAATATCCAAACAAAATTTCCTTGAAACTGGAAGCTTCTTATATGATTAAAATTGTACCATCTGTTTTGTAACTAAATGAACTGTCCTCTTAAAAGATGGAAACGTGATTTGAAGAGTGGTAATATGAATACTATGATGCAAAAATGCCCCTCTTGCCACATTTTTTTTGATATTTTCTAAACATGTTTAATTTTTTGATATAGTTTGTGAAGATTCCTATATCTGATTTAAGAATACATCATGTGCAATATTTAAAGTAGAGTGGCATTAGCAAGGATCTCATTCTTTTCATGAAGTATTTGTTTAAAAGAATACTATAATAAATATATGAAAATTATGAAAATTGACTATGGAATTTAGCTTTTGAGTTTAGAATCTTTTTTTAGATTGTGTTAGACTATAACTTTAACATCTAGAAATGTTTTTTCATGAAAACTCAAGCATGGAATAGATGAATTTATGGTCTTAATATTCATTTGGCAGATTGATGTCCTTCATTTCATTTGGTAGGTAAGCTTGTTTTTCAGAACTTCCCAATTGTTTTTCACATTGGTGAGTCATCTCCCAGATCCCTAGAATCAGGATGAGCATGTGGGTTTCATAACTTCAAATCAATGATAAGCTTCTTGACAAAAGCAGGAATTGTCTTCAACTTTGTAGGCCATGTCATACTGTGAAGAATGACTTCATTATCAAAATACACTTTGGTAATCTAATCTCTTTCTCTTACACACTAATATTTCCTTCAGTAAATAACATGAATATTCTTTAATGTTTAGCTTTATCAGGTAAGTTCCATTATTTTTCTTATTTTCTAGATGAAGTAACTGAGGTTATGTGGATGTTATTTTCCATGGATTTTGTCAAGCTGAGTATTCTTTCATTTTTGAATAAACCTTGTAGTATTTCCAGAGCTCATCCCTATGAAATAATCAACACAAGGTATTTATTGTACAGTTCAACAAAATACTATTTGCTGAAATAGAAACAATACAATGCCCATTCTATTAGGTGTTTTGTGTTGTTGTGTGTTTTTGTTTGTTTGTTTGTTTTTTAACTTTTTAGGCATGGCTTTGTAAAGGAGATACCAAAGAAATGTAAGGCAAGTCTGTGGCTTTATTTTGTAGGTAGTTGATGATATGCTATATTGAATGTTTGCTGGTGATGATACTCCACTGGTAGTTTAATTGTAGAATTTACAGTTGAGAATCTTCAACTCGTGGCATCAGCAAAGAAGTCACTTTGGCGTTAATGGGTGGCCTTAAACTTGGGCAAATCATTTTTCCTAGTTTCAGTTTCTTTTTGTATAAAAAGAAATTGGACTACATCTCTAAAAATCTGTTCTTGTTTTTTCTTTTGAAGATGTAGGTGAAGCTATGCAACAGGATTAAGGTCACCAATAGAAAGACATGGAAAGAGAAAAGAGAAAGCAAAGGAATGGGCATTGATTGGTAACAGGGGTAGAAGTCATGACAGCAATTTGCCATGGAAAGCAAGGGGAACAGTTTTGAAGATGTGGTTGATAAAATTGAAGTGGAAAGATCATAGCAAACCGTACAGAGCAGTTTTCCCTAATGTGGGAGCCTGATGGCAAGGAGTTAAGAGGCAGTGTGTGAAAAACCCCTGGCACTGCATTTGTGCAGTTGACAATAGTAGTTACTATTCTCTCTTGATTCATTTCTCAGTACCATTGAGATATATGGAAGTGTATAGTAGGTACTACATAGATAGTCATGAAATGATGGTATAAAGTATTAGCAGTAACCATAATGTAGCCCTTTAATGAATACCTGCAGTGTGCCAGCAGTGCACATGTGAGTTTACTCACTTTAATCTCTGCGGCAGCTCTCTGAGGCAGATACAGAGCTAGTAATGCGTGGTTCCAAATGAGAACAAGTCATCAAAGGACACTTTCATTTAGTCCCCTCCGCTGACGGAGGAGGGGAAGTATGCTATATATATTTTTTACAGACTGTTGCCAAATGACTAGTACAGTATTTCAGGTATTTACTAAATGCTTGTTATTTTACTGACAGTACTGAATAATTGACACACTACTTTAGTTAGCTTTGAACTGCTATCTTGAAATTCTCTGTATGAGGTATATTACGCCACAAAGCAATGAGAGTTAAGTACTAGTTCTTTTGATACCAACTTTAGTGACTTCTATTGCTCAGACTTTTTTCCCAGTACTTGGAATTTCCATGAGAAACAGTTCACATGTCACACAAAGAGAATTTATTAAGACTTCATAACCCATCATTGCTGTTCTTAATAATTTACCCAAATCCGCATGGTCTATCTTAGTCACTCTCCTTATTTGCAGGGTTTGGCTCTGGTCAGGTTTTGGCTGTTTCCAGAAGTCAGATCCAGCTTCAAAAGAAGAGGATTACTCAAAAAAGTGAAATTCTTACAATTTGTAGTTTCAGGGCACAAAACAGAAATAAAGAATTACTGACTAGAAGCCATCAAAATATCATCGTACTACAGTATAAGGAAGTATAAGGAAGTATACTTCCTTTAGTATAAGGAAACCCTACTTAGAGTAAGAAATAAGAATTGGTCTATATATAACATTTTACAATGTTTTACAAAATCAGTAGAGGAAAGGTGAAACTGAGGTATGATTCTGGGCACATTCTAGATATTTGTTTATGCTTAAATACATGTTCTAAGTGCTCATTGCACTTACAAGTCCCCTTCCACCTAACTTGAAAAACAGCCATTTTTATGTTAATGATTCAAATCTCAGTACATATAAGGATTATTAGGATTTAGGATATATTTTATTATAAGGCAATATTTAGGTAATACCTCTGGAAAATTAACTTAAACAGTGAAATAATCCTGATTTAAATTTCAGAGTAAATTGTAACAACTTGGAAGAAGCAGTCAGGCTCCAGGAGCAAACGATAGGAATATCTGAGAGTTTTAAAAAATAAAACACAAAACAAAACAGGAATATGTTCAGGCAAAGCAATAGATTATATAAAGGTTGATGGCACTCTTAGCTGTGAAGTCACATTTTAAAGTACTGAGCATTGTATAGTTTGTAACAAACCTTATACTTGGTAACACTAATTTTACTGTCTTTTGTGCCTATGGTATAGGACTGAAAGCTTTAGAATATTGAAATAATTTTTATTTTTATATAATTACACTTTTTCTCAATTCTATAGTTTCACAGTGAAGGGAGGACAATTAAGTAGATAGCTGTTATTAGAGAAAGTAAAATCTTACCGAGGATTGTTGTAACTCGTAGCTTGGAACTTAACTTTTCCTAGAAGGAGGTAAACTGTAGAGAGAGAAAACCTCATGTAAATTGTGCTTAATGGTGCTTCATATTAAGTGGCTCTTAGTATGCTGTCAGCGAGGCTCACTGATGCCCTTGACTCTACATTGGCTACTGAAGGAGTGGAAAGGAGGAATAGAGAAACACTTACATAGTGTCAGGGTAGGTTGTAAGAATATGGGAGGAAACAAAAGGAATTTGGGTAGATATTTTTGATTCTTTGCTTTCATTTCATAAAGGGGAGGCAACAAAAGAAGGAAAACTAGTCTGTACAAACAATTTCCCTAGTTGCCCACATGTTTGAGGGATGTCATCAGCACCTGCAGAGATGGCGTGGGTCATCTCATGTGTCTTTGTCTTGTTCTGTTTGAAAGCAGTCCTTTTCAGTTTCTTGTACTGTGCTCTCATCTCTAGCTATTTAAAAATCAGATGCAGTTTCCAGGATCCAAACGCACTCTTGTAGTGTATGGATATACATTTGTTTGCCTATTTATTTCCAACCAGTTCAGAAGTGCACCTGAACTATTCTGTGTGTGTTTCTTTTTAAATACATTTAAATTTTTTTTCAATTACAGTTGATATGCAATATTGTTTTAGTTTCAGTTGTGTAGCATAGTGACCTGAACTATCCTTGAAGTAGCCATAGAATTGCACCCTCCTCTCTCCCTCTTACCGCTCTTCCCTCTGGTTTAGATTCACCTTCAACTGTTGAATCCAGAAAAGTGGCTGGGCAGTTGGAGTCTAGTGAATGAGATGATGGAGTTTGGCCTTGCCCTGGAAAGGATGCTAGTTAACTTTACTGAGTGCTTATCAAGTGTCAGGCACCACTTTTAGTGCTTTCTTCACGACAGTCTTACGTAGTAGAAGATATTATATTGTAGCCTCATAATATGATAATGTATATTATATATTCCCTCATTACATATGAAGGAACAGAGAGCTGCGATCTTATCCAGAGATTGTTACTGGCTTAACTTTATTAGCTGTGTATTATGCATAAGGGGGGAAAAAAGTAAATCAGTAAAGTTAAATTGATATTTAAAAGGGGAAATTTTATTATTTTTCCTCCTCAGAGAAAAAGTGCATGATCATGGCTTTATTTAAAATGCTGAAAGACTAGAACTTGGATGTTCTGTAGGTAGTTAAATGTTATATATACAATGTTTTATCATGTTTCCATCAGAATAATAATAGAGTATTATTGCTACCTATAAAGATGCACTAAAAATGAAAAAAACTCCACAAATTTATATTCACACTGACAACTACGATACAGTTCTGCATAGCACTTTGCAACCAAGAAATGTTTATCTCTATTGATACAACCTTGAGAAGCTGACAGAGGACAGACAGAATGAGAAGTAGGTGACAGTTGTATCTGGAAAGCAGTGTTGGCCAACTGGGTAAAGGAAACAGTTAATTTAGAAGACTGGGATTAAAATAGAAGAGTAACAGAAGGTCAATTGAAGGATTTTGTCCTACGTTAATGTTCCAGAAGATCTTTAGGAACACAACTCTGTGCCCTAGAAATGGCAATTTCCCAGAGAAGTAGGGCAACATTTTCCCAAAGTGCTTTTGGCAAAATTATTTATTACAAAGGTTAATAGGTATTACATGTAAATAAAAGTGTAGTAAAGCGGATTTGGGAAATTTAGGTTTCATGAAACTAAATGGATTCTTTCCTGTAGGACTTGACAGCACGTTTAATATAAGGAGCATTTCCTAGGTGGATAGGGGCAGGGCACACTATATAGAGCAGCGTTTTATAAACTCTTGTTAGCTGAGACCATAGAACTGTTTGGTTCTTGTGATGGCAGTAGTGTTCTGCAGGATACACTTTGGGAAACATATTTTTGGAATGTCCTGAAGATGTGCCTGAGAAGGCATGGGGGTGCACATTGTTGTTCTTTGTGGGTGGTTAAGGAGCTTGAGGAGGTAATACATTATAATGCACCATAGAGGAAATTTCCCAAAGTGAGGGATGACTGCCTGTCTTTGCCATTAAATCTTTTGCTTTGGAATAAAAATTCATGAAAATAAATTCCGTGGCTAATCTAAAAGTAATCTTTGCTTTTCACATCAGAAATACGCTGTATGGAGAAGTCAAACTGGAGAGTCTGCATTTGATTTGGGTTTAATTTGTTAGGATTTAAGATAAGCCTGTTATGTCAAGAAACAGCCAGTAGCTCTTGCCTGGTTTCAGGGAAGTGGGCAGGTGAATAATGGACGGAGATTATATTTGTGTTTAAGCACAACCTGATGTAACTCTCCAAGTCTCCTGTCCCCTGCTCGCAGCCCCACTAGGCTTCCTGTCCTCCCCTCACTTCAGGATTGCTAACAGGCTGCAGAGCTGGCCAGAGCCTGTGGCCGTGTTCCGTCCTCAGTTCACTGGAGCTCTTTGCATCACGCAGCTCAGCTGTCTGCCCCCCCCCCCCCCCCCCCCCCCCCCCCCCCCCCCCCCCACCGATGCCCTTTCTTATCTATCATCCTCTGTGAAGGTGCACCTCACCTGCTTTTTGTCCTATTCTCAGGCACTTTCCAGTCTGCCTTGCAGGCTCCTCTGCTGACTAATAAATGTTTGACACCTGAGGGTTCAGTGTTGGCTCCCCTCCCCTTTTCCTCTTCTCTGTCCTCTTCCTCTGTGATTTCCTTCAGACCTGTGATTTGCTATCTACCCTCTGCATGGCAGTGGCCCCCAAACCTATTTTCCCCCAGCTAAAAACCAATCGTCATGCTCAAGCCTCAGACATCTGCTCGCATTTCAGTGTCTCACAGACACTGCAAGCTTTGTGTCCAGTGCCAATCCCTGATGATGTTCTCCACTCCCAAGTTATTCTTTATTCATTCTTTCCTGTTAATGGCACTACCATCCATCCAGAGTTTCCTCTTCAACCTCTTATTCTTCCACTTCTTTTTACCTTGCCACCACCACCATCGTCCAGGCCACCAAACTCTCTTAACTTGAATTACCAGTTTCCTCTTCCCTAATCTCCCCACTTTGCACCCTCTCCTTAGCCAGTTATCTTTTGAAATATCAATTTGATCATGATACTCATTTTAACTGAAGCCTTGTAATGGCTTTCCACTATACAATTTAGAACAAAATTCAAACTCTGTCATGGATGTAAAGGGACCTTTACGGTTCGGTCCTTTCCCCTCTCCCTACTTCTTATACAGTGTTCCCTTAACTCACTGTGCTCTCAGTCCCTCACACATGCCAGCCTCTTTCTTGAATTGGCCTTCACACATGCTGTGATTTTTCCTTGGAGCAGCTTTCTGCCTGTCCTGGTCACTGTTCCGCCATCTCCTCGGGGAGCCTTCACTGACTGTCCAGAGCAGGCCGATGCCTTCCCTGCCCCGGACCGCCCCACTGCCCCGTTCTTTCAGAGCACGTCACAGTTCACGTGTACTTGTGCTGTCTCTACACTCGACTGTAAACTCCCAGAGTTTACACGAATGTATGACCAGTGTAAATCGTATGTAATAAAGAACCCTATAAAATGGTTTTTTTGAATAAAAAAATGTAACCAACTGAATTCTGGGCTAAAAACATCTCCAAATGTAAAGGGTTTATTTTTTTCTGTAATTTTCTGTATTGTATTCTGAATATTTTGACTATGTGCATGTCCATAGGTGTGAGCTCAGAGTAGTCACTTACTGTTTCATTCAACAAATACTGATTCAGCATAGTGCCAGGGTAGAAATGAACGATACATGAGGTAGGTGATAAATAGGCCTAGGTCTGAGAGCTCCTAATTAAGTAGGAAAAATAGGCAAGTAAATAATTGTATCACAGTTCAGTAAGTGCTACAATTAAGGCTTGTACTAGATTCACCAGAACACCAAATACAGGTGTTTTTCAAAGGGCGCCTCCAAAGAGCTGTGGCAGGGCCGGGTCCTGAAATACAGCCGGGTCTACCAGGCAAGTCAGGTGGGAGTGGGAATGCTAGAAGGACATTCATACTGAGGTATCATTAAATGGCAGAAAGATGTTAAAACAGCAGAGTGTCCCTGGACACCCAAATCTGTTAGGTTCCTCAGTTTCTGAGAGCAAACTTTAAGAGGTTGGATAGCTTGACAGCTAAGAAACAAACAAAAAAAAATCCGCTTTATCCAAATCTACGCAGGTGTGCCTGTAATGAAGAAAACCAACGGGAGACATCAGGGTCCGAGGCCAAAGGTGGGGTAGGACAGATCCAGATAGAGAAGGGCACCCTGTGTGCGCAAAGGGTGAGGACTTTAGAGAGCCACTAACAGGTTTTAGGCAGTAGCCACATGATTAGTGTTTCAGAAAAGTCATTCTGGTGACAGGATAGAGAAGCAGTTTGAAGGATATGGGACTGGAGGCAGACAGGCAAGTTTTGAAGCTAAAGAGCTGCCAGATGAGAGATGAGGAGGGGATGAAATAAGCAACTGGCAGGAGGAGTGAAGGGAACAGATTCAAGAGATTTTAAAAATACTATTTAGTGGGAAGGGGGAAAATGACTTCCAGCAGAAATGACTTTCTGCTGTTTTGTCAAACAAGGTAGAAGGAAGTGTTGTTCGCAGGAATTTAGAGGAACTGGTGAGGAACATTTTAAGAGGAAGATGATTTCTTTTGAAATTACTGAGTTTGAAGTAATGGTAGAATACATATTAATGATAAGTATTAGATGAATAAGATAAGTATTCGTGGTGTTAGAGATCCAGTCATTATGGTCTGTGTGACAGTTAACATCCATTAGTTAAGACCCAGGGAAGACAAGGAGAGGGGGAAGGACAACCAAGGATAGAAGCCTGGGGAACACACATGCTTAAGGAGATGCTGGTGGAAGAGGAGTCTACAAATACGACCAAGAAAGAATAGTCAGGTGAAATGACAACACCACTGACTTCCAGAGAAAAGGACATAACTCGAGATGTCAGCACCATGTTACTAGTGGGAAAGTGATAGTCCTTCTGTTATAAGCTAATCAGCTTTCATGACTACAGGCTATATTTCCAACCCTAGATAACTGTTTTGAAAATAAGTGATCTTTAGTCATAGAAGGGGAAAGGGTGAATGCATATGCAGTTGGATCGATTCAGTTTGATCCCTACTGCTGGGAAGTCAATTCACTACACCAGTATAGTTTCATCTAAACTAATACACTATATCTTTAGTATATGCCATACAATAAAATTGTAAAGCACTCCATTTGTGATGCAACTTTATTACGATGATAATAGTGACCATAGTGATAATTAAGATTTTTTTAAGGGTAGCATATGCTTTTGATGTAATGTCTAGTTGTCCAGAAAGACAGCTAAAGGAAAATGTGTCATGTAGAGAAGGCAGGTGTCCCTGGTACAGTTTCATTTCAGTTACCTGGTCCTTAGCTTTGGTCAAGCCATGGGGGTGTATCTCATGCTAACCCACTCATAAGGTACTAGTTTACCAAAAAGCAAAACAAAACAAAAACCCAAAACATGGAATGCCAATTAAGAAATTACAGTGCAACATAAAACTAAGCAGACAAGCTATTCATGCTTGTTCATCTCTGGGAAAACTATAATAGAGTTGAAATATAAGCAGAAGGTTGTTTGGTAAATAAAAGCAGATACTTGCAGGGGCAGTTATCTGAATAATCTTATTTTGAAGGTGGGAGAAGGATATTTGCTTGTGTACTATATTCAGAGTTCTATTCTGGGTATTATAAATAAAACTTAGCTGTAGGTGAGGGCCAGTGATGAGTAGGTGGTACATAGGGAACAGAGACAAGTAACTCTGGTTGCACTAAAGGATCTGACCATCTCGTTAAGAACAAGTGGAATTCCCTAAGCCTAATGACAAAGAGCTGACATTATTTCTTGCTCTAAGGGAACTGGTTTGGGGGATTTGCTTTGTGTTATTAAGTACTGTTCAGTGCAAATGGTTTTTGACATGCATTAGAATGCTATAATAATTTTTCTTTGAACCTGCAGGTTCTCCTGAAAAGAAAATTGAACATCCATCCATGAATCAAGAAAACAGCTTTGCAAACTCTATCAAGAATAGAAAGACAAGTCCAGTATCTAAAGACCACCGGGCTGGAAAGAAAACCTCCGAGAACTCATCAGTACAGGGTCAAGTGCAGAAGGGAAATGACGAATCTGAAAGTGATTTTGAATCAGATCCCCCTTCTCCTAAGAGCAGTGAAGAGGAAGAGCAAGAGGATGAAGAAGTTCTTCAGGGAGAACAAGGAGATTTCAATGATGATGATACTGAACCAGAAAATCTGGGTCATAGGCCCCTCCTCATGGACTCTGAAGATGAGGAAGAAGAAGAGAAACATAGCTC
This sequence comes from Mormoops blainvillei, assembly GCA_004026545.1. Classification (NCBI taxonomy): domain Eukaryota; kingdom Metazoa; phylum Chordata; class Mammalia; order Chiroptera; family Mormoopidae; genus Mormoops; species Mormoops blainvillei. Next base: position 139,637 of record PVJD01000507.1, on the reverse strand, counting down.
TGATTCTGAGTACGAACAGGCCAAAGCAAAGTACAGTGATGGGAGCCCTGCTTACCGAGACAAATCTGGCAGTGGGCCAATCCAAGATCCTAATGTAACACTCCTCAGTCCAATCCAGTTACCCTGTGATGTTGGGGTGCAGACTCCCAAAGAGGAGTTTGATGTATTTGGCGCTGTCCCCTTCTTTGCAGTGCGTGCTCAACAGCCCCAACAAGGAGAAAAGGAAAAGAACCTCTCTCAACAGACCTATTTTCCTAGTGTGGGACTAGAGCAGGAAGAATTTGATGTGTTCACGAAGGCACCCTTTAGCAAGAAGGTGAACATACAAGATGGCCGTGCAGTGGCACCTGAAGCACTGACTCTCCCTGGTTGTCCCAAAAGTATAGATATATTTGGCTCCACTCCATTTCAGCCCTTTCCCACATCCACGAGTAAAAGTGACATCCATGAGGACCTTTTCGGGCTTGTGCCCTTTGAGGAAATAACTGGGAGTCAGCAGCAAAAAGTCAAACAGCGTAGCTTACAGAAACTGTCTTCTCGCCAAAGGCGCACAAAGCAGGATTTGTCCAAAAGTAACGGGAAGCGGCACCACGGCACGCCGACCAGCACGAAGAAGACCATGAAGCCCACCTACCGCACTCCAGAGAGGGCCCGCAGGCACAAAAAAGTGGGCCGCCGAGACTCTCAAAGCAGCAATGAATTTTTAACCATCTCAGACTCCAAGGAGAACATCAGTGTTACGCTGACTGATGGGAAAGACAGAGGGAATGTCTTGCCTCCTGAGGAGAGTCTGTTGGACCCCTTTGGGGCCAAGCCCTTCCATCCCCCCGACCTGCCATGGCACCCTCCACATCAGAGCCTGGGTGACCTCCGTGCTGACCATAATTCTGTGCTGCCTGGGCGGCCAAGACCCAATTCCCTCCATGGGCCCTTCCATAGCACAGATGCATTGAAAATGGATGATTTTGGTGCCGTCCCCTTTACAGAACTTGTGGTGCAAAGCATTACTTCACCTCAGTCTCAACAGTCCCAGGCAGTCGAATTAGACCCATTTGGTGCTGCTCCATTTCCTTCTAAACAGTAGATACTTCTGATGGACTCTTGGTGTTAACCCCTGTTTCAAAAAAGTATGAATAGTTTTATGAATTTGAAAGAAAATTGATTTGTATACCCCTTTATATCATACCTTCTTACAGGTCAGTCAGAATAGGTGATTTTTAAATAAGCCAAATAGCAAAAGGAAGTATCTCCACAGGGTAGTGACTTGGTGTCTCTTCCACAAAGGAAAAGAGGGAGCTGAACTGGAAGCTCTAACCCAGGGTTTCAGCTACTGACTTGACAGCACAGAAATCCAGGGAAAACATGTGGCTTGTTTCCAGTTTTTCAGCCACTAAAAAGGGACTGGAAAGCTGAATTGTTATTTTTATACTAGAATGTCACTTTTATGTGCATACCCTAGGCTCATTTCAGAATCTAGCATTAACACTAAGGTTATCTGTACAAATACAGGTTGCACTTGTGGAGTTTTTAAAGGTCTCTTCTAATTTCCACACAGTAAAAGAGAATTTATTCTCATAAAGAATCAGACCGTTATTATTTGGAGAATGCAGAGATTTTAGTCCTTATACTTTTCTCTACAAAGCAGAGCCAGAAGTAACTATTGTGCCTAAAACTTTCATTTTAAAAAACAAGTGCCATTACTATGAAATATCAACATAGAAACCTAGAGAGAAACTTGAGATACTTGCCTGATGTATGCAAAACATAAAAGGAAAGATGATATAAAAGAGAAAAAACAATACTTGAGAAATATTTAATATTCAGCTTTTGAATAGCTTCTTCCTCAAAACTTGCATTATCATGTCCCTAATAAAGTAGATTATTGGAAAACTGGGAGTGAGGACAAGGGTAATAATAGAACTTTTATTTCAGGAAAAACATGTAGCTGAAATCCTGAGTTTTTAAGACGTTTACAATGTAAAATCATGTTGCATTTAATAATGTACTTTATTAAATTACCACCTTTACCAAATATTCCCTAAGTCACGAGCGACAATTCTTTAGTTAGTGTTGGGGGGGTGTGGAGTAGTTTTAATGAAGTGCACAGAGCAGTGAAAGCCACAAGCCTTATATGCGGGACTCTTAGGACCTGCCCCAAGTACCTCGGCACTGAGAAGCGAGATCTTAAAATGGCTGTATTAGATGAGGAGGGACTAGTTAGTGTCTTAACTCTACTAGTTGATTGTGTCTTTAGTGAAAAGAATCCAGCTACCAAATTGCCTTTTTTTCTTTTTACAATCACAAATCCTAATTAGAAACTTGAGATTTTTTATAGAAATTGTCTAAGATAAAAATTATATCTATGAATTAATGTGAATACAGTATCTGTGCTTCTTCTGTTTTCAAGTATTTTGTTATAATTCTTTCCCTATCAAATTAACATTTAGAAGTTTCTAGAACTGTTAAAGGTATTTACAAAAAGGGTGGAAACTTATCAACTGGCACTGTCCTTGATTGCTATATTTTAAATTAATTCTCTTTGAACCCAATTAAAGTGTATTTTTATGAGTAATCGTATTATTGATAGAATCTCTTAATTATAGTGTCCCAATTGGGATGAGCTATTTGCTTGTTTTCACAGTTCTAAACTTGAAAAGAAGCAAGGTATATGTAACTATATCATATATCCATTTTTTTATTGCTTCTCTTTTCTATTTTAAAACAAATTTTGGACTAACAGGGAGGCGATATGTGAATCAGAGTTAGCAGAGGCAGACCAAGAATTACATTACTGCTTACGATTTGTACTTTTAGAGCCCGACTGCACCCCATTGCTTGTCCTGTGCCAAAGGCAAATAGTATGTTTGCACGTATTTTTTTTTATTTTCTGATTCTCAGGTTGATTAATACTGCTAATGTAAATGCTTAAGTAGCTATTTTTAAAATCTTTACAAAGTAGATTCAAGGGATACTTTCTTTTAAAAGTGAAGACTTGACGATTACATATAGTAAATTCATGAACTACCAGTAGGTTTGTATCAAACAGAAGAATTTTTTTTAATGATAATCTGTTGGTTGATATGCACAGTATGCTTCTTTGGTTATTTTAGTTTTGGCTTTGGTGTCTTCTAGACCTCGTGAATTTGTAATCTAGAAGGGGCAGTGGATGCATTAGTGTGGTCTCTGTGGGATGTAAACATGAAATACCTAGACTCTCTGATACCAGGCCTTGCTTACCTTTGCGTTTCATCAATACACTGAATAGTTTTTAAGGACTTAGACACTGACATAGACGCTTTGGCTTATAATGTTGGATAAATTCTAAGGAAACAGCTTTGACATTGTTTAAAATACTTACATTCTTAGGTTTCTTACATCACAGCCCAGTGACTTCCCTCTTTTTTCAGATTATGGCTCAGAGGAAACACTTAGGATTCAACAGGGGACCCCGTGGGATAGAAATGGGGAGATTCCTGTGTGTTGAAGTAGAGAGGCCTTTTTTCCCAAGCAGTACAGGATCAGGATTGCCCTCCATTTTCAGTCAGCTCCTCCCACTACTGTCAGGATGTAGGTGACTCCATACAGCTGATGTCCAGGTCACTCCTTTAAGAGAATTATGGGAATAATGCTCCCAACGAATGCGAAAAGTTTAACAGCACACAGTCAAAGTTTGTCTTTATAATGGGATGGTCTGAATCTTGTTTGAGGAAGGAAAGGTGAATAGAAATTATTTTCCTATTATTAATCAAGTGTCCTCTGTGCTTCTTCAGCATGTTAGTTAAAACTCTAGACCTGTAATACTTGAACATCATTAAGGGAAGTAAAATATTATGAAGCTAGTAAAAATCTGAGGCCAAAGTTATTTTTGCCCTAACAGCTTTAATCATGCTTGTTGATTTTGAATAATCTATAGAAGTGGACCATTTGCTTAATTATTTTAATAGTGTCACTTCAGCAAAATGTTAATTTTAAAAATTAGCTTTTATGGCATTGAGGAATGTATCTGTTCAAACACAAAAGTTGCTTGGTATGTATATGAGGTAGAGGAGGAAAGGTTGTAGGCTGCATGAGATTTTAACTGACTAGAATATTTATTCAAAAGTTATCAGTCAGGGAAATGTGTAAATGTTCCACTGACTGCCCCACCCGTATGTGTGTGTGTGTGTTTGGGCACAGTTATGACATTTTTCGGAATTGTAGATAAATGCAGCCTTTTACTCTATCCTGTTTATTGTTTAACGGTGATAGGTTATTGTCCTCATCTTGGCTGGTGGAAAATACTAAGGTGAGCCCACTTTTCTGCTTTTGTGTTCATCAGGCAGAGCAGCTTTCTCACTGTTCAGCTACTCTGCTTGGTTTAGTTTAGGTTTTGGTACTTCACGTAGGCGTTGCTAGAAGGTACATTTGTATTACTGTCACTAGTCCAGAGGCGCCTGGGTACATTTACTTTAATATATGTAGAATGTTCAGTACATTTTTTTTCTTTTTACGCAAAATTTTTCATCATTTTAGGTTCACTGTTGAGCTGACAGATCTACTGTGAGAATGAGATGGCATATTTACTGTGAGAATAACATAAATGATAGTTTATTTGAAAACTTTTATACACACTGGTGTTTATATGTTAAATGTATGAACACACGTGCATGCACATGTCACATCTCTTTTCGGGGGAGTTAATGTGAATTTTTACAGTTTAAATGGAATTGCAACCACAATCATGACTACAAGAACTTTCACTCCTAGAGAGGGTTTACAGAAGCCACTAAAAGAATATGGTAGACAGATGAAAATGCAAAGGGTCATCATTTGGGGTTATTTTTATTTAAAAACTTGTGCTATTTTTGAAAGAGAATTGTTTTTATTATTATACTCTTTTTGTGATTGAAAGTCATCTAATAGTGAGCAGTATGGTAATAGTAAACTACTTTTTAATTGCTGGCAAACAGCTTTAAGTGCACTTTCTTTGATTACACTTCCATTTTCTGTTAAACTTGAATTTTCTGAAGTCTTTTATGTACCACTAAGCAAGTAACTTTTAACTTTTAATAAGCCTGATTTACATCTTTATTATATTTCTAATTGTTATAAAACATACTTTCTGAAGTAACTTCAATTCCAATATAGGTGGGAAACTGTTATGAGACAGAACCAGTTGCTTTTTTTCTTCCTATATCTAATTAAGCACTAACTGATTTTACTACTTTGCCTTGACATTGCTTATTCTTATTGAATGAATTCTTTCCCTTATTCACTTTATTATGTTTGAAATTTAAAGTTATTTTCTTACTGTATTTATCATACCTGTTTTAATAATCTGCTTTCTTTAAATGCAATAAATCCCAAATGAATTGCATATTCTTTATAATCAGTGACTTTGGAGTTTTTCATTTGTCTTATTAAAAATTTTGGTTGTAAACTTCTATTCCGTTCTTTCGTTCATACCACAGGCATTAAGAACCTATTATGTCTCTACTAGTGGAAGAGCAAATGAATAGGATTAATCTCTTTTCTTAAGGAGCTCACAGTTTAGATCCAAGTAAGAAAACCCATTCTGACCTAGCATTTTTTCAATAAAAATACTTAACAGCACCATTTGTTCAGGACTACAGTTACTGATACTTATGATAAAGGTAAAGCAAAAACATGACTTTGAAGTAACTTTTGAATGTTTGGCATAGTTTGTGCATTTTGTATAATTTAAAAAACTCTTTTAAAAACTTAAAATTTGGTTAAATAAAATACTGTAAACTTTGATTATGTCAGAAAAGATGTTTTTGCAAGGTAAAGAGAAAACCTGTGTATCGGATTGCTGGACTAGGGTGGGGTCAGGGTTCCAATACCTGTAAGGTTATGTGTTATGCCATAAGCTGGCGTCTTTAGATTGGTGGCTTGTGGGAAGATTCGTCTTACTTGTTACGAATGAACTTTTTGTTGTTGTTGAAGTAGTAACATTTATCTAAAGTTATGTGGAAAAATAAGGGTTTAGTGTCTTTTTAATAAATGGTACAAAGGAGCAAAATATCACAAATTAGCAAAATTATATATAAAAAAGAACAGTGTGGAATGTACCACTGTTCAAATTCAGTTATAGTTCTTTAGTGACAAATACATGCTGTAATTGGAGCTCTTGATATTGAATAGGTAATCCCTTTTAAAGGAAGCCCAGCTGCAGCATCCTATGTAAGACACAGCTAATATTCTCATATTGAAGGCGTGAGTTTTTGAGTATCTGTTGCACATTTAAAAAGATAGTTCACTTTTGCTTCAGATGCTTGACACTGTGGAAGTTACTGTGTTCTGTAGTGTTTTGATCCCAGTCTTATAGAGCAGGACTACACTCCTCCTGTCTAAAGATGGAAATTTTACATTTCACAAGAGATCCCTGTGACTATTCCTTCTCCCTTCTGAAAATGTTCTCTCAAAGGAAGTTTCAGTTTTGGATCATTAACTCAGAAAGTAGGGTACAGAATTTCAATAGCATCTGAGCCTCTTTTCAATATAAGTACAGGTGTGATAATGCACGTAAGAAGAGACTTCTGCTCCTCGTCTAACAGCTGAGCTGAATCTTCACATACTGTGGCAGGACTGGAAGTACCTGGGAATGATGACTTTGGGTGGATGCGGACCTACTTAGCTCAGCAGTTGGCAGAAATCCAGAAGTGCAGGCTTTGCCCCGTGACATTTAATACACGGCAAAGGATATCTCTAGGTCGGTGCCTGCCAAATGGAGAGCTTTATGCCAGTCAATCAGTCTTCAAATGGGTTACTTTGTCCAGGTGGGATGGCCTAAGTTGTGACATGCGGTCCCTGAATCTTCATTCCTGATTCTAAAATATGATTTTGAAGCTGTTATGTATTATAAAGAATGACAAACAGCACTTCATATATTTAGTAAACCAGTTTATTTACATAATAACATTTGCCATGCAGCTTGCGAATTGCATTCAGTTGAATGACAAAGACAAGCACTATCTTGCTATTTAAAAATGCCTTTATATAGAAAGATAATTGTCTCTTAAATGAGTTAACTACAGCCTTATAAATCACTGTAGACAATTTAAAACAGCGATAGGTAATTTTAAAATGTAAAGTCCTTCAGTAAAGCGCTTTTATAGTTCACGCACTGGTAAAATTAAAACTAGTCTTTTTAGTACTGTGGCTGAATACTGTACTTTTAATCTTAATTTAATAAATCTAGTAAAACAAAAATAACTTAAATATACATTATTACAGGCTCAGATTTGTAGGCAATTTTTAAATAGTTATTCTTTAATGTTAACAATGTCTTAAAAATTTTGCCAGTAGTGATGTGCACACAGTAGGTGGTCAGTAAATGCTGACATACAGAAGTGTTTATAGTTGACAGCAATCCACATTCATTCATTTCCTACATTGTAATAAGTACATAACAGTAAAGGTAAGAATGAGAAAGGATAGCTTTCTTACAATATTTAACACTTTCATGAAAAGATGAAATGTTTAGATGGTATAATTCTCCTTACAGTCAGACCTTTTAAATTTGAAAAAGTCTTAAACACATTATGCTCTTTATATCTGTTCAGATGACAAGTACTAAATAATTCATACATTGACCAAAAAAAGGAATATTTTAAAAAATTAAAAAACTTAATGTTCAGTATGTTTTTGAGAAGATTCTGTAACAAAAATGGTGCCGGACCCAAAATAACTAGACTTCTCCTTCCTTCATTTTTAAATTGATTGTAAAGAGTCTATTTTGTTTGGCCAAAATGACAAAATATCTATTTAAAAGCAATAATATCATGTAGGCAATAAGGGATGTTACAGGGAAAATATATCACCATTACACCAAAATCTTCTATTATTTAGCACATGGATCAAATCTCTGTGCCTTATGAGAGAAAAGAGCCACTTTCAAAGTAGTGTTCCACCACAATACACTGTGTCCTCGGCCTATGGGGGAAGAATCTCCCTGCTGAGATACTAGCATTGGGGAATCTATATTCCAAAAACACTACACTGAAAAAAATACAAAATCTTATAGGTGCATAAACTGAGGCACATTGAAGTTAACATTCCTAGTATCATATGTACAAATGGCATTTTGGGAATAAGCTTCACCGTCGATCAACACTTTCAGTATTTAGTAATTCCAAGGTCCTCAAGATGCACCAAGACTTAAAGCAGCTCAGATCAGTCCATTAAGAAACAGGTAATGTTTTCTGTTCCAATAAACAACATGTTTTTATGAGTGGCTGCTTTAAGGGATTTAATTTAGGCATATGAAAAAGACCAAAGAACAAGAGTATTATGTTATATGATAGAGCATTGAGATCTATTTTTTAAGTATATACAATAAAATGCCACTTTAATGTTTCAGAGCACAGGTGAATCGTCCGCCATCTAACGGGGCATCTGCATGACTGTTCTAAGGCTTAAGGTTAATTTCAGGGTCAAGACTGGGCCATTTGGATTCTATGGCCTTGAAAGTAGCACCCATATAGCTGAGAACCCCATCATCAGGACATTTAGGATTGCAAATTCAGAGAGGGGAAAGCTCTTCTGCTGAAGGGATTTGGAATCATAAATCTGCCATCTGCTGACGAGTGCAGTTATTATATGGACTTAATATTTGAAATTAAAAAGCTTAAATGGCTAATTGTTATCAGACTATGGAATCTGTCACCTGATCATGCAGTTTATAATGTGATTCTTATCTGATGGGAAATGATATTACAAGTTCTTTGCTCATCTCAACACCTCTTTCAACATAGAGAAGAGGTTTACAACTTTTGTTCTAGCAAACTAAAAATTCCATGTTCCTAGGGAGAAGAGAACCCACAGCTAAAGAAAGTATCTTACATGCCAGTTTCTCACAAACCATGTATTTAAAGGCTAGTGATGATCTGACATCACTATCCTAGCTTGTGTTAAGCATAGGCTATTGCAACCCTTGCCTTGATTAGGCACTTGAACTTGATCATCTACTGTAAATACTTTCAATTAAAGTAATCACACAGGACGACTCCATTTTGTAAGGGAGGTGAGCCCTTCCTAAGGAAATTAAGCTGGTGTTAACTGAAATGAATACTATTTCTACACTGGTTTCACATTCATTGGTATTCAGATTGTTTTTTTGCAGGCCAACAACTTTCACTTTCTGTATGTAGAAGCAGCAAATTAGTAGTTTTAAGGGCCTGTCAAGCAGTTACTATTATAGACCCAGAAGTGTATTTTTCCATTTTTATAAAGTATTACTCATGATATATTAAACAGGAAAAAGGAAAAACTAAGGGAATTTTAGAAATACTGGGGAACATAATTCCCAGTTACATATTGCTTAACAACTGAATATACCAGGTGGCCATACCTGAATTCACAAGCGTGAAACATAGTCTGGACAAGGCTTGCTATGTCTGTACTGCATGACATACACTGTTGACTGATGCCACCAATATAACATCACTACTGCAAGGATGTGCCATATTTGGTGGCTTGAACCGAGGTAGTTTAGTTGTCCTGGAAAGGAAGATAGAAAGAATAGTGACTGTAATATTTGACATTAAAATTAAAACTTTTACGTTTGGCCTTGGAAATGCAGCTCGGCAGCAGAAAGATTTTGGTAGTCTCAGATCATGTGGAAAATGACTCTAGATTAAGAGCCGTATGTTTTTTAAGAAAGGATGAATTCATATTTGAGTCTAATTTTAAGGTTTTAGTCATAAGGCACAATAGTGAAGTTTAGAAATACTATTCCAAATGTGTTTTCAAAAATCTAACTTGGTTACTTTCAGGAGTTTGACCTTCAATCTCCCATGTCTCAATTTATACATGATGAAGAAAAGACACTCCATGAGAGAAGCAGAGGAAGTTAGTGCTACAAGTCATGGAGTTGATACGAGGCATACACACATTGTTGTTTGGCTGTTAAGTCTGCCAGAGGCACTTTTTATTTTAAGCAGGCGTGTAAGGAGAAAGCTCAGATCTGAAACTTGAGTTATCAGACTAATGAAATAATCTGCAAAATGTAATTAGTGATAGGTTAATTAAGGTTGGTTACTTCATACACAACTTAGGAGAATTATTTCTCTTTGTAATTAAAGGTTAAATTCCAAGGAGATTCAATAATTAACCTTTAGGAAGCCTCTTCGAAAATAAAATAGAGAGCTATAGAAGTTTAAATGGAAATAACTTTTTTACTCTAGGTGTTTTTATGGTCATGTAATGTTACTTTCTCTAACCTTTCTCTTTTTTTTCTTACCAAGAAAAATAATCAGTATACTATGTAGATTTTAAAGTGTAAGTCAATGGAATTCTTTTAGTAAGGGTCCTTAGCTGTTTTTTGTGTCATGGACCCCTTTGACAGTCTAATCAAGCTGATAGATTCATTTTTAAGAAAACCCAGACTATAGAGGATTAAAAAGAAAGTTGACTATATTGTAATACAGGTATCACAGATCTATTAAATTATGTCCATGGACACGTGGGAGATGCCTGGACTCATTGAATCCCATCGTGATGTTTATGTAGTGTTAAAAATTGAACCCAAGCTGAAAGTAAGTTCTTAGGTTTAAGTTTTTGGATTTTATGGTACTCACCCACCGTTTCATCCCCAATGCACATTTTCTCTTTACAGTCAGGTCATAAACGAGGACTGGGCAGACAAGGTTTTTAAGCCATTCATTTATGAACAATCTGAGATGATCACTTCTGTCTGCAAGCTTTTCATGGTCTCCCTACCTCCACTGCTGAAAGGTACCTGGGGCACATTATTTAATGTCAAGTTGATCTTGCAGAAATGTTAAGTTACGTAACATCTGACCTTTTATAAGTGTCCTATATCAGAAAACTGGGAACTCCTCATCTGAATATTTTAAGGTCTAAAAACACTAGAGAACTTTAATGGTTTAATTTTCTATACATATGGGTGATGGAGAGGAAACAATTTTTAAAAAGATAAAGTGATACAAAAATGTGTCTCACCAGAGCTGTCTGATGAAGAAAATTCCAGCTCTGTCTGGAGGATGGGTGGTCTCCCGTTCAGGGACATGTCCTAATTGTGTTCCTGAGCCCTAATGTTTACAACACTCAGGTTCTTTGGATTCCATTCTTATGAAAACTCAGTGGTGAGAAACCAAGAGCACTGAGAAATGCCTGAGGTTCTGCTGCCTGTTCATTCTCTGATCAGGGGTTTTCCTCCTCTTTTTCCATACACCTGTGAGGAGTGGCACAGTCTTATCTTCAAATCACTGTGGAAGTGATTCTTAACCCAGAAAAAAGAACGAGTTTGCAGACTGAACTACACTACTTCCCTTCTTAGGGCCCCACACTGACAAATCACTGCTCTAATGTGCTCTGTCATTCTTGACACAGCCCAAGCTCACCTGGACTTGCATCACCCTGTCCCTTACTAAACCACAGATTGCATCTGTGGGACTGGGGCTGAGGGACATCATAACAATAATTGCCAGCATTTACTGAGTGCTGCTCACTTACGAGGAAACGCGCTAAATCTAATCCTCACAATAACCCCATGAGAGTAAGTCTAACCTCCATGTATCAGATACGGAAACGAGCTGAGACAGCTTAAGTAACTTGTTTAGTTTATGCAGCTAGTGAGTGACCACATGGGATATGAATCCAAACAGTGACACTGTTCATTCTACCCTGTGTCCTCTTAGCTATTTTCTATCAGAAATTTTTTCTCTGGACTAAAGACCCAGGGAAATCTGTCCTTCTTTTGAATGACTAGCTTGTGTCTATCTTGTGGACAGGAAGACCCTTAACTTTAATTTTCCTGTTAGCGCTGGGTGCCAGAAAGCTGCAAGCCAGACTGGAGGCCTTTATCTGCTTTCTATAGAACCTTATGATGGACAGATAATTGTGAAGTGATCCTAACCCTGGCTTCTTTTCATTATCCTCTTATTTGTAACTTTACATGTCTCTGCATCTGTAAGTTAATTTTTAAGAATAAGTTGGCATGTAAAGAAATAAATGATAATTGATAATTAGTGTTCCACAAAAAACAGTGGCTGGGAGTCAGAAGACTTGTCACTAGTCCTCCGCTGTGACATGGTGGTAGCCACTCCAGCTGGACTCAAATCACATTGTAAGGATGAAAGGAAAAACTTGTGAAAACCCTTTGGAAACTAAAAGTTTAGATAACATTTGAGGATAGGAGAGCCATTCCATAATCAATAATATTGAATAAGTTTATACATCAACCATGTATTTAGAATAAAGTTAATGTAATCATTATAAAAGCAGTACCTACCTGGAAAGTAGCGTTCTGGAACTTTGGAAATGTAGAACAGGAAAGCAAGAAGAGCGATCACGTACATCACAACCACACGGGGTGCAAAGTCCTGAAAAGCAAAACATGCTGTTCACAGATCTTCCAACTAAATCTGATTTACAGAGGGAATTCATAGGTAGATCATAATGAAGTCTGTTAAATCTGAACTGCTTTTGCGGACAGTCTCCAATAATAGAAATCCCACTCTTAATCCTGCAGAAAGCTGTCCACAGAGCACAGCACAGAGTGCGCCCTAAAGGAGACGAGCTTTAACAGGCAGTAGGCCCTACAGTCTGCAGCCCCATCTACCATATAGGTATATGGGTGGAGTGCATATAGGATAGAGTTACCAGATGAATACGCAAAGAGACTGAAGGCTAGGGACTTGTGGCTGGGAAGACCCAAGAGGTACGACCCAATAAGGAAATCTGTTCCACTATCCCTGAAAAGTGGTCTTGCTGAATACTACTATGAAGCAGTAGTATTCTCTCGCAGCTCTACTGGAAAGCTTTTCCTTGCCCTAAGAAAATTAGCCAGCTATAATTTATATATATTGTTCCTAATTCTGGTTATAAGCCCATTTTACCAAGATGCCATTTAAGAAATAAAGACAAGTTACTTTTCTTCCCTCTTCAAGTATCTGAGAATTATCACGGCTCTCCCTACATTCTATATTCTCAGAAAAATCAACCTAGGATTTCTCAAACATTCTAGAACACGACTCCAACCTACCTCCCAGAATTAGCCCTTCTGGAACTTTTCACCTTTGGTTAAGTACTTTTATTTCCATCTTTTAAAACCCTTTGAAGTTTCTCTGGAAGTCTCCCTTTGCTTCTCTGCTGGAATGATCTGTGAGCATGTTAGATTTCCATCTTTGAGAACCACTATCTGCCTAAGCCATATTTCTATTTTAAGATTTCTGCACATGGGAAAGTTCCCATTTCTTTCTGAGCTCTCTAAAATCCACTATCTTAATGGGTCTGGTTCTCTTTTTCTGTTACTATAAACTTAAAAGGAATGAGTCACCTCATCCCGAAATTTTGGTCATTTCTATATCAACAATCAGTTTCTAATTTCTGGTTAGAATTAAATCTCAAGTGGCAGTTCCCTATTCCATTTTCTTTACTTATTTTCAGAAATTACATTCTCAGAAAATAATGTTTTCATGGATATCAGGATCACTGAAGTTTCTTGTCACTACTGTCTCACCTTTCTATTTCTTTCTTTTTTTTTTAAAATCCTTACCTTGAGGACATGCTTACTGATTTTAGAGAAAAAGAAGGGAGGGAGAGAGGGAGCGAAATATCAATGTGAGAGAGAAACATCGACTGGTTGCCTCCCTTATGTCTTATGTGCTCCAACTCGGGGACATAGGTATGTGCCCTGACTGGGAATCGAACTCATGAACCTTTTGGTTTACAGGATGATGCTCCAACCAATCAAGCCACACCAGCCAGCACTCTCCCTATTTCCCAGTCTTAGGAAGAACGCATCACCCTTGTCCTCAAGTTGGCAAACTGGACAGACAGATTATATCACTTAATTAACAAAACCATGGAACTTCCTTTTTTCAGTTTTATACCCAAATCTTTTCCACCATATTGTTGCCAACTTCATGCTAGTATATGTAAGCCTCCCACATCTAAAAAAATCGGATTCTTCTGAATACAACCTGTATTTAAATTCTCATATTCCAGACAAAGTTCCCATTGCAAAATGTGTATGTGATTTCTGCTAGATTTTTGGACATGTGTACTCATGTTAAAAATTCTCAACTTTCCTCTCAAGTGCATACTTACAACATTTCTATATGGATTTCTAAAAATGTCTGATTTTAATCTTCTTTTCAAGAATATTTAGCAGTTATCACCGAGATTTTCCCTAAGGCACTCCAACTCTGCTCCCTTATACCTGACTCTAATAGCTCCTACTTCGCAGTATATATTCTTTGGTGGGTCAAATGTGCTTCCATGGCTCCAGCTACCAATACAAGAATGATTTTTAAATTTTAATGACTAGTCTCAAAGTCTAACCTATATTTTATAACCTATCTCCACTTTTATATCCCACAGATACCTCAAACTCAACAGGTCCAGGAAAAAAAATCCTTCCCAACTCCTCCTCCTCTACCCCCGCACACATGCAACACCCACTGCTCCCACTTCTGTGCTGACGTTATCACTGGCGGTGTCCTCTCCTCAGCCGACAAAGCTAGAACCGTGTGGGTCGTCCTTCACAGGTAGGACTCGGGTACATACACACTCAGGGCAACAGAAAGAGAATTAGGAATGTATTATTTCACAGAAAGCTAGCTCAGAAAAAAATGGTAGTTACTTGATTTTGGTTCCTGCTAGGTATGCTTATTTGTATAGGTGTAAAAATTATGGTATCGATATGTAATTATGAATATGCTGTCAAATGACAGAGACCCATCCACTTGGCCTCATGATACTACTTTACCCAAAAGGAATAAAATTGAAAGGACACACCAAATGGGAAAAATATGGACTACATTTAACCTACCTGTACAATAGGAGCACCTACTCCTCCATTGAGCCAAACCCAGTGAAGAGCAGGAATTACTCCGTATCCCGAAACGGAACAAAAGATGATGGAACGAAGCCTCTGCCACTGCTGGGTGAGGTAATTGGGATGAATCTGCGCAAAGAACACTGCCAGGATCATAGCAAGCACTGTGACCAAGTACACCTGACGCCAGTACTGCAATGGAAGGCAATCGAATTTTAATTGTTATTAATAAGGGAAGGAAAAAGTGATTTTGGCTTCTACATTACACATTCCAAACTATTTACTTGGTATTTTTGTTTCTGCACATGATTACTTTCCTTTCTTAAAAAAATGCATGTTCCATACAACTTTTTCAGGTTTCTCAGGATGACATACCAAATTTCAAAGTGAGTGGGTTGAGAGACCATATTTATCATACAAAACATTTTCTGAGGACCTATTACATACTAGGGACAATTTATGTCCTGCAGAAACAAAGATGACTATGACACGGACTTGCTCAGTGGGTGCCCTCACTGACTGTGGGAGGGGCAAACATGTCAACGAGTGATTATAATCTAATGATAAGTACCGTAACTGCATTATCAACAGAATGTTGTAGAACCACAGAAGAGGAACAATTAATGTTACCTGGAGTAGCTAAAAAATGTTTCCCAGAGAAGATGACATCTAAGCTGGGTCTTTAGGAATATGTAAGATTTTGTGGGAGGAGGGAGTTCTCAAGGGAAAAACAAAAAACCCAGCACATGCAGCCACATGCAGCAGGGAAGTTTTGAGAAGGGAGGCTCAAAGGCATGTGTCCCGGCGGGCTAAGGACTTGAAACTTTACCATGTTGGCACTGGGGAGTAGCAGAGTTCTTTAAGAATGGGGTGACATGGTTGTTTTTCAAACTGACTCTTACTAGAAAGAGGACTCTGACATCAAAGTGAAAAAGAATGAGATTGACAGGAAGTCAGCTAGACGATACACGAATGACTGTTTCAACAAGTGAATAGGAGTTTGGATTCTTGTTGAACAAGGAACATGGATATGAACACCAGATTCAGGAGGCATTTTTGAAATAAAGTCTTATTGGCTGACTGGATGCGTTAGAGGGCAGCAGAGGATGGCTTGACTGTTTCTGGTATGAGAGACCACACATACAGCTTCTAGTAATAGAGAAAATGAACAAAGACAACTCAAATGTGTGTGTGTGGGGGGGGTGTTGGAGGAAGAAAAATGGGGGGCATGAAAGAATGTTTATTTAAAAATATGTCAGGTTTGAAAGGCTTCTAGAATATTTAGGTCTCTAAATGAGCAGTTGAAACCTGGTTTCGAAGCACAAAAGTTAGCACCTCACGGACTCAGGAGTTCTTAACCTGGACTCCAGGGACTTCTTTGGGGCTATTAGCTTCCTGAAATCACATATCAGATTGTTTGGTTACTTTTTGCCCAAATGTACATTTTTCTTGATGGAGGGTCCAGAGTTTGCAATATGATTCTCAAAGCAGCCTGTGTTCCTTAAAAGGTAAAGAGCCACTACAGCAAGTGAACATTTGGAAAAGATTAGATACCAGAGGAAAGAACATTTTTCCTTTAAATGATCATGGACTATATTAGCTTTAGTAGTTTTCCTTTCTCTTTAATCTATCCTGGCTTCTAGTTTTGCTTAAGAGATTTACGAAAAGTATATGACTGATCTCTTCGATTATCTGATATATTTACAAAGACATAAGCAGAAAACAGGTTTCAGAGAAATACAGAATAAGACAAACAAAAACAATTCAAACGCTACATGACTGTACTCGGTAAGCCCCTAGTTGGCATATTCCCTTTAAATTTTTTAAAGACATTAACAGTTCATGCAAAACAAACAAGTTTGAAGGCTGAGCAGGACATAAATAGATTTTATGACTAAAATCTATTTTACTACTAACGTAAAATCAATTTATAACAAGGTAATTGCATATATATTTAATTATATACTTATGTTCCAAACTAATTAGGCCTAAAGGGCAAATGGCTCACTTGTAAGTGGTTATAATTAATACGTGCTCTTAAATTCAAACCAAATTTATGATTTTTCTCTTTGCTAGTTTTACATTGCTGCTATGTTGACAGTTTTCTATCATTGGGTAGCAACAAAGTCTACACAAAATTCTTCTGTTCTATAAGTTAATTATGTGCTTATTCAGAACTTCAAATGAACGATGGCAAGAAAACCCAGACCTATATGAAAGGTAGAATGAAAAATGTTTTAAATTACTTACATTATTACAATAAAATGCATAAAATACTCCAGAGACATAGCAGCCCAGAATTCCAATAGAAATTCCTGCATAATCTAATGCCATCCATCTTCGACAGGTTTTTTCTGATCGATGGCAGGAAAAAAGATGATAGCCCACAGAACAAAGCATACAAACCTATGGAAAATAAAACAAAAATAACTGAAAGTGAAACAAAAAGAATTAAAGTGAAACACAACGGAATTAAGTCAACTCATGCGCAATGTTCAGGACGTAGTTAGGTCCAGCCCTGGCTTCCCAGTCAAACACTCCTGGGCTTGGAGCTCAGCTCGGGGCCTCAGGTCAGCCAAGCTGTGGCATTTCTCCAAGCCTCAGTATCCCCTCGGGTACAATAGGGATAACAAATATAAAGAAAGAAATTTTAAAGGGCAGCTATTTTAAAATATAAAAATTTAAAATAAATACAATAGTGGGAAAATTATACAATACAATGTTTTAAAAATATCCGTTGACACTTATTTTGATCCATGAGTGAGTTTTCTTTTTAAAAAGTATTTACTATGTAAGTAATACATGTCCTTAAAAAAAGTCAAAGAACATAAGAGTTATATGAGGTACAAAGTAAACCCCTCCTATTCAAATCTAATCCCTAAAGGTAACCACCGATAACATTTATGCCCATTCAGATACTTTCAATGAGTATATCAAAGACGTATAATATAGAAATCTACATGCACAAACAATACATATATACTTTTTTAGATTAATCAAATGGAATCACATTAAACATTCTGTTCTGAAGTTTGCTTTTTTCACTTAAGATTTTTCATGTCTGTGATTTCATTGTGTACAGTTTACTTTGTTGTGTCCAAGAGAAGATAATTATGACTTTTGTCTACTTTATATAATTGTCAAATTGAGAGCAAACTAATCTGATTCAATGGGCTGTTCTGAAAATTGGTAAGACTTCTATGGCTGAATTCCCTCTAGATAGTAAATCCCTGCTGTGTATCATGCACTAAGGATACAAAGATGAAACCTTTACTTTTGGACAGATTTTCCTGAAACAAGTGAACAAATGGTAACATAAGAAGTCCTATGGGAAAAGTCAGTGAAGAGCACAATGAGGAAATAGAGGAGGGAGGGTACTGGCTCTGTGGGTGTCTGTATTTGGGAGGTGGGAGTTGTGGGTGGACACACTTGAACTAAATGATAAAAGGTCGCTCTGGCATTTGTCAAGGACATAGACAATGATGTGCACGTGTTTACTGGGAGGTTCACAGGAAAAGCAACACCTTGAGAAACAGAACCATTAAGGAGTGTCATGTGGCCTTCTTCATCACACGATTCTGAAAAGCTGTATACATCAAGGAGTTTTAACTTTAATATATGGGCTAGGCGTGATGTTACTGAAGATCTGAAGTGCACCCTGACAAAGGCTGAGAGAAGAGGTTACAGGAGTAGCCCTGGGGAGCAACGACCAGAGCCCATACTAGGCCAGGGACAGTGCGGGTGGAGAAAACAGGACAGATAAACAATGTGAAGTAGGTCAAATTGATAAACATTTGTAAGCAACTGCTAATGCAGATAAATGGTCATCTAGCTGTTCTATAATCTGGCCATTAAACCTAATTAGTCCCCAGAGCCTCAACATCCATATTCAAAATAATGTACCTACCCACAGTCTCCTTTCTTCATACAGTCTGAAACTCCTCCTGGTCTATGGCTTTGGCCACTAAGCTACAAGTCAGTTTCCTGAGCCAAGTAAATATAATTCTTAAAGCCTGGTCATTTGTTTTCTCAAATTACCCTTGAGATTAAACACAGTAAATCCAGAAAAGCATCAAAGTGTATAATCTCATTGAAAGGGAAAAATTTCATTGTCACAATGTTTACTGACACAAAACAGCAAGCAGAGGTGATCACAGCTGGGAAGTAGGAGGACAGGTAGGTAGGCAGGTGGCAGGTGTGAGGTAGCTGTGCACACACAATGTCAGCAGGACTTTTAACCCAAATTTCAAATGTGGTTACCTCTGGGAAGTGGAATTTCAAGTGACTTACTTTCTTCAATACACATTTTTGTTTGCTTGAATTTTTCCATGAGTGTACCTTACAGTAGTAATAAAAAACAACAATAAAGCTGATTTCTTTGTGAACAAGAAAATAAAAGAGGAAAAATTACAGTATCAAAGTACAATGTGTACAAAAGTACAGTATCAAACAGTGTTAATAGAAAGCACGGAGTTTTTAGAACGTTAACCTATACTTAGTATGTCCTCTTTTAAAGGGATGTGTTACTATTAGTTGCTTAAGAAATTGACTGAAAAGAGATGTGGCAAAATGAGTATGTTTCAGTTTTCTTTTGTAAAACATCTCACTCCATCAGGGTAGACAGACAACTGGAGTATGACATCCTACGTCTAAACTCCTTGGCACAACAACCAAGTATCTCTGGCTCCTGCCTAGCTCTCCTACCTCATCCTTCACCATTCTCTCTCCTGGGATACAGCCACAAAGACCAACAACTGCAAGTTCAGAAAGCGTGAAGCTGTCTCTTGCTTCTGGGCCTTAATAAAAACTATTTTCTTCTCCTTAAATGCTCTGCCTCACTCTGCCTTCTCCCATCGTCCCTGAGTGACCTGATCTTTATGCCAGGTTGGTTTTGTTCAGCATGGTATTCCTGATGCCTAGCTTAGTACCTGGATTTAGATAGGAAGCATTTAAAATATTTGTTGAACTGAATGTAAATGAACTGAATCTGGGGAAAGACGCTCTCAGATTCTACTGTTCTATAAGACAGAAAGATCTCTGGGAAAGTTCAGAGCCCCTGAAATCACATTCTGTTATTCAGAATGCATTCTACTAATTTGGTTGGTAGTAAAGCACTGAGTATATAAAATGAGTAAAAGTTAAAGGAGAAAAAAATGTTATGTGTTTTAAAAATCAAATGCAAATCAATATTAATACATATATTTATGGTTCACCATGCTACCTGCTGATTCTAAGAATTTGGGAGAATTGGGTAAACAAGTGATAAGTATAATGTCTTTTTTTTTTAAGATTTTATTTATTTTATTTTAGACAGAGTGGAAGGGAGGGAGAAAGACAGGGAGAGAATCATCAATGTGTGGTTGCTTCTCGCATGCCCCCTACTGGGGACCTGGCCCACACCCCAGGCCACGTGTCCTGACTGGGGAATCGAACTGGCAATGCTTTGGTTCGGAGGCCAATGCTCAATCCACTGAGCTACACCAGCCAGGGGTAATTTCATAAAAGTAACAGAAATTATATCTTTAAGTAGGGTAGATGTACTCGCTTGTCTTCAGCAAGTTTTACAGTGTGTAACAAAGAGATCATCACAATGCCAATTAGGAGACCAGGATTTCACAGTCCTGCTGAATCGTCCTGGGCAGATCACTGTAATACTTTGGGTGTTTCTTTATGGGCAGTTTTTGTAATTATTTCATCTTTATAGTTTTGTAATGCATTGTTTTTTAGGCCAATATGAAAATTAATATGTATTCCCCCAACTAACTTCAGCTGAGGCTGGGCAGTGAAGGGATCAAGGACAGGCCTTGGGGTGGAAGGAAACATGCGGGATTCTCAAAGTAGGTACTACCCAGGTAACGAACCAGTTTTGCTTATTAATTATTATTAAGAGCACCTCAGTCTGTATTAAAGTATATCTAAAATTTTAACTACAAAATAATTGATTCATTTTAAAACCAGAAGTAGATTCTAAGAGATATTTAGGCTTTAATCAGGACAAGAATTAAACCTGAGAAAGAGTATACTTTAAAAAATAATTTTCTAATAATAATAATAACATAAAAATACAGAGTGTTCTTTCGCTCAAAGAACTTTAAAATATTCCAGAAACTAGAATTCTAAAAAAATAGATGGGGGCAGGGCAGAAGGGAGATTTTTTTGATATGTTTCTTAATCATTTAAGTTTTAATTTGAGTCAGAAGATGAAGGTCTGAAATTAAATGATACATAATAAAAGCAACATCTGTGTAGCCAGCTGGCAGGTTAACTGTAGGGAGTGCTGGCCTATGTTTGGAGGAAGTGGGATGACACCATTTTCTTTTTATTTTATGATTTTTCTGTACTTTGTGAATTTTTTTAAATTTAAAAATGTCAACAGGATTTTGGTCCATATTGTCTTTTTTAGAATTACCTGTTTGCAAAACTATTAAATACAACTTCTAAAGGCACTATTATAGATTTTTGAAGAAAAATGCTAAAGAACTAACAAATACAAGAGGTAGAGAGAAGGTGAAACAAGTAGTATTTGAAATCAGACAAGTGTGAAAGGACCAAAGGAAATTAACGTTAAAGCAATAGAAAAGATAAATACCAGCAAAATAAGACATTAAAGTTAAGGTGGTATGGAAACAACAAATACAAAAATCAGACATATAAATAGGAAAAAGATGAGAAATCTTTTCAAACAAGTTTTAAGCAGACACTAGTATTCTACTTCAGTCAAAAAATATAGTATGATCAGTGTCCTATCCTTACATTAATCTTAAAGGAGAGATGTCTGAAAAGGGAAGGAGAAAAGGAAACAAAGAAATTTTTTTGAATCTATAAAGCTTATTAGATTTCAAATAGTCTCTCACAACAACATCCAAATACACTTTCACAACACATGAGTTCTGTGTTTATACTATGAAAGTGAGTAAGCTAATCCACATGCCATTTTGGGGCTTTTAAAGCACATGCTGGGAATGAAGCAAGGTCACCTGCCGAAGCTTGTCTGACTTGAAGCTTTTTTTACCAGTAACCGTGTTTGTGAATGACTTACCTGGAAGCAGAAAAGACAAATAGAACAAATCACAAAATCTTCTCTGGAGGCACTTGCCGAGGGTAACACAGATGTCATGTCATATATTCCCAGTGTGAAGAAGAGAAAGAAACCCAGTAGATGACTCCAGATGTTTACTGTCTCATTAGATAAAATAAACAAACTAGAAAACAAACAAACAGAAAAAAACATGCAGTTTAGAATTATAGTGGCTCACTCATTGTTAGCCTTTGAAAGGTCAGGGACAATATTTCTGGGTTATCTAACACTTGTTACTTTAAGCACTTAACCCCATCTCTGCCTTTCTAAATTTGATATATCATTTAGTCTAATTAATCTCTCTCCACGTTTTTTCCACAACCAATCCTAAGATCTTAAGAGCTTCTTTGGTACTCACCTGTATTATCATATTGACCATTTTCTTTCTCACATTATAGTTATTTACGGATAATTCCATCTCATCCTCCAGTCTATTAACTCTCTGATGGCTGGCACCAGTCATCTTTATGATAACCACTGTTCCAAGCACAGTGCCTTGCTCAAATTAGATGCTATAGGTCTACAGAAATAAATGTGCAGATTAAAGCTGGTATTAGCTAGCATGCTTTGATATTCAATAATAAATATCTTAAAACCTTCTAAGTGTTAGCAGGCACACACTTAAAATACCTTTTCAATGTTCATTAAATGCAAATACAAAATTAACTGGACTGGAGAGAAGCAGAATAAATACAAATGGATTCACTGGAAATACCTTTAAGACAGGCACACTGGAACAACTTTGCTATATTATTTTGAAACCATACTAGATTCTAGGTGGCATGTTCTTTTTAGGAACAATAGGTTACTTTTAATATCGGTACTATTTGCCCTTTCAAACTGCTGACTAACTAACTGGTTTGAGTTTAAGTAGTTTTGGCAGCACAAGTTGTTGGTATACCAGCCTGACCACAAGCCAGAAGGCCTACAGTCCCTCCATCCCCTCTATAACCGATTAGCTCTGTGATCATGAGCAAGTCACTGAACCTCTCTGGCTTCAGTTTCTTCATCTATAAAACAAGGGAGCTGGATGAGATGTTGCTGCAAGTCCCTCCCAGCTCCTTCCTTAATTCTGGGAAATGTTTCTCCTACTGTAGATAGAGCTTACCTGATTATTTATTGAAGGGTGATACTATGACAAAAAATTAAAATACTCTTGCATTTTTCTTGCAGAATATAATCTTTCTAAACTAAGGTCTTTGACTTTCACTGATTCAGAATCCTTATCAGTAAGTGTTAACATATAACTCTAACCTGATGAGTTTGCCGCTGTCACCATGGTTCTCATTTTCCCATATCAAAAATAGTAGGGTTTCACACTATTAAATGATCATCAAGAATAAAGTGAATCTTATATCATGAATTTCAGGCTTTATTCTGCAGAAGCATCACGTATAAAGACAACTTACATTGTGTGTGTTGCGGCGGGAACCTAGGATGCAGGAATGTGAGAGAACACATCCAACTACAGGTCTGTGTTGACAATACTACACTCTGCCTATTGCTTCAGAACTTTTCATTTTGTGAAACTCAGTATAACCTGATTAACTGAACTGAGAGACACAATCTTGGCATGCTTCTTCCAAATAACAGAGTATTGGCAAACAGTTGTGAAACAATACCTCTTATATCTGAAATCTGTCCTGGTCATGCTTGACAGCTAAAAGAGAGGGCGACAGCTGAAACTGGAAAGACCAAGCTGGTAGGAAGAGCACTTAGATGACTATCCCCAGTAGAGGACATACTTTTATTCTATGAGAAGCTAGGCCCAGACTTTGTTCAGCTTCAAAATCAATAATCATCTCCATCATCAACATCTGTCCATCTTTCGACTCAATGATCATGATGAAAAGTATCACTCATGTGTTTAGGCCTGTGTAGGGTTTTACGTTTATAATCTCATTTAATCCTTATTATTGTACTTTCTGGAGGAGCTATGGTGATTACCCTTTTACAAACAGGGAAAACAAGGCTCAGAGAGGGTAACTTTTGTTCAAGGTCCCACAGCTGTTAAGCAGTAGATCTGGATACCCAAGTTTTTTTTGACTCAACAGCCCAAGATCGAAAGCACCAGATTTCATTTCTCTTTCCATAATATTTGGACTCTAATATCAGAATGCAGAGAACCACTGCTAGGTGGGTATAAAATATTTAGGGCAATTCACTACCTGCTCCATCCTTGTGGAAATTTACATCCCCAGCAGGGCCTAGCTCTGATTTCCTGTGTCATAACTTATGCACAGGAGGCACTGAGGAGGAAAAGATTACTTAGAATTCAAATTGTGAAGTCTTGTGGGCCATCCATTAAAGTCAAGAAGGGATAGACAGTGATGTTACCTTGTGACTGTGAGCCTCAGAAATACTACTTTCAAGGCTGGGCAAAGGAACTGGGAAAAGACCATGCTGAGAAGAGCGAGAATCGGACATGTGGTTGCTGCTTGAACAATTCAACAGCCCACATTCCAGCACTGGGGCTTGCCTCTACCGTGACCTGGAGCCAGCCAACATCTGTATTCTCTTGAACTGAGGTCCTGTATTTAAGTACATACAGTGAACTTTAACAGAAAGCTCTCCTAAGAATTAATCTTTCAGTTTTGTTTTTTTTAAACCCAGGCTTTCCAGGGACTTTTGGTTTTAAAGGTTTAGATCATGGAGAAATTCAGAAGTGCTTCTATAGTGCTCTAGGAAGGCAGTGCCTTTTATAGGCTCTCTTTGCTAAAGTGTTTTTCCTACACATTGTTTTTCACAATGGTTACTATCTAATAGTGTAATTATCTTTTTAATGGGTCACTCAGGTTGGACCTTAGAAGCGTCAAGAGAACAAGGGCCCCGTCTGCTGTTCTCTGCACCACCTGGTTAAAGTCCCTGGCACCTAGCAAGGGCTCCACAGTATCTACTGAATGAATGAATCAGGGGTTTCTAAATATACACATATACATGGCAGTGTGAATTTGTTTCCCATTATACAGGCATTTATCTGACCCCAAAGGTCCGAATTTCCATGGGGCTGCTCTAAAAATAAAGCTTAGGTACACACAGGGGCAAGTATGGCTCAACCACTGTCAGCGAGGAGTCCAATGTGTATCCCAGCAAGCACCATAAGGAATAAAAGATGCAAAAGCCCTTCGTAAACAGAAAACGCCAAAGGAGAGGACGTGATTTAAGATCATTGTTATTATCATTATTATTCCGTGGATCAAGTACCCCGGCGGGGAAGGAGGGAGGATAACGAGAGAGGAGAGGTGGTAGGAAGGGATGAACAGGATGGTCACGGAAAACAGCGGGGAAAGCAGCGGGGAGACCAGACAAAAACCGGGTAGGTGAGGAGGAGGGGCCACTGGCGCGTCCCCCAGGCTCGACCCGCGGAGGCGGCCAGACTGTACCTTTTGATGCACAGCCTGGAGGGCAGGTAAGCCCGGTAGCCGTCTGTGATGTAAGGGTTGTCCTTGAGGGACACAGGGATCTGCTCGTAGGTGTAGAGGCGAATGCCGCGGGGCACCAGGACCGGCCAGTACTGGTAGCTGCCCAGCTCGATGTAATGCGCGCTCTTCAGCAGCTTCTGATGCATCCTTCCCGGCCGCCACCGCTCCCCCACTGGGGAGCTCGCCCAGGCTCCGCCTCCCCGGGGAGGGGGCTTCGCAGTCGCAGCCCCCGCCCCGGAGCCCGCGGACGCTGCGCGAGTTCCTACGACGCCGCCACTGCTCAGGCCCGGTTGCCAGCACACACCGGCTACCGCCGTCAGCGCAGAGGCTGACCGGCGGCGTCGCAGCCCTCTCTGACGTCAGCACGCCGCGGCGGGCCCCTCCCCTCGGCGGTCGCTGGGGCCGCCCAACCTGGGGCGGTGGTGCGCATGTGTTGCAGGGTCGGCGGGTCGGGGCCGGGGATCGCGGGCTTCTTGAACACCTGGGGTTAGCGGCGTCCAGCGTCTCCCCTTGTCGGTGAGACGGAACTGCGCAAGGGAATAGGGAATACAAATGTTTTATTGTTTCTTTCTTTCCGTGTTTAGCTAGAAGCAATAGTTGTTAACTTTTGAAAAATCGGGGAAAGGAGTTAACTAGAAGAAAAAAAGGAACTCGAGATAGCTGTTCACCGATTGGTTACTTTATGCTTCGAATCACACACACTTAATGTCAGAAGGGAACTTACAGGTTTCTAAGCTAAGGTCAGCCCTTAGTTGGAAATAGAGGAAACTTGATGCACATGGAACATTTACCAAAGTCGCACATCCACTGAGCCATAAAGAAAGCTCCAACACATTTAAAACACGGAAACCATTCAGAGTATGTTCTCTGACCACTATGTACAAGAATTCTCATTGCCTAGTGGAGGAAATTCATGCCTGAGAGTGTCTGCCACTCTCATAGATCCCTTCTGGGACCATATGACATTATTTTGTGACCACTGCTGATTCAAAGATGTGTTAACGGCTCATGAGATGTCCTGACACAATGTCCATACAAGACCAATGGTAATTAGCTTGACCGATAAACTTCTTTCTTCGAAGTTTGACTTGAATGTATAGAAAAAGAGCCTGTAGCCTGGCGTTTGAAACAGACGTAGAAAGATGCCCAGAGATTATCAGAAACAGAGAAAGTAGCTGAGTTATGATAATGGTGAGACGCTGGAGTAAAGAACTAAGAATGGCAGCTGCTTTGTCAAGAACATACCCATGAAATCTGTTGCAATATGACTTCTGGACGGACTTAAATGATTTATAACCCATTTCCGCCCCCTCTAGTTAATTTCTGTTTAATTTTTAAATTAAGCACTCTTTAATACTAAACACTTAGCCCCATTTATGAAATGAATGGGTAAATATGAAAAGATAGTTACAGCAACAATTCGTGTCTGAATCCTAGAGAGAGAAAAAGATCTCTGAGTAAAAAAAATTGAAGGAGCTCTTCCATTCAGGCCTATAAGATGATGCGAATAGATGCGACTCTGCTTTGGGGCACCTCTAACAGTTGATAGCGCAAAGCAGCGAGGGCACAGCTCCTCACAGATAATCATGGAATTTTGCCACTTTGAAGGCTCTGGCTGTTTAGTCACTATGCTTGACAGAAGACTTCAGTGGCATGGCTGGTAGAGGAATAACACCTGCTGGGATCTCCAGCACCTGGTGATAGGTGGGAGATCAACAGCTGCATCTGGCAGGTGACCTCAGTGCCCCCTTTTATATTTTATTTCATTTAAAATTTTATTATTTATTCATTTTTACCCTCAGCTGAGGACTTTTTTTTTTTTAATTGCTTTTAGAGAGATAGAAAGGGAGAGAGAGAAACATCGATGTGAGAAAGAAACATTGTGATTGGTTTCCTCCTGTATACGTCCAAGACCAGGGATCACACCCACAACCTAGGCATGTGCTCTTACCTGGAATTAAACCTGCAACCTTGTGATTATGGGATGAGGTTCCAACCAACTGAACCACACCAGCCAAGGCCTCAGTGTCCTTTTAGTGACAGGATGGGGCGCTGAATCACCCAGTAAGAGACAGGGGAAAATGTCAGTGTCCCATCATGAGCATCTGTGAGACACATCTTGGGTTTTAGAGACACTTGCGGTAGTGGGGGGCGGGACAGGGATGGAGTTCTCCAAGGAGCTGGAAGTCCTGCATTCTCATGTGGGCCCAAGATCCAGGAAATGAATTTTCACTGTTGCTATATCCTACAGGCATATGCAGTTTGGGAACACTTGGATTGTGCCTTGTTTTATAGGATAATTTCAGTGAGCTGGAATGGAGGGACATGGGGGATGCATGGAGCATTTGGGTGAGTGAGATATTTTTTTTCTTTCTTTTTCCCTATTCTTCTTTCCCTTCCTTCCTCCCTCCTCCCCTCTCTCCTTTCTTTCCTCCCTCACTTATTTCTTGTATATTCTTTTTGCATTTTTTACAACTCCAAAAATGTTGGAGTGAGACTCACAGGTACTGGAATAGCCACGCCATGGTCCTTTATATTTATTGAGGTCTGACTATATGGCACACATTTTCCTAGACACTAAGAAAACAAACATGAATAAGACATCTTTTAGATAGCCACCTTTGCCAATCTCAGCAGCATTGACATTTTGACCACTCCCTCATTAAACTCTCTTTTCAGGACTTTTTAAATTATAAAAGTCATCGTTTTGCATTTCTTGATGGTCCTGTTATCCAAGTTTTCATCCCTTGGCATGATAGCTTTAGCCTGCCCATTAAAAAAATATTCCATGTACCCTTCCTTTAAATGTACAGAGTTTTCTGTTTCTTTCCTTGCTTATAATTTCTATGTGAAAGAACTCATAGTTTCATAGTCTGGATTCTGCTGTTTGCAGAATCATAATACAGTTCAATATGTCACTCTGTCCTCTGTATTTTCTGCAAATCGGCAACAGGATTCACAGACTTGACCAGACCCCCAGTTCCAGAGGCCCAATCCCTTTGGCAAGACTATCGACCTTTAACCCTGAGGCACACCATGTCTGATTGTTTTTCTTCCTTGATGTTACATGCTACTGATGTTCAATTCTAGATCGATTAATTCATAGTGGCTGCAAAACAGTGATAATAAAATTCTATAATTTTATTTCCATATGTTAACTGGAATAATTTTCATAAGGAGATACTCCGTATCTAATATTTGATTACTCAGTGGTACAGTTCAAATAGGAAAAGAAAGATATATGCTTGATTCTTTCATTTTATTTATCTAGGTTTCAAAATAGCAAGTTGGTTTTCTGCTATCTTCATGAGATAAAAAACCCAATTAAAAAAATTACTTAGAACGCATGAATTTAATGATATTTGATCATTTTCAAAACATTGTAGTTCTTGTCTTCATTGATGCCCAAATTGTTTGATTTTTGGTCAGTGGGAGCCTCTTCAAATTGGCTCCTGAGTTCTTACCACATGACCTTTGTAGCCTCTGATAGCTTCTTTCTGTCTGGTGTGTCAAGATGTTCCTAGTTCATCATGTGCACTTACTGCTCCATATTTGTCATCTTTTCTCCCCAAAAGCCCTTGTAGTAGGATGAATTGTAGCCTTCAAAAGTATATGTTCATGTGACTTTATTTGGAAATAGGGTCTTTGCACTTGTAATTAAGTTTAAGATCTCCAGGTCATCCTGGATTTAGTGTGGGCTCTAAATCCAATGACTGGTGGTGTCCTTTTAAGAGAAAGGAGAGGAAGATTCGAGACACGCAGGCACAGAAGAAGGCCATGTGAAAACAGAGGCAGAGATTGGAGTTGTGCTACCACAGACCACAGAACCCATGGAGCCCCCTTAAGCTGAAGGAGGCAAGGGAGGATTCCCCCCCAGACCTCGAGTGGGAGTGACCTAGCCTGAAGACTTCTGACCTTCAGAACCCTGAGAGAGTAAGTTCCTGCTATTGTAACCCACCAAGTCTGTGGCGGCCCTGGGCAGCCAATGCAGATTTTGTTTTTGGGGAGAGGGGTGCTGCCGTACGAACCCTAAAAATGTGGAAGTGGCTTTGGGATTGGGTGATGGATAGAGGCTAGAAGAATTTTGAGATAAAATGATAGAAAAAGAAGCCTAGATTTCCTTGAAGAGATGATTGGTAGAAATACGGATGATGACAGCAATGCTGATGAGAGCCTAGAAGGTAGTGAAGAGCGTAGTAGCAAAAGCTATCATTTTAGAGAATGAGCCTATATACGTGGGTGTATGTTCATATATATACAGCCATGAACAGAATATTAATAGAAGGTTAAAGGTTCTTCTGGTTAGATCTCAGGAGGGCATGAGGAACATAGTATTATTAGCTAGAGGAAAGGCAATCCTTGTTATAGAGTGGTAGAAAACCTGGCTGAATTGTGTTGTATTGTTGGGTGAAAGCAGAACTTAACAAGTGATGAACCTGGGTGTTTAGTTGAGGAGGTCTCCAAGGGAAGTGTCACAGGAGCAGTCTGATTTCTCCTAGCTGCTTATAATAAAATGTGAAGGAAAGAAGTAAATGAGAGGAAGGAACTGCTAAGCAAAAAGAAATAAGTATCTGATGATTTGGGAGGTTCTCCTACTATCCAGATCACAAAGGATGCTAAAATTAGGAAATTTATTGCTGGAAAACCATGCCCTGGAGAGGGGATCAAGGATGCGGTTTAAGAGATTAGGTGTGTGACTTACGGGTTTACTCAGCCACCTCAGCAGAAGCCTGGACTAGCAATGGGGCTCTCCAGGAAAGGTCTGCGGTGGATCCCCTTGTGTAACGGAGCAGACCTCTACATCTTACACACAGGACCCACGAGGTGTTTGGGAATGTTGTATGAGCAGAAACATGGCAGCTTGGACTAAAGGGGACATAGAGAGGACAAAATGAAGGAAGGCTTTTGGAGATTCTGCAGGCAAGAAACTGACCAATAGACTACTTGGTTGCAAATGTGTGCTGCCATTCAAGAAAACGGATAAATGTCTGCAAGGGCAGAACTGCCGTGGCAGAGGCTGGCAAGGCCTCATCACAGGCCCAGAGGGCAGAACATTGGACCACAGAGGATTATTTTCAGGCCTTGAAACCCAAAGGAATTTGTCCTGCTAGATTTGGAACTTGCTTGGGACTGGTGATCCCCTTATTTCTTCCAATATCTCTTTTGCAATGGGAATGTCTACCCTGTGCCTGTCCAACCACTGTATTTGGGAAACAGATAACTTTTTTCTAGTTTCACAGGTCTACAGATATAGAAGGGTTTTGTGACAGGGTGGATCCTACCCTGAGTCTCACGCTTACCTGATTTAGATGAGATTTGGGACTTATGAGCTGATGATATTTAGGTGAGATTTTAGAGTTGGTGCTGTAAAGGGCTGAGACTTTTGGTAATGTCATAAGGTGAATGCATTTTGCATGTTAGCCAGACATGAATTTTAGGGGGCCAGTAGTCAAACAGTGGAAGGTTGAATGGTGGCCCCCTAACATATCTTCCCCTGGAAGCTGTGAATATGATTTATTTGGAAAAATGGTCCTTGCAGATGCAGTTACGTTGAAGATTTTAAGAGGAGTTCAACCTGGATTGGGTTGGACCCTAAATTTAATGATGTGTCCTTGCAAAAGACAGAAGAGAATAAGACAAACACATGGGCAAGGCCATGTGCAAACAGAGGCAGAAATTGGAGTTATGCTGCCAGGAACCCAGGAGTGCCTGCAGGCACCAGGAGCTTGCAAGAGACAGGAATTATTTTCCCCTAGAACTTTCAGAGGAAACATGGCCCTGGTGACATTCTGATTTCAGATGTCTGTCCCCCAGAACTCTGAGATAATAAATCTTTGTTGTTTTAAGCCTCCAAGTTGGTGGTAATTTGTTCAGCCACTTTGGTTTTCTTTAAAGTGAAACAGTATTTCAAAACTGCGATCTAGATGCAAGGTATATTCATTGAAATATTTATATTTAAAGATTAGATGCTATGTGAGCTCATAATGATATTTTCAATTAAAATTCAGCACAGTGGGCCTTTCACTGAGAATCCTGGTTATGAAGGATGCATGGATGATCTAATTATAACATCACATAATTACTTTTTAAAATTAAATTTATTGGGGTGACATTGGTTAATAAGATTATATAGGTTTCCAGTGTACCTTTCTATGATACGTGTTGTGTATTTTTTTATCATACATTATATGTGCAATATCAGATTACAGTGCCAGTATCACCACCACCAATTATGATTGCTGAAAACAGTTAATTTTTTTACATATCCTATGCTCATTTTCCCCTCCTTCCAATTTTCTTATAGTTGTACTATATCTACACCATTAGATCACATAGCTATTCATTATGTGCTGTATACTCTCTTTTAACCCTCATTTATTTCCCTTTGTGACTATATATTTAATACGACTAGTCCTTGTGTTAGTATCCCTGACTTCTTTTAGTCGCCTGCGTCTTGTTTTCTAGGACATTTCTTGTGAAAGGCCAATAGGAACAATATTCCTTGAGTTCTTATATGGTGATAAAAGTTTGTCTAGGTCCTTCCTAGTAAGAGGTTAGGTTTGTGAATATAATATCCTTGACTTGCATGTTCTTTCTGTGAGTATCTTAAATATGTTAATGTATTTTCAGCAACATAAAGCATTGTTGTAGTAGAGTCTAATGTTAATTTAATTTTCTTTTCCTTATAAATTATGTGCTTGTTTGATTATGTGCTGAGAAGATTTTTAAAAAAAAATTTAAAGTTCATTAATTTTATTAGAATGTCTTACAGTTCATTGTTCTAGATTCATATTCTCAGGTGCACAGCTGCTTTTTCAATGGATAAGCAGCAGCTCCTGGAGAAATTCTGTGAGATACAGAGAGTGTGCCTGCTCTGGGCTGGGGAGCCGCATCCGGGATCTACTCATTTGTAGTCATGTCCTAGGTTCTTCCCTCATCTTCCCTCTCACATTCAGCCAGTCACCATATGCTGGCGGATTCGCAAATCCACCCTTTCCTCATCTCTGTTATCACAGTTAGCATTTAAACTCTTATCATATTTCACTAGCTACGTCTGGTCCCCGACTGCAACTCACAATTCAATCTCCATCCCTTAGGCCCTTTAAAAAACAGTAGTGTACATTAAAACCTAAATCTTATTTATTGCTACAGACAGACAGAGACAAATCTGTAATGTCTGGATGTACCCTACAGGAATACTGAAGACCTGTAAAATAATATACCTCTGAGACCAAGACCCTGCCTTGGGGTTGAGGTGAGCCTTGTCTCTGTCAGTTCCCTTACCCACTACACACACGACAAACTGAACTGCTCATACTTTGCTGAAACCACCACATTATTTCCAATCTTCTTACCTTTAAATGCTGCTCCTTCTTTCTGGAATATCCTCCATCCATTTCTCTCCTCTCTTTGCCAGCATAACTTCTATCAATACTAACCCTCAAGTCTCTGCTACAGCATCCTCTTTTCTGGGCAATTCCCTGTACCCTCTTATCCCAGCTATAGGTTCAGTGCTTTTCCTCTATGTTCCTTTGGCATTCATGTAAGCCGTAGAATTGAATTTACTACGCTACAGTGGAATTACCTTCTTTCTTGTAGTAGGTCTCTAATGTCCTTTAAGGAGTCTTTATTCTGTTTTTAATTCCCAGTACCTTAGATGTTCAGTACTTTTTTAAATTAAATGTTTTATTTTGAGGCAGACTCACATGCACTTGTAAGAAATAATAGAGATCCCTTGCACCGTTTACCCAGTTTCCCCCAATGATAACATCTTGCAAAACTATAGTACAGTATCACAGCCAGGATATTGGCACTGACGTGGCCAAGGTGCAGAACGTTTTCTTTATGAAAAGGATCTCTCTGCTGTTCTTTTATAGCCTTACCTACGTCACTCTTACTTCCGCTCTCTCCTTAAGCTCTGGCCAATCCTATTCTGTTCTCTATTTCTAGAACTTTGTCATAGCAAGAATATTATATAAGTTGAATCGTATTTTGGAATTGGCTTTTTTTCACTGAGTACAATTTCCTGTAGATTCATTCAAGATGTTGTATATATAGATAGTTCATTTCTTTTTGTTGCTGAATAGTATTCCAAGGTATGTATGCACCACCATTTGTTTAACCAGTTACCTGTTGAAGGACATCTGGGTTATTTCCAGTTCTGGGCTGTTATAAAATGTAGCTACTATGAACACTAATGTACAGGTTTTTGTTCAAACGTGAATTTTCATTTCTCTGAGATAAAAGCTCTAAAATGCAATTGTTGGGTCATGGTCATATGGTAATTGCAAGCTTTATTTTATACTGAATCTCAAACTGTTTTACAATAAATGTTTAATGAACAAAGGAATGAGCAAATAGTGTTACATCAGAATCTTTGGAGTGAATATTAGGATCAAACAAATCTATTTTTTCTAATTGCACAGCCAATCATATTAGCCACAAGAATGATATCCTAAATAGGTTGAAACATACTACAGAGCAGGAATCAATAAAGCTTAAATGTGATAAGCTTTTTCATTACTCTAGGAGTCAGGGTTTTTTAGCCTAAACTGTGTTTACAGCAGTAGTGAGGGCTGATTCCTCACAAATGAGGTACAGACACTGCATTATAATGTCTAATCTCCAAATAGCTACATTTTGAAAATTACATTTAAAAGCCCCTACAAATGATAAACATGGTTTGTTAATCACTTAATGTACATTAGCTATACTACAAGTCCTTTTAATTTTTTTTTTTTTATGGTACCCTGTCATGGTGCTTTGTTTTAAGGTGCTCCATCAGAGTACTTGCCTTGGTAGCATCACCTTTGTTCAATACCAAGCTTATCTTTTCATTTGAAATTCACAACCAACGCTTTCTAAGGTTCTTCAGTTCTCTTGGAAGGAGCATGTGCTCTAGACCCAGGTGGACATGATGCTGAATCTGAACGGCATCACTCTCTGGCAAGTTACAGGACCTTGGCCTTGACAGTGTCATCTGTTAGATGAAAATCATTCCAAACAATCTAAATGACTTGGCAGAGCTATAGAGAGGGTCAAATTAAATAACACATACAAAGTGCCGGCCATAGAAAAGGCATCAATACAGTTCAATTTCTTTATTTTGTAGCATTTTAAATTTCTTGAGGAATAAATTTCTAAGGCTTATTTATACATTTCATTCACGTTTATAGGGGGTTGACACAGATAAACTTTTTATCCAGGAGTATTGAAAGAGGAAGTGAAAAAAACATCAGATCCAAGGAAATATTCAGGGGAAGTTGGTGCAGTATGCCAATGGACCTTCTTAAGATTTTACACAATAGAATAATAGCCGGGAAAAAGTCCAACCATTTTTAATATAATGAAAACAGCTTACATGACATTGATGTAACCTGGCAACCAAGGAGAGTGGACTGGAATATGCAGGCATGAACAATGACGACTTCACTGTACTAGTCAGTGGGGGTGGTAGACACCATGGAGTGAGCATGTGTACTGTGTGACCATTGCATTCAAAATGACTGAGCTAGTACAGCAATAAATCTGCATCACATTTTGCATTAACCTTGAACATCCCTCTGCAGAAAGTGTTCAGATGATCTAGAAGTCCACAGCTATGGGCAACTGGCGATTGACAACTTCATCAGGACAATGTGCCTGCTCATGCATCATGTCTCATGCAGAGGTTTTTGGTGAAACATCAAATCGCCCGGGTGACTCAGTCCCACTATAGCCCAGACTTGGCGCCCTGGGACTTCTGGATTTCCCCAAAACTAAAATCACCTTTGAAAGGGAAGAGATTTCAGACTGTTGATGAGATTCAGGAAAATACTATAGAGCCGCTGATGGCGATTGGGAGAGCTGTGTGAGGCCCCAAGGTGCCTACTTTGAAGAGGACTGAGGCATCATTGTCCTATATACAGTGTTTCTTGTATCTTGTATCTTCTTCAATAAATGTCTCTATTTTTCATATTACATGGCTGGATACCTTCTGGACAGACCTCGTATAACTTATACCCCATTGAAAATGTTCTAATCTTAGGACACACTCTATCTTCTAATTTCTTGATTTATTTCTTAGTATCATATACACATCTACTACAGCTCAACTAAGTGAAGGAACTGTGTTTCTGAATTTGTATTTCCTAAGAATGCTAACACATTTTTTAGTACTTAAAAGCTGTCAGGGACAGGATCGCCACTGACGAGGCCCAGAGTCCTAAACAAACATCAGCTTGCAGAATGGC
The DNA here is from genome assembly GCA_004026545.1 of Mormoops blainvillei. Classification (NCBI taxonomy): domain Eukaryota; kingdom Metazoa; phylum Chordata; class Mammalia; order Chiroptera; family Mormoopidae; genus Mormoops; species Mormoops blainvillei. Next base: position 104,099 of record PVJD01000507.1, on the reverse strand, counting down.
CAAGAGCAGGGACCAGTAACTACCTGGAGAGATTTCCTCTTAAAACAAGATAGACTGTCATCTCCCTGGAAGGGTTCCTATGAAAAATAGAACAGTAATCTAAATAATTTGAATAACCTCTGGTAGCTTTCTTCCTTGGGCTTCTTTTTGTTTTTGTTTTTGTTTTCATTTCAAGAAATACAGTGTAAGAGCATATGATACCACCATCACCATCACGCAAGGAACAATAATAATTTCTTGAGAGTTTATTATGTGCCAGGTAACTCGATGAGTGTGTGATCTGTGTTCTGATGAATTGAGTTTTGAGCATTCCGGTGGATTCTACCATGTAGTGACACAGTTCTCCTGCAGATGTCGCTCTTTTCCCGCAAAATGTTACCCCTTGAGACCATGGTTGATAACACTGAGACAGGGATGAGGAACGAGTGATTTTAAAGTTGGTATACTAAGGTTAAAAAAATTATCAATTTATTATCTATATCTGAATTGAAGTTTCTAAATATGAATCAGCCTGGCCATTAGTAGTTAGATTAATTTAAAAAAATAGAAAACCTGGTGGTTAAGTTCACTGCTTTTTGAATGGCTTTGCAGCTTTACCTTTATCCTTAGCATAAAACAGCAATTTCCAACTAGTGGCTGCAAGAAGTTTTAAGATGTGCGACATCTATTTAGTCAGGGGCACTGACCTATTTTCCCTTAGACTGTCAAATAAAAAAATGAGAACAACCAGCACAGCGATAGCTCTCTGGGGTGAATGAATAAAAAATTATACCTCTTTTTTTTGTCATATTGGCAAAAAATATATTTTTTGGTGTGCCGCAGAATTTTAGTAATTAGTTTATGTGTGCCACGAGTTGAAAAAGGTCGACAATCACTGCCAAAAAAGATTGTAATTTGTTGTCCTATTTCCTCAGGACAACTGAAACAAAGAATGTTTTTCGAATGACAAGCTTCTTCTTTCCCCTTTGCTTTCTTTTGAAGTGCCGTCTGCCTCATTCCTTGTCCTTCTGTCAGAGTGCGGAGGGTGACTTTGAGTTTGGGGAAATTACTGCCTGGTCAAATCTGCCCGGTTCCTGGGAGGAGGCGTGGTTCGTTGTTCTTGCCCCTGCCTCGCGTGCAGCCACAGACGGGCTGAGTGTACGACCCTTCAGAAGCTTGCAGATGCCGGGTGGAAGAGAAAAGCAGAATTAACAACATCCCCAGAAATAACCATTTCTTTATTACTATCCCATGCTATTTACGAAAACACTTTTCTAGGCTTGCCTCAATTTCTTCATGCTTCCGGGCAAGCGTGTCATACATTTTTAACTCTTCAGCTCTGTCTGTGGTTCTTGTGAGTCATGTCATATCCAGTGACAGCATCTAGTTTTCTGGTCCCTTTGAAACATTTAGGGTTTCCGATCTCAGAGCCCTGGAATGTTTCACCTCTTTCATCAGGCTCCTTGGTATAGCTATGAAGAGTGGGCTCTATGATCATCTGTATCTGAATTGTGGGGGTGTTTATATACATTTTTAAAAAAGCAAAATCTTAGACCTACCTTTCTCCACAGCTATAGAACTTGACTCTCGAGAGAATTTACAAGAAACCACATTGATTCCCGCCCCCCACCCCATGCCCCCGACTGATGTTTGAGAACTACTGAAAAACAGTGCTCTCAGCCAGCAGTTCCCTGAACACAGATTACGAGTCTGATTTTGTCCTGGCCTCTAGCTACTATACCTTTTCACTTGGGGTGTCCTCTGTGCTCTCCCACATTTCCTATTCTCAATTAAAGTGTGTGTCCAGAGCCTTTATTTACTAAAGATGATCTGAGAATCCCCCAGAGTTCAATGTATTTTAATAAAGTCCCCAGTGCTAGTTTCAGGAGATCCTAATTTCTGGAATATTTCTCCTGGATTTAACCTGGCAGCCAGGTTTCCTGCTTACCCTTGTCGTTTTTACCCCCATCTGCCTGGAGGCATTCCTGGCCATTCCCTTTATCTTCTGTTCTTTATCTAACAAGAAATGACGTTTTAAGATTGGATCCATCATTCTTCCCAGGGAGGAATCCTTCAAATACTCCAGTAGGGAGGCGGTTGACCAGTCACAGATCACAGAGCACGTACTGCTTTGCTCTCCAATTCACTTGTTTCCTATTAGCTTCTTGGAAGTACTTTTTATCTTCTTTGTATCCCTGGCATGAAGCCAAGTGCCTGGGACATAGTAAATTCTCAATAAATATGCTAACTCACCAAAGGATTTGTAGAAGTCACACCTCCCACTTCTGCTTTTGTAATCAACATAAGCCGAATATTAATACATAAGCTCCCGGACGATGAGGCCTATGGTTTCTTCTCCTGTTACCATGAAGGAATGAACTTATGAATGAAAATGCGTATCTTACACTTCTGTTTCCGAACACCGATTTGAGACATCATTATGTGGAAACTAAGGGTAGGGGCCATGTCTTATTCGTGTCCTTTTGGCGCACTGTCTAGCCCATAATAGCACTTGCTAAATGCTGGCTGAAATAATTCAATAAGCTTTTCATGAATCACTCCACGTGACCTCACGTAGTATAGCTAGAAAAGACAGCTTCACTTTTAAATATATTCCTGGGATGTGCTCCCAAACAGAGGGTTAAAGGACTTGTCCTGGGTGCCGTACTACGTAGAGGTAGATGCAAGAGTAGAACCCAGGGATGCTCAGGTCTAGAAGAGTCATTCAGCAGCGGAGCAGATAGTCGGACTACTCTCCTGGGTCACTGGCTGGGGAGCCTCCCAGTGAGGTTCGTAGGCAGTTCTCACTTTCCAGAGACGACCATTCGACACTCACGTGTCATCTTACATCGAACAGTTTTGCTTGCCCATCCTCTAGCTATAGTCTAGAAGAATAATCTGGGAGGTTTTATAAAGATTAAAGCCCATAATATGATATTTTTAGCATGTGCATTCCTCCCACTGGTGGAAAAAAAACATCTATTTGAGCAGGCTGTAATGCGACATATAGTGGGTAGGGGGCAATGCTGGAATATAATACACATGAAAGAGGCAGAATCTCAGAAGAGAGGACTTGGGCAAATTTGTAGAACCTTGTTGCTTTAATAGGAACTGCGACCAGCACCAGCACCAATATTAATGACCATCTATTTCATGGCTGGTGAGTGGCAGCATTGATTTTTTTTGAACCCTAGTCTACTGATTTTTAGTTCAATATGTTTTCTGTTACACCATAATATGATTTCTTTCAATAGGGTTTTTTGTTTGTTTGTTAAAAATACATATTTTTCCTGATTATAAGAATAGTGAACTATCCTTATAAAAATTCAAATTAGAGACATGAATGTGTAAGAAGGTAAAAGTTTCTCTCCTCCCACATACAAATAATATTAACAGTTCAGTATATATTCTTATAGCTTTCTCTATGCATAAACTTATATCTATGTTTTTAATAGAAACAGAAACATATTTTGGATACTTTTATCTATTTAAATCTTTATGCAGAATGGACCTACACTTTCACAAGGTACTATGTGGATTAATATGTTATTTAATTTTATGCACAATTTTTTGATTTATATGTGTGGATTTCTTTTAAATATATGTCCTGCAGCTCCTAACAATTGTTTTTATTTTATTCTTTTCCAGAATAGCGTTATTGTGATTTTAGCCCTTTTAATTTGTAACACATGGTGTGATTCAAACCACTGAGTCTTAGCATCTGTCAATGATAAGATCATTCTTTTTAGGGATATAAATATGGTTGCCAATAATATGGCAGAATTTGGCTTTTCATTGTTATGTTCTTAATGACTGCAAAAAAGAACTTGGTGATATTTCTTTTCTCTACTTAAGCTTCAATCAATTTCCTGAAGTCTCTTTTAAATTTCCACACAAAATTAAAACCAAGGAAGTCTTGGATTTTTCAAAGCAAAGTTAATTTTCTCTACCCCCAACGTTTGTATTCTAAATCACTTATGTAGGACCAACTGACATTACTGTCGTACCTTGAAATGTTGCATGCTGTGATCATAATGATGGGACAAGACGGTCTCAGGTAAGCAGTGGATGGGACCACAGTGGAGGGGCCACTGATTTGCTTAGTAGAACTCACATTAGCACAAAGGCAGTGATTTATCTTCTTAGATACTGTCCCTGAGGCTGCTGACCTAAGGGCCTTATACTTTCCTTTCAACTATTTCTCTTACTCTGTTTAGGAGTATTTATTTTTCACTGTATTTTTTAACTTCAATTTTGAGTGTAATTTTGATATAATTTATCTTTCTACATGTAGATATATGCTATATGAATAGAGAAGTATTATTATGTATACAGTTGGCCCTTGAACAGCGTGGGTTTGAACTGCATGGATCTACTTATATATTGACTTTTTTCAGTAAATCCTCTAAATGTATTTTCTCACATGATTTTCTTAATTTTTTTTCTCTAGCTTACTTTATTGTAAAAATACAGTATATAACACATATAACATACAAAATATTTGTTTATTGAGTATTTATGTTATCAGTAAGGCTTCTGCTCAACAGTAGACTATTAGTAGTTAAGTTTTGGGGGAGTTGAAAGTTATATGTGGGTTTTTAACTGCATGGAGGTTCAGTGCCTCTAACCTCCATGTTTTTCAATGGTCAACTGTATTTTATATGTGTATATATATGTGTGTGTGTATATATATATGAATACACACACACTGTATGTTAGTATGGTAGCACTTGTTTATAATTTATAAGTTAGGAAATACACCTTTGTAATATTGGGTGTATGTGCTCAAATTTTTTCCTTGATGGTGGTGTACAATAAAAAATATTTGAGACTACTATATGATATTGGAAATGTACTCTTTAAAATTACTTTCATTTTCAATTATACTTGACATACAATATTGTATTAGTTTCAGGTGTACAACCCAGTGCTTAGACATATAATTTACTAAGTGCTCATCCCAATAAATCTCATACCAATCTGACACCATATATAGTTATTACAGTGTTATTGACTGTATCCCTTATGCTTTAGTTTATATCCTGTGACTCTTCTGTACCTACCAATTTGTACCTCTTAATCCCTTCACTTTTTTCACCCATACCCCCAGACCCCCTCTCACCTGGCAACCATCAAAATGTTCTCTGTATCTATGAGTCTACTTCTGTTCTGCTTGTTTGTTTATTTTAGATTCAGTTGATAGATATGTATTTACTGCTATTTTATTAGTCATATTTTTTATCTTTTTCTTCTTTTTAAATAAGACCCTTTAACAATTCATGTAATACTAGTTTGGTTGTGATAAACTTTAGCTTTTTCTTGTCTGGGAAACTCTTTATATGCCTTTTGATTGATTCTAAATGATAACTTTGCTGAGTAGAGTGGTCTTGGTTGTAGGTCCTTGTTTTTCATGACCTTGAATAGTCCTTGCCAATTCCATCTAGCCTGCAAAGTTTCTGTTGAGAAATCAACCGACAACCTTATGGGAGCTCCACTGTGGGTAACTAACTGCTTTTCTCTTGCTACTTTTAGGATTCTCTCTTTGTCTTTAACCTTTTGCATTTTAATTATGTTGTGTCTTGGTGTGGGCTTCTTTGGGCTTATCTTCTTTGGGATTTTTGGTGCTTCTTGGACTTGTATGTCTGCCTCCTTCACCAGGAAGTTTTCTGTCATTATTTTTTCACATAGTTTTTCAATTCCTTGCTCTGTCTCTTTCCCTTCAGGCACCCCCATAATGCAAATGTTGGCATGTTCGAAGTTGTTCCAGAGGCTCCTTTTACTGCCATAATATTTTGGGATTCTTTTTTTCTTTTTGCTGTTCTGATTGGATGTTTTCTTGTCCTTATCTTCCAAGTCTCTGATTTAATCCTCTGCTTCATCAACTCCACTATTGATTCTCTATAATATATTTTTCATTTCACTTAATATGTTCTTCATTTCTAACCAGTTATTTTTTATGTTTTCTAGTTCCATTTTTATGTTTTCCATCTGTTGAAGTTCTCACTAAGTTCTTCTACTCTTCCCCTAAGTTCACTGAACATACTTACAACCAGTGTTTTGAATTCTGCATTCAGTCTCCATTTTGTTAGTTCTTTTCTGTAGTTTTGTTCTGTTCTTTTATTTGGAACATGTTTCTTTGTCTCCTCATTTTGGCAGCCTTCCTGCATTTGTTTCTATGTGTTAGGTAGAGCTGCTATGTTTCCCAGGCTTGGTAGAGTGGCCTTAGGTAGCAGATGTACTGTAGTGTCCAGTGGCATAGCCTTCCCACTCACCTGAGCTGGGCATTCCAGGTGTGCCCCCTGCCCTGTGTGGGCTGTGTATACCCTCCTGTCGTAGTTGAGCCTTGATTACTGTTGCCAGGTCAATGGGAAGGATTTACTCCCAGGCCAGTCAGCTTCAAGCACTGGCTGTGACCACCGTGGAGACTCAGCTGTGCAGGGGTCAACCCCATGGAGCAGGACTTATTTCAGCAGGGGTTTGGTGCCTGCTGAGTCTGCCTTTTCAGTGCATTGCTTGTGGAGATGGTTGGGGGGGTGTTGACATGGGCTGAAGCTGTTCACTAGGTATGCTGGCCGACGTCAGCCACCCCCTGTGCACTGCCTGGGCCACCCAGCATGAGCTACAAAGCAATCTGCAGGTGGTCACTACTTGTGCTGGGCTTGGAGGTGCTCAGGTGAGGTCACACTGTGAACCAAGGCCAGCCGCTGCTAGTGCTGGGCCTTGGGCCACTTAGCAAGAGGTACAGCGTACATGGAAGCCAGATACTGCTTGTTTGAGGGATTTTTAGGAAAACCCAAAGTACGAATCAAGACAGGCCATTTATATGGAAAAACCAATGGAAACAGCTTAGGTGGGCCCACAAGTTAGGTGGGGAGGGGTCTCAGGAAATCACCATGACGGGGCCAACAGTGATAGGTCAGAAGATGGTGACTTGGATATGGTGCCCACCTGCCAGCTCTGTGCGGGGAGGGTTCTGAAGAGACACAGTGGCCTCTGCCAGCACTTCTGTTTGGGAGAAAGCTATCCCTCTGGCTTTTGCCCTGATGCTTGACAATTCGGTTCTTCCCCACGAGTCCACAGTGCTGTTTGAGCTGCTGCCCCAGTGCTGGAGCTCAAAGCGAAGCAGTCTGAGTCTGTGCAGGAACCCTTTAATAGAAAAGCCTCTGTCTCACCCAGCCGCCATCCCTGCTGGCTTTTACAGCCATAACTTCTCTTTCTGGCACTGGAAACCCGGGATGGGGGCCTAGTTTGGGCCTGGGACTCCTTGCTCTTCAAGAGGGACCTCCACAGCTGAAATTTCCCTCCCAGTTTTTATGGGTCATACGTTGGTGTGGGACTGGCCCATTTCGTGCCTTGGTTCCCCCACCAGTCTCCATGTGGCTTCTTCTTTATACCCTTAGTTGTAAGATATCTGGTAAACTAGATTTCAGACAGTTCTGAATGATGGTTGTTCTGTAGTTTAGTTGTAATTTTGATGTGGTGGTGGGAGACGGCATGTACTGCACTGACCTATGTCACCATCTTGACCAGAAGCCTAAGGACTTCTCCAGCTGCCATAGAGCGTGGCCCTGAGATGCTCTCCATCTCCAAAGCATCGCAGAAGCAGCAAATGTTAACAAAATGGGGACCAATAATATGAATTTCTTGAGGACAGGGATCATTTCTTTTTGATATTCCTAATTGTATAATGTCTGTCCTGTAATAGGTTGTTAATAAATATTGTCTTGGCTGGCTTGCTGAATAGATGATAAATTAATAAATCATGTGATTATGTTTCTTCTTATAGGTAGAAGGTTATTTTAAGTTACAATTCAGTAACTGGGTGGTCAAACAAGTAGACTGCAGTAACTGATCTAGATGCCATGTTTGGATGTATTAAAAACTGATTCCACTTGTCACATTTTCCAACAATTTACCAGATTGATGGATTACCACAAAACAAATGGTGAATATCATTAAGAAATCTTATGTAACCCTGACTGTCAGGATTTATTTGTCCTAAATATTATCAGAATGCTATCTAGGGTTTTGCAAATGACATGATCTCTGCAAACCTTAATGTTTAGATTTCTTTATATTTCTTTTTTGTTGGGTGAAAAGGTCATGTGATTAGAATAATACAGTGACATGATCAGGCGTAAGGGGAGACGAAAGTCCCAAAAAGTTTTGTGGGGCTCCTATTGAACTGAAATGTTAACCCCACTAACACTGCTCTTCTTGTCCCCAACTCATTCAACAGCGCCCCAACTCTGGTTTCATATCACCTCTCCTTTGGCTGTTCTTTCCCATGTCACTGTCATTGTTGATATTCATTTTTACCGCTATGTAAAATAGGACATTCCTAGTAGTTGCTCAAAAACTAAATATTTGTTGACCAACCATATTCCCTCTCTAGAGTTTGTGCTGTGTGTGTGCAAATGCACGGGTCTTTGCTGGTGGAACCGGCAGTCATGCGCTGGCCAGGGCAGAGAGTGGGGGAGGGGTGGCAGCTTCTCCACACTCCTCACTCAAGGGTGGCTCGGTCAGATGATTCTGCTCAGCACCACCCAGTCTCCTTGTTAGTGCCGGAACGGCGATTTTGTGTCGCTCGGTTTTATTTTCTTTATGACTCTCCTCCCCTGCACAAATAGATAAATAGAAGAAAATAAGGACAGGTTGAATGCTATAATAAGCCCGACGCTCTTTTCCATCCGAATTTCCTACATCAAATTCAGCTTGATGCATTGCTGAGGTTCTCTTATTTTGCATGATTGTTTTAATGATATGGATAAAAATAGAAGGAAATATGAATTGCTATAATGTGGGCATATTTTGGAGTTTGCCTGTGATTTATATGACTGTGTAGATTTTGTTGATGAGGCCATTTTCTGCCTCTTGCTCTTCTCTTTCGCCTTGTGCAAATTCACATGTTAAACAGGAGTGCTCGCTTAGTGTCAGTGCTGTGATACGCCTGATCGGTTTCACAAGAGAAGAAAAGCACGTTGAGGCAGAACAGTTTCTACTAACAAGTGAGGCAAAAGTTATTCATACTCTCTTCTTTTTATTTTAACTCAAGTTAGTTAAGTTTTCAAAAAGGTTTTAAGTACCAATCGTATGTGGCAGTGGTTTTCGTTTATAGTGGAAGGGTTAGCACATGTTACAATCAGCTGTCTTTTCAGTTGAAATAAAAATTGAAATCTTCCTCAGAACCATATTAGAGAAATGGTTTCTTTCAAGATCAGGAGCATACATTTTTAATCTTTTACAGGTACAGTTACACTTTATTTTTATTACCTAGGACTGGTATGAACTGTAAGCCACAAACTCAGACAGGCAAATGAAATCATTTTACTTTTCTAAAGCTCTTTTAACTTCTATTACAAACTGTGACTGAGTTGAATAGTATTCCCCCACCCCAAACCCAAATTCATGTCCACCTGTAATCTGTGAGTGTGCCTTATTTGAAAACAGGGTCTTTGCAGGTATAATCAACTTAAGATAAGATCACACTGGATTAGGGTGGACCCCAAAGAGAACAGGGAAATGTTTGACACAGGTGCACAGGGGGGAAACGTGAAGGCAGAGGCAGGGACTGGGGAGATGCATTTAGAAGTCAAGGAAGGACAAGGATTCCTGGCAACCACTGGAAGTTGGAAGAAGCAAGGGAAGATTCTTTGCTAGAGGCTTTGGCCCTGCAGACATCTTAACTGTAGACTTTTAGCCTCCAGAAATGTGAAAACATTAATTTCTGTTTTAAGCTACCTAGTTTGTGGTGTTTGTTATGGCAGCCCTAGGAAATGAATATATAGATCCTTTTTAAAGTGGAGTAGCAGAAAATTAACCTCATATACAATAATTTGGTGAATCTGTCCTCTTCCTCTGGAGTGGCCCTAAGTAGCAGCAAGTTGCGATGTTGAGGTGGGGACCATCAGACCCTTAACATTCTGAGCGGTCCCCTGGTTAGCCTGGTCCCCCGTCAGTGCTCCTCTCTGATTGCTGTGGAGATGATGACCTTTGCCCCCATCTTTGTGGCCCCTTCTGAGCTGACATATTCTCCACTATTTCCAGGCTGCTCTTCTATTTTAATTTTATTTTTCAACCACAGTTTACATTTAGTACCATTCCACACCAGTTACAGATGTGTAGCAAAGTGGCCAGAAAACCATGCACTCTACGGAATGGTCTCGTCTCTGCCCCAGCACCCATGTGGAGCCATACCCCGTTACCTCAACATCATGGACTGCGTTCCCCATGCTGCAAACTGCATCTCTGTGGCTATTCTGCAACTGCCAATTTGTGCTGCTTAATCCCTTCACCCTTTTCATCCAATCCAGAACCCCTCTCCCCACTGACAGCTGTCAGTCTGTTCCCTGTATCAGTGAGTCTGTTTCTATTTGGTTTGTTTATTTTGTTCATCAGACTCCACATATAAGTGAAATCATATTCCAGGCCACTCTTGAGTGACCAGGAAATAATTGTACTGTTGTTCCCACACCAGGCTGTGGTTTATGTAGATATATTCTGCAACAATTTCTTCTGTGGAATATTGGCATCTTCTAGGACTTCAGGAGGACAGTAGATGGCAAGCCTCCTCTATTCTTGAACCCCACAAACGTGTCTGGTGGTGTTGCCACCTCTCTAAGACTGGCCTAAGGAATGGCTCAGAGTTCATGACTGATGCATGTTCTCATTCCATCTTCTCTGACTCTTCCCCTCACTCAGAACATGAGATAGTTTTCAAACCTTGTTCTAGGGATGGGAGTGGACAAATTTTTGCTCATTCACCACTCACACTGCTTTGTCTGAGATCTATTCTCTATGTCTTGATTCATTTTTGGTTCTCCTAACAGCCTAAACTAGTGATTCTCAACTGGAGGTACTTTTGTTCCCTAGGGGTCATTTAGCAATGTCTGGAGATATTTTTGGTTGTCACAACTGGAGAGCACAAGGGATGCTACAGGCATCTAGGGGGTAGAATACAAGGATGCTGCTAACTGCACAGGACAGCTCTCGGTTCTTCCCAATTCCTCTTTCACATCAATATAATATTTATATTAAAATATGAAATAGAGCATTAACAGTTATTAAGACTTTGGAATTGGCTATCTAACCAAACCACCTAATTTCAGTAGGGGAAAAACATCTTTGGACCCCAGACTTCCTTGATTGACTCTCTAGAATGCTCAGATATTTTAGGCAAGTACATATTTTTGTCAGCTCATGCCAGGCTGTGAAGAACATTGGGCTGAGAATGTGTAAGCATGGATTCCAGTATTGCTTCTCTTACCAACCGCTTGAGCGGGTAATTTCACTTCCCTCCAGGCCTTAGTTTTCTTACATGTTCGGGGTTTAAACTAGATTATCCCTGAAATTCCTCTCACTGAGTTTTCTTCCCCTATGATTTAGGGCCAGATTGTGAACAGAAATAATTTTTCATATATAGAATCTTAATGGTATGAATATAAAATAATCTCTTTCATGCCATTCTTTGGAAATAATGGAGATGGCTAGGTGTCCAACAACATTCATTCCCTTATTCTTCCATGTGCCCATAGATTAGAGTAAGAGCATAAGCTGCTATAATAAAAAGACCTACCAATACAGTGACTTAAAAAAAATGAGGCTAGACCACATTTCCCATATTCCCTTGCATTTGGGTATGATTAAGTGCTCACTAGAGAATGTGAGGGGAAGTGAGGTGTCTAAACTCTGCTGCTAGTCTTGAAGGCAGTGGGCGTGCCTCTGTCATGCTTTCCCTTTTTTCCACCTGGAATCTCTGCTGATGCAGCTTCAATCGAGCAGGTGACTGTGATGCCCCAGGGATGGCGGGGCAGCAGGTTGAAAGGAGTCTGGAGTTTCCAATGATGGAATGGTGCAGAACTGCACCACTGAATTGCTCCACCACATTGAATTGCTCTCTTCAGAGCTGTTTGATGAGAGACACAAACTTTTTTTTTTTAAGTTACTGTATTTACTGTACATATTGACTGTATGTTACTGTACATATTGACTGTATGTTACTGTATTTACTAACACATTTACTGTATGTTAGGTGTTTTTATTATAGCAGCATAGCCTTTTAGCATAAGTAGAGGAATTCTTCACATGATGACTAAAACAGCAAATTTCAAAAAAAAGCACATTTTGTTATACTTAATGTGAGGTGCTAGTGTTGACTCTTAACACCTCATTACTAAAATATAAGGGAAATATTTTAAAGCAAGATGAGGGTATGAACAAGATTCAGTCTATCTGGTTCTCAATCTCTTCTTTTTCTCATCTTACTGTACCATTTTCCCTTGTAAGCTCTGTACTAAGTCACAGTTCTCATAATTCACTTTGAGTTGGCCCTTTTTGTTTTAGGCATGACCTCTGCCATGAAGGTAATTATCAGTTTCTTTATTGGTAATTGCTTAAATTTTAGACTTCATGTATTATCTTTCCTATTATATTATTCCTCTTATAGCTCTTTCTTTTTCTGGTCTAATTGCATTGCTGGAACGAAGGGCACGTGGCTATCTTCCTATGTGTCTAAACACTGAGGTCTTTACAGCCATTTGAAAAGCACCTGGAAAAGACTCCTTCCCTTTATGCTGCAGGAAGATAGAAGCACTGGTAGAGGGAAATGGTGGTTTCGATCATCTTGGCTTTTATTGAAAAGGCAACTTCTTGCTAGTGTTCTGTTAAAAGAATCACTACTTTCTGGCAAATGTTCTCTGGCTATTTTTATTACCACTCATCTGTAAGTTACAAGAGTAGTAATTATTAATTATTAACTAGTAGGCCCGATATTAACCTAATTCTAACTCTGAACTGTTTCCATGTTAAATGAAAATTTCATTTGTTTTAACTATGCAAATAAAAACTGTTTATGGGGAGAGATATTAATTTAATTATAAGATCATGAATAAGAGAGGGACTATAAATTAAATATTCAATTTTATATACCTTCAAATATGGACATCTAGGTTAATCTTTCTCTATTGATTTTTTTCTGTCTTAAAAGGTGAGGTTGATTAGCAGAACTGTGATTTGAGTGGAAGTGGTTTTGATGATTCTGTTGGCCTTTTCCTTTAGCTTTCCTTAAGAAAACCTGTATTCTTGGCAGAGGATAGCTTGCAATATGGTTGCTACTTGAAATTAAAATTCACCCTAGGTGACTTAGGAGATTTGGGTTAGAATGTTAGTTCAATGACTTTTTAAAAAATAAACCTGGAGTATAACTCCTCTTAGTAATTTAAAATTGGTCCTTTAGTAGGAAAAAAAAAAACGTTTGGAAGTTTTAATTTTGATATTAGTGCAGGCAGGCCTACATAATAGATTTTTGTTTTTCAAGTGGCAAAATGGGAGGTTAAATCTGACCTTGCTTGCTGAGACTTCTTTTGGAGGTGAGTTGTAGACTCACCTTTCTTCTGATGTTCTGGCTAGGCAGCGGTGGATGGTTTCACAGGAAGAAAATCCCCAATAGAGGACTTGCGGGAGTTGTTGCATTTGCTCTCTATGCTCTCTGTGTTTTGATACAGTGAGCAAGGAATGTTGATGAGACATGAGGCAGAACAGCTTGTTCCTCCACAGCTATTTTGACTTTGCAATGCTGGCAGTAGGAGAGAGAGAGAGAGACAGAGAGAGAGAGAGGAAAGAAAAGTTTAGTGTGTGAACTATGCAAACACACGGGGCCTGGAAGAAGGGAACAACGAGGCTATCCTTGGCATCAAGAACCCTATCGCTCAGGAACTTTACTTCTGGTTCGTGAATGCACAGCACTTGGAGTTCTACATTTCTCTAGATGTCTTTTTGTCTCTGGGGGCGTTAATAGGAACAAATGGTGTTGTTAATGAGATAAAATTCAAGTTGTGTTCATTAATTAAATTTCAGTACAAGGAACATGTCTTAGAAGAAGAGATACCTCAAAGGGTTCAGCATGTGACTATGAAAACCAAATTAGTTAAAATAAATACCCATGCTACTTTAGGTATTAATAAATACAAATTATCCTGAAGAAATGTAAAAAATCAACAATGCTGGTGGGCTATATACAAGGGGCACTGGTGGGCATCTTAGAAGAAGAATAAGCTTGAGTTTTTGTGACTTATCATTGCTGGTTTTCACAGAAGTGTTAGTGTGCTGGCTTTGAGCTAAAGCTTTAAGACATCGTAAGTTTTCCTCAGCCTCTCTTACTGTCCTCCTGCCATCTTCCATGAGAACAACATGCCATAGGTAGGCACGGGTCCCAGAATCAGAAATACAATGAACCAACCGGAACATGGGCCAAGCTGAGCCTAATTGAGCCCAGTCTATCCATTGCTGACCAACAGACCTGTGAGGGAAAAATAAATGTTTGTTTTAAACCTTTGAAATTTGACGGTTGTTTGTGATGCAGCAAAACCCTATTTATACACCTTTATTTGAGGTCTCTAATTTTAGGCTGTTGCCATGTGAGAACTGTTGTATATCTGACACAGGTCTTGCACTCTGCCTCACAATCCCTTAGCAGGCTGATTTCCCAGACCATGCTGTCAGTGGTTTGACAGTGATACACTGCCACTATCTGAGGTTGCTGTAGTGTACTCAGGTGTACTGCCTACCACTCAGAGTTTCTTACTCCCCTCATCACTTTCAGACGTGAAAGAAACCTCAGTACTACCTGTGGCCTCTGGCATCTTCAGTGACCACTGAACGAGCTGTATATCACAGCCCTGAAGTGTGGTGTGCTCATCCCCAGGGAGCGAACTCTGACCAATGGGAAACTGAAGATGGGAGGAGAAAGTTAAGTAGGCCTGTCCCCTTCTTCCTCTCTCCCATGGATAGTTCCAACCACACAGCTGCACGACTCATCTGAAGAAGGCTGTGTGGCCAGACAGATCCCCCTGCTGAGGCATCTGCTGTGTCTCTTTATGACCCATTCAGAAACAGGAGCCAGCAGGGTCACAGGTTATCTTGCATGGCTTTCTATCCCTCCTTGCCTCATTTCTCCTTTTTCATCAGTTTTACTGCCCTGGTTTTACATCTTAAAAAAAAAACAAAACCCCAAAACACCAGCTTTAATCTCAATTCAGGCTCTGCTTACTAGAGAACCCAAGCTAAGACCTAGACTTAGACCATCATGGCAAGATGGATATGATAAAAGTGGGGGTTATGATAATGTCAACCAATACCTATCGGTGGCCACTTGCTGTGTATCAAGCCATATGCTGAATGCTTTGAATTTATTTTATTTAATATTCACTATAACTCATAAACTGGATAATATTACTTCATTTTATGAAGGAGGAAATGAAAGCTTAAAGAGGTTTGATTATTTGGCCAAGATCACATAGTAAGTAAGTGGAACCAGAATATGAATCTAGATATTTCAAATGTCATCTTTCGTGAATTAAGCCACTAAGTAACACAAATAAACTGCAGGGTAGGTGACAGGTGCCAAACGGCAATGGCTTCTGTGCTCTAGTCTAACCCGGAGTGTCTAGTGCAGTGTACTGTATTGAGTGTGCATTCGGGATGTAGCTTGATGATTTCATAAATAATTTATTGTTTCCACTTGCTAATAATATTCTGGTAAATCTAGAGTTATTCTACATAGCATTCATTAATTGTCAGTTTTTAAAAATTAGACTGAAAGAGCCATATTTAACGATAAAACATAATCTAAATCAGAAAACCTCTTAGAATTTTATAGGGCTAGAGAGACTATAAAAATTATCCTTCTATATTGTTTGAAAATATTATTTATTTGAACCTGATATATTTGGGATAAAAGAATATTTATTACAGTAGTAGTACTTAAACAAAAAAACCTCCTGTTGCTTCATGGAGGCAGCTCATTGTAATAGAAACATGATGGACTAAAAATAAATGGACCTGACTTCTGCCTTTGAGGGTTTTTTTTTTTTAAAGATTTTGTTTATTTTTATTTTTAGACAGAGGGGAAGGGAGGGAAAAAGAGAGGGAGAGAAACATCAATGTGTTGCTGTCTCTCACGCACCTTCTCCTGGGGACCTGGCCCTCAACCCAGGCATGTGTCCTTACTGGGGAATTGAACCTGTGACCCTTTGATTCGCAGGCCAGTGCTCAATCCACTGAGCTACACCAGCTGGAATACCCTTGAGTTTTTCACCAACAAGCATATGATTTGGGGAAATTCAGTCTGGGCTTCGGCTTCAGATGCATCATCTGTTAAATGCAAAATCATTGAAGACTATTTCCAGTTCTAACCAACATCTGTGATTTTCCTGAAGTTACTGGGGGAACCTATATCCACATGGCATGTGAAGAGAGAGTTGAAGCCACCCTTTTGATGATATGTTATGCTTGTCCCTCTCATATTTCTCAGTTTGGATGATTACTTGTTCTTTAAATTTCAGTTCAACTTTGTGTGTATGTGTGTATGTGTGTGAACCCTTCCTGACTTTGTTAGACAATTTTCTACCTTTTACTCCTGAGTAACTTTTCATACCTATACTGTAGTTCTTACTCCACCATTATGTGATTATTTGTATTTGTATCTATCTCTCACTGAACTGTGGGCATTTTCAAAACCACACCTGAACAACCTTTTTATTTCTTTTTTCTTTTTGTTCTTATGTGTTTATAGACTCTAATTAGATACCAGAACTTTGTGGGAAGTTTTTGTGATCATCAAATTCTATTCTTCTTCTCTAAAGATATACTAGCTCATGTACACAAGGAGACACGTACAAGACTGTTCATTGTAGCATTGTTTGCAATAATGAAAAACTGGAATTATTCATATTTGTCTGTAAATAGAGGAATAGCTAAAGTGTCCTTTTCTTCCTTCTTTTCTTTTTCCTCTTTCACTCTTTCCTCCTCTACTGGTACTGTACTAGTACTTCCTCTGGGGACCCTTAGGCAACCCAGGCATGTGTCCTGACTGGGAATTGAACCAGTAACCTTTAGGTTCTTAGGCCGGTGTTCAGTCCACTGAGCCACACCTGCCAGGTCATACTGGTTTCAGTTTTTTAATAAGGATTTTTAGTTTTCTTGTAATATCTTTGTGAGATATTTTCCCCCAGGGTTATGCTGGCCTCATAAAAGAAGTTGAGAAACGTTACCTCAGCTTTTTGAAAGAGTTTGTCTATTATTTGTATTTTTTTCTTTATATATGTAGTAGAATTTACTTGTGAAACAAAGATTGTTCAGAGTTTTCTTTATGGAATGGTATTTCATTTCTTTAATAGATATGGGGCTGTTTAGATGTTCAGTTTCTTCCAGTGTAAATTTTAAAATTTTGGGTGGGGAGGTAGAGGGGTTGAGCAAAAAGGAAAAAAAAAAGGAAAAGAAACTCACGGACACGGACAACAGCGTGGTGACTGCGGGGGAGGGGGGCGGGGAGAAGCGGGGAGGGCAACAGCGGCGTCAGTGGCGACGGACGGAGACTTGGCCTGGGGCGGTGAACACGCAGTACAGGGCGCCCATGACGTGCTGTAGAGCTGTGCCCCTGAAATCTGTATAGTTTTGTTAGCCAGTGTCACCCCAATACATTCAATAAAAAGGAACAAAAGAAATGGGTCTGTTTCATCTAGGATATTGGGTTTATTGACATAAATATTTAAATAATATTCCAGAATCATTCTTTTAAAATGTAGAGGATCTTTCCTGTTACTCTGTCTTTTATTCCTAATAGTCATCATTTGTGATTTCTCATTTTTACTTAATCAGATTGCTAGATCAAATGGGTTAATCTCTTTAAAGAACCAACTTTAGAATTGTTGGCTCTGAACAGTGTGACTATGGTGTGCATAGGTGTGGCATTTTCTTCTGTGTGTTCATCTTTTTTACAGCTAAGTACAATGATTGATTCTGAGGATTGATGCTTTTCATCAATTTTTAAAAATTCTTGTCATCATGCTCTCAAACATTTCTTACTCATTTTATATCCCGCACAGTTTCAATTAAATGCTCAATATTGTCCCACAGATCATGGATTCTCTATTTCCATTTTTCCACTTTTTTTTCTTTTAATTTCACCCTGCTAATGGCTTTTCTTTAAGTCTACTGCTTTCTTTTCTACAGTATTAATAGTCTCCTGTAAAGTAAATGTATTTTTATATTGTTGATACTATATTTTTAATTTCTGGCATTTCAATTAGGTTCCTTTTTGTAATTTCCATTTCTCTACTGAAATTCTCCATCAATTCATGCATGTTGCCCAACTTTTCCACTAAATTCTGACATAGTTATAATTATGGTAAAATTATTTTCTGAAAATTTTAACATCTGGGTTTTCTAGAGTTTCATTCTATTAACTATTTTTCTCATTTGATCACTGCTCACATTTTCTTGCTTCTTTGGCTCATTTTCTTTTTTTATTGTATGTTGGCCATTGTGAGTAAAACATTAAATACAGGTAGAAGTAATTAATAGTTATCCGAGAAAAGGGCACACCTTTTCTCTGTCAGTCCTAGTTGGAGAAGGTTAAGTGAAT
This sequence comes from Mormoops blainvillei, assembly GCA_004026545.1. Taxonomy (NCBI): domain Eukaryota; kingdom Metazoa; phylum Chordata; class Mammalia; order Chiroptera; family Mormoopidae; genus Mormoops; species Mormoops blainvillei. The sequence continues at coordinate 85,699 of PVJD01000507.1, read as the reverse complement.
CTAATGTATATTTGATGTGTGTGGGTATTGCTTCAACTTTAGTTAGATGTAGTTTACCACTGACTTCAAATATTTTGAGGATAGAATCAGGACGTTCCCATCATTAGGACTTGTAATCTGAGCACTGGCAAGATTTTAGAGATCTCTTTATGCTTCTAGTCTATTTTGCTTGCCAGAGAATTATCCTTGTTTTCCTCATCCTGACTTGATTCACTGCAGGGGGTCTTTCTTCATCCCGAGGCTCAGTCTCCAGCCCCCGGCACCCAGTTCTTGCATTTAATGCAAGTCCATGATGCCTTGGGAAATCCCACCCTGCTCTCCTGACTGATTTCTGGCTTCAAGTGCAACTAGATGAAAGCCCAGGCTTTCTCAGATGGCTTCTCCTGGTTCTCCTTCCTCGACCCCAGCCTTCGCTGGGATGCCATCTTACACTTAGGGATGTCCTCATCTACTGCAGAGTTGGCTCTCTCAGGTTTTCTAACTTCTCCCCGATCTTGAGTGTAGTGTTTTTTTGTATTTTTGATGAAGACCTGTGGTAAAGCGTTGGCAGATAAATGCAGCATCACTCTGTGGTTGGGGCTCCTTGGGATTCCAACAGGCCAAGCCGGTCCGTTCACAGGTGGTAACAGTTCTTTAAGATTCATATAGTTCCTTCCTTTTCCTCTCTTCAGTGCATTCTGTCTCTTGTTGTACTTCACCAGGGATGAAAGCATTCATTGGGATCATAAATTTTAGATTTTAATTTAGCTTGATGTGTGTCCTTAGCTCTCTCGGTGGGTTAAAAAACTATGATTTTTATAAATTACTTGTCTTTTCCCCTAGTCAGGTATGAGCAATCATCTCCATAATTTCTAAATTCCAAACTTTTTGAATAATTAAAAAAATAAAATCAGAAGAAGGGTGTTTTAGACAGAGTTCTACTTTTTACCATCTGTGTAGCTTTGTATAAACTGCTTCTCTGAACCTGCCTTGCCCATTCACTAAGCTGACTTTCACCTCCATGTGGGCAACGATCAAGCCTATATTTGATTATCATTACATGTTCAGGGCCTAGCAAAGCATCTAGTGTGTACTAGGCACTAAATGGATAGTTGCTGAGTCAATGAAAGAAATCTGAAAGAGAAAATTGGATCTAATTTTATAAATTTTGATAAGTTCTAATTTTTTAAAAATTAGTTGAGTTTTTAAAATAAGCTTAAAGATTGGAATATGTCTTTTAAACAGGAGTCCATAGAACTCTGTAGATCTGCAGATGTAGTGAAGTCTGATATAATAAATTGCTTTAGAAGATGGAGAAAAATGGGTGTTTATGTGTTCATTAAGAAATCCGAATAGGAAGCTCCTGTTCTCATAAGAAAACCTTAATTGAGAAGGAAAGCTGAGGCTCTGTGTCCATGTTCTGCCTTGCAAAGATGGTGGCGATGCCTGGCTTGATACCAGATGTCTGCCCTCATAGCGCTAATTGTCACATTGAGGGACAGAGCAGTAGGCAGAACCATTGGATTTGTACCATAGCCCCAGGAAAGGGACTGAGAGAGTGTGTACGTACTGTATCAAAGTGTGGTTAATGATAATGTGACACGGGGGAGAAAAGATCCTGATACACTGTGTAGGTGTCTATACAACATATGTACTCTTTTCACTGGTCCTTGGAGATAATGATTATAGAAACTTTTTCAAGAGTTTAGTTAAGTTACTCCATTGTATGGCTGCCTCACATCCATTTTGTTTGGCCAAGTGGCCTGTGAGGGCTTTGAAATGACAGTAGTCCCCTCATGCAAGAGTCATAAGCAAATGTGAGTTCCTGATATGATTTCCCCAATAGTCCTTGTGATCAGCAGTTTCCCCTGCCTAGGAGGGCCTTCACTTGCGTTCCCTTTAGATAAGACCCACATGGAGCTCACCAAAAATCCTAGTCTTTTTGATTTGAGCTGTCCAATCTGGCCTTACCCCAGGAACCCCAAGGCACGTCACCCATAGACCAGACCCTAATAAAGGCATGTGCCCCAGATCCTATTGCTCTTTCTCTGCGTACTCCCCGCCTTGACCTCCCTCAAGGCCTGTCGTGTACTTCCCCTAGGACTTCGGTGTAATGCACTTCTGCATTTCAATATCTGTTGTGGTCCTTTGTTGAACCACGGTTCACTATTCCACACCAGGTACTCCACATAACATGTGTTAACAGTAATGACACGCTTTGAATTAACAAAAATAACCAACATTTATTGAATACTGTTAATTCACTCACTGTTCCAAGTTCTTAACAAAAGGTAATTAATTTTTTTATCTACTTCTAAAAATATTCCCCTTCATAAAACCTTTTAGTTTTATATGCTGTAACAATCAATTTTAGAGTTCCAAACTTTTTTTAAAAAGCCTCATTAGAAGGCATATTGAAGTAAAAAGTTAATTAATTAAATTCTTATGGTAACACTAGGAGACTGGTACAATTCCGATCCTAATTTTTCAGATGAGGAAGCTGAAACACATAATTGAGAAACTCGCCCGGCCTCTCGCAGCTAGTGAAACAACAGCGCTGCGCGTGGAACCCAGACCTTCGGCATCCAGGGCCGTGCCCACGGCATCTCTGCTATGTTGCCTCCCTAGAAAGCATCTTAGCACTTTCATTGTTTTTTAAAATCATTGTCCCTATTATTTAGCACCTCATCGGTGGATACTGGCTGTGAATTTGTGTTTGTTGGATTTCTATAGTCTCTGTTCCTTACCAAGCTTAAACTCCTGCCTCCTTTTTTGTCTGCTAAGCGTCGCCAGGGCTTTTTATTACCTTTGGAATGCAAGCTGAATCAACAAACGCCTGTTGCACTGCTGCTGCGAGAATGACTTTATTTTAGAACGATCTCTCTTTTTTTTCCCCCTGAAAAACGGCCACAGCCACTTAAACTGACGATATCTGAAAGTATCAGGAAAGGTGCCGGGCAGCGGTGGTGCCGGCAGATCCAGAACTGTTGACAGTCGGGGAGGCGGCTGAGTCCATGAACGAGGGCGACAGATTCAGTGATGGCAGAGGAAACGCTCAGATTGCACCTCTGCGTTTATTCTAAAACTATTTATTGAAGATAGATCTAGGTACCGGAAGAATAGCGGGGGACACTAAGAAACAGCTCTAGCCCGCATGCTCCTTACAGCGCAGTGAACGAAGATCGATAGCTCGTGAGTAGTAATAGCAAACACTGGTATAGAGTACTGTGTGCCCAACACTTCTCCTAATGCTTGACTTTTATTATCTCACATATTCTATCTGACAGCCCTTGAGGGTGGATCTCCAGTTTGCAGAGAGGAAACGGAGACACGGAAGGTTAAGAAATTTGTTCAAGATCCTGCAGGTAGTAGGTGACAGAGCTGGCATTTGAACCCAGGAAAACTGGCTCCAGAATCTGGCACCTAAACACTATCCTAATCTAGTAACAAATAAGTCAATGGGTAATTGTGGTACGAGCTTCAGAGACATTGAGAAGATGAGGGGCGGGTCTGGAACCTTGTCTGATGGAGTGATGCGGAGGGGTGAGAAGAGCCAACCAGGCGGTGGTGTGTTTGTGCGTGTGTGTGTGTATGTGTGCACACACAAGTCCACACGTATGGGGTAGAGTGGGCTGGGTGGCAGAGGAGCTGGAGAAGCATTCTGGGCAGGGGACACACTTGTCGATGGAACTTGTTGAGGAACACATCTCTGTAAATGTCTTTAAAGTAAATGGCAGCTTGTGGTTCTTTTAGTGAAAATTCACTTCATACAACTTTCAGATCCTATTTAGCTGCATAATTAAAAAATGATTTTGTGTTTGTATATGGCTTTAGGCCAACTCTGGAGCATATATCTGTGGAGTCTCCTGCTTTGTAGGCAATGGACGCTAATGAGTGCGGGAGAAGCTTGGGAACCCTGGAAAGCTAAGTTCAAATCCCAGCTTCTTAGTTATGGTCATTTCTCCATTGTTTGGGGTTGTGTTCTGTTTTTTGGATTAATAGGAAATACATTAAAAGTACATAAATATAAATATTACTTCAGATCACCGCAGACATCCACATATCTGAAGGCTCGCAGTACTTGCCGCTGTCTGGTAACGACCAGACCCCTCCAGCTGGACAGTCAGGTTAGCTTTGAGCCGCATCCCTAGGTGAGTGGGCCCTTAAAGGGCAAGCTGGAGTTTACTGTATGCAAAGGCAAAAGGAAATTTGGAGGACTGTGGATTCAAGCACTACAAAGAAATTAAGTGAGGAAGGGAAGGAAGAGGAAAACTGAAGTACTGATACTGCTTCTCTGCCAACTTGATTTTGTTATAACATGAAAAAAGAGATTAACTAAGAAGCAAATAAAAGTTAGTTTTTTAGCAAGCTTTTAGCAGTTTCTGAAGTGACACGTGGCATTTAGTGTTCCTAATGAATTGTACTAGGAACATTTTTACACTTTTGGACATCTGGGGTGTGGTAAATGTGTTCCTAAATATTAGATATATTTACAAGAAAATATGTCTATATTAATTTATTTGGTACCAGGTTCTGTCTAGTTTTTATTTAATCAGGGCTTTGGATTACATATGGCTTTTATTCTTCTCCCTGATTATCCTCATTAATCAAGTGCTGACTGTACTAAGTGTCTGAACTTGAGTGAGTATATCGGATCTCTTTGAACCTTCGTTTTCTGATTTATAAAAATGGGGCCAACACCCTTTTCACTCAGGGTATTTGTAAGGATGACATAACATAGCAAAGTGACTCGTGCGATGTCCGGTACACAATGGATGTCAAAATCATTGTCCTTTTTTCCCTCCTTCCTTTCCTCCCTTCTTTCTAATTCAAATTCTATGATTCCATTTTCTTTGTTTCTTGAACTATGCATCAAAATATTTGACTGTACTTTTAGTCACAAAGTTGTTGTGGTTTTTGCCTGTCCAAAAGAAGGCTGTGGTTCTAGCTCCCTGCCCCTGTAAACCTGGGAGAGATTTCCACAAATACAGCTTAACTAAATTTGCAGGTTCTCAGCTGAGTTAGCTGAATCCAGGCTGCTGAATGGATGAGCTTCTATTAGCACAATGATGTTTGATTATGTAGCTGTAGCAAAGGGGGAAAGAGAATGAACCAGTATTTAAGGTGGGACTGTGATTTGAACTTTAAAACTAGTTCTCCTGGAGGAGTTAGATTGTTCTTTTCATTTCTTTGGAAAAATGAATAGTCATGTGTGGTAGGCTGAATAATGCCCCACCTCCCCCAAGATGTCTTAATGCCTGGAACCTGTGAATATGTTAATTTACATATTTTACAAAAGAGACTTTTTGTAGACATGGTTAAGGATTTTGAGATGACAAGATTGTCCTGAATCATCCAGCGAGGCCAAAATGGTCCTAAGGGGCTTTGTAAGAAGGAGTGAGGAAGGTCGAAGTAAGAAAATGGTCGTGTGATGACGGAAGCAGAGAGCAGGACGTGAAGATGCTACGCCTGGCTTTGAAGATGGAGGATGGGTCCACAATCCAGGGGCTGCGGGCAGCCATTAAAGGCTGGAAAAGGTAGGAATTAGGCTCTTTCCTAGTGTCTCCAGAAAAAGCACAGCACTGCTAACTCCTCGACTTTAGGCTGTAAGACCCATTTTAGACTCCTGAACTATAGAAGGGTACAATAAGTTTCTACTGTTTTAAGCCACTACCTTTGTAGTAATTTGGTACAGCAGCCATAGCAAGGTCATGGTTACTAAAGTAAAAACTCTACATTTTGAGACATTCTTTCTCCTAATAAGTTTGGATGAACTACTCTAAGGATGGAAGCATAATTTTATCTATAACAAGTTTGTAGTTGGAGAAAGGACTGGGCGAGTGGAAGAGAGTTGGACCTTTTAACACTTGGATGTGTGAAAGCTTTGAAATTCCCAGTGCGGGTGGGGTCCCAGGTGGGCTACAGCAAATAGCTTCATTCAAGGTACTGATTTACTGAGGTGGAAATTGATTAGAATTTGTCTATTTCCTGTCAGATATCCTCATTAGCTTTTCAGCTCTATTTCTTTTTCTTGATCGGTGCATCTGAACAGCATTAACCCCAGGAAGGCCGATGAGTATTGAATGAGATGGTATCAACACATTTTGCTATTATACTGAATTATTCCATATCTCCTTTCTCAAGCCCCACTTTTCTATCAAGCCCATTATGATTTCTCTCCTTCAGTAAATGTACAATCGGTGGCTGTTAGCACCTGGGTGCCTCTTAGGTGGGGCAGTAGGGAGGGGTCATGGACGAAAATGTAGCAATGGATGGACAATGGGAGGTTCTTAATGAAGATTTTTCTCTTTAGGCTTCAGTCCAAATTTTGCTCTAAGTTGAGGGACCCATTTTTAGGGCAGCTTCTGGGAAGTTGACTTTGAGCCAGATATCTGTGTGCGCTTGTTTGAGAAGCAGGATTGGGCAGGAGAATTGAGCCGTGGTAAGTCACATCAGAGGCCTAAGCTGACCCAACATGAAGCTCCGAAGCTCGAAAAGCCCTTCAAGTATGCCCTGAATTGAGGTGAGGGAGCTGAACCTTTGACCCGTCACTAGGTGTGTGGCTGCCCCCGGGGAGTTTGCTTAATTTGCCCTTCCCCGATGGCAGCGCTGTAGAAGGGCCTCAGCTGTGACCCGGCCGGGCCGCCAGCATAGCCAAGCAGCCGGGCTGATGGGCGCCTCAGCCCTGAAGCAGGGGCGGGCAGCGCGGCGGAGCTCTCCTGCAGGTTTGGGAGGGAGTGGAGAAGGCGAAAACGCAAGGGGAGCACGTGAGTGGATTCCGGAAAGACAGATTTACAGGTTCTAGGCCATTGGCCAAAGTTGTTTGCTTAATTACTTAGATCCATTGTCTAGTAATGACCCTTTTGATGGATTCTGCATCCCCTTGATGGGGAAAAATAAAGAATTAAGATAGTTAAAAGTCAAAGATAAGCCTCTGTTAAATCTCAGATTTTGACCTTTTTGAAAAGACTTTCCGCATGCCACATGCCTTGTCATATTCACCGTCTTTGAACATTTCCATCTCTGCCTTCCTTTGTCTACCGTGATGGAAATAGTATTATGCAAAATAATTGTGCACGGCTGGGTGGCAGAAAGGAAAATAGCACAATTACAGGACTTAGATTCAGTGCAACACGGCTATGGAACTTCTACTGGGTCCAGAGCAAATATATTGCTGTCATCAAATATTTATGTTTTTGTGACAGAAGATACATAGATTAAGTAAACTTTTTAAACAAAAGTAGGCAGCAGATTGGGCTGATGGCACATTTAAAAAAGCAGAAGTCTCCCTTTGAAAGTTCTTTATCCCTATGAGTTTTTCTTAGTTTGTTGTTGCGAAGTTGATGAAAAATCCACCCTCTTCCATAACTTAAGTAGCGTTTGAGAACTGAAGGTAGATTCTAGTTTATTTACGTGAAATCACCAGCCATTCTTCATGTTTGTTCTGCTCTTGTCACCCAGTCGTTAGCCTTTCCTTGTTTCCCATCTCACTTCTGTATTTTACAAAACCAGCCTCACCAACTATCTCTTTATTATTAATTCATTTAACTTCTGTTACAGGGAGATCAAGCATTTATTCCTTTTTGAACATTCATTTCCCTACAAGCTTAGAAATATTTGACTGGCAGCCATAGCGACCCCCACGCAGCCTGTGTAAACATGCACTTACGGGCTGCTGTGCAGGCACCTTTGCTGATTTACTCTCTGGTTATCGAGATTTATTTATTTTTTGATGGACTGGGAAATTATGAGGCCATGGACCTTGCCAGGTTTTCAGGTATCCACTCAAAAAGCCTTGCTGGAAAAACTGTGGTTGGCACTGCAACACAGAGAATGACCAATGATGCATCATATATTTTTAATAGATATAATGTTTTAATAAACATTCTCCTCCTAAAGCAATGGATTTTAAAATAGGCTTTTGCCTTGAGCCATGTAGCTACCCAGCTGTGAGTTTTATAAGGTAACAATCTCCACATCGTTAGATGTTATGACTAATATTCCAGCAACTGAAATAATAGCTATTTACATGCACATAAAAAGTTAAAATGACATTTAAGGTGTACTTGTACTCAGAAAAGTGTGCTTGTAAAAGTGATAACACAAGTTCCTTACTTATTTTTTCTTATTGACCTGATCCTTTGCAAACTGAAGGTAGCTTAGAAAACTGACAGCTGGGACATCTCCGGCCTTGAGAACCGGGAGGGTTGCCTCCCAGCTCCAGGGCCATTGCCCATTAGAGTTGAAACATTAATGAAGATTTCTTTGGCTCATGGGTTCATAGTCTTGCAAGTGCCTTCAGTATTTTCACTTCAAGTTACTATTTTGCCCTTTTACTGTTTTCTATATGAAATTTACTTACCGCAAACATATGCTGAGTATTTTGCGGGCTTTACTAAAAAATTGGAAGACTGACAAGTTACTTTGTGCACTCACATCCCTTTTCAGGGCTCCAACTGCTTTCCTCTGAGCCCAGAGGATATAGATTCTCCTATATCATTTCCTTTCTTTTTTCATTGTATTTAAAAGGTGCAGCAGTTTTTCCCATCCCTGGAAAATATGGACTGACTATCAATGGCTACGTCAGGCTTCTTTGAAACTTTTATTTTCCTTAAACCATAATTTTGGGTGCTTGCAGGTTCATGTTGTCTTTTAGGATCTTTATAAATTGAGTGAATCTGACTGGATCATCTTCCATCCTGTCCTATTTAATTTTAATCTCAATTTGAAAGTACTTTATGTAGGGTACTCCGCATCCCCCATGATCTGTGTAAATTCCTTGAGGGACTGAGAAAGAATCTCCTGTATCCCATGTCCCTTTTGTAGCCTTGCCCATAATAGATGATCAGTGTTCTCTGTAGAGAGAGCTCTTCCTCTCTAAACTTGATAAGGGAGCATTGCCCTCTGAAACCGTTTCACGTGATTGTTTATTAGTACAGATGAAGATAGGGGCTGATCTCCTTATGCTGAAGGCATTTTCCGTTGGGCATCCAAGAATTTTTGACTTCCTTTGCTTACTTAAAACAGTGACTATCATTGTACCCATCTCTTGCTCTTTAGTCATTTATAACTGGTAGGGCATTTTACAAAGAATGAGAAAAAAAATCAGAGACCTTTGAAAAAATTCTCCGTATAGTTTTATTACAATTAATGAAACAGCATGGAAAAGTGGCTTGAAGAGAAAAGAAGAAAGTGGGCCACCGGGTACCAAGAAAATAGGGCTGCCTTCTTGCCAGCACATAACTCTCATATGACAGGTGCTTCAAAACGAAGAGAGGTGTTTCTTAATGATTTGATTTCCTCTCCCGTATTATCTGCAGGAATCCCAGGATTCGTAATAGAATCATGCTGGCATATGCTTCCTCCTTCAGTGTTTTGATACTGAAAAAGGAATGCTGCCTTGCCTAGTGCAATATTTGCACAGCAGGCCCGCGGCTTCAGCTATGTCTTGAAAGACTTTGCAGGTTATGACATTCCCCTAAATGTGCTGAGCTTTCTTTAACCTTTCATAAAACATTGTGATCTTTATGGACTGTATCATATTGTGCAGTAATGTGCTTTATTGTCCACAGAATAAGCTTTTCTTAAAGATAATTGGAAAGCTGGAAATGGCTGCTATCGGCTGATTTTTAAAAAATACATTATTTCTGAAATGGGGCTGGTGTAATAATGACCCTATCTGTTCAAGATTTAAGATTTGTCTTGGCAGAGAAAATTGATCCATTTCACCTTTGTCTAATGGAAAATTTTATCTAGGATTATCTGTTTATGTAAATGAATGTTCCTCTGAAAAGGGAACTTGAGGGGCTGTAAATCTTGGTGACACTTCAGTTTCATAGGCAGAAATTGGAAAGGATTCTAGTATTTATCTGCCTGAAATTGGTTATAAAAACAAAATTATTTTCATGTACCTGCAGCATCTGATGTTTCCTGGAATTTCATTAGGTTTTTGAATAATTCAGTGTATTACTAAGAATGGTGTTTCTATATTGCCTCATTCAGAAGTTGTTTTTACTCGTTCTGTTTTGCAGTTGCTTTTTAATGCTGACATTAAAGAGAAAGTAAAGCTTTTCGCTTATCCACTCTTATAGGGATGAGATCCCCGCCCCACCCCCCGCGTAATCTTAGTAGTCTGGCTATTGTGGGTGTGTTATCTGCAGTTACATGGAATATGTTAGCAGGAGAGCCATCATTTCTCTTCCAAAAAACTTTCCCTTATTTGATACCTGATTTGTTACCAAAATACTGAGTTTAGTATCAGAATTACTCTGCATTAAACAAAATACTTTGGTTTTTCAAAGTAATTTTTGGACCAAGCTTAACCTATTTATTGTATTTGGAAGTTGTAAGGTGATAGCTCTAAAAAGTCGTTAGTGTTATAACAAATTCTTTTCCCTCAAGTCAAAAGAAAACTAAAGAGTAAGATCAGCTAATTTCAATGTTGGCTAACTCTCAGAGGAAAAGGAAGAGAGGTAGATAATTTAATTGCATAACTTTTTCGAAGAAATGTGTTATTTCTTTATAGAGACTGCTAACTTTATCATTACCTGGTAGTTATTAGAATTGCACTGTTTTTATGTTTCTCTTCTAGCTACTTGCTTGGAAATCTTTCTCCTTTAGAAAATGTTTGAGTTTTTTTTTACCAGGATTAGAATAAAAACATATTAGCAACATGTATTCAAAAGATGACATGAATGTAATTATTTAGCTGTGTGACATAAGGACTAAAATTTGGTAAAAATTTTTATTTTTTCAGTATAAGTCATTCATAACAAAGAGGAGAACGGCAGCAAAGAGGAGCACTACTGTATTTTCAGTCTGGAATATTCTTATAAAAATCATATTTGGACATCCCTGTTCAGATTCATCCTTGCAGACGCTTTTCAGTATTAAGTGTTCATGAACAAAAGGTGGGATACAGGAATCACTTGTCTTCCAGGAAATTGAAGGAAAAGGTAGCAGTGTGAGACAGAAGACAGACAGGCCCCTGGGCTGGGTATCAGGAGAACTGGGTCTGGCTGGAGAATGTGTGACAGTGGCGAGGTCACTGCAGCTTTCAGCACCCGACTTCCCTTGTCTTTAAGATGAAAATGGAAAACCTGTGCCCAAGTGAAACTGTGTTGTGAGGAGTCAGAATAGTTGTTACTTTGGTGAGGGGAAGTGATGGGAGGGACGCCTGTGGCTGCGGGGCTCCTGGGACGCTGCTGAGGGTCCCTTTCTTGAGCTGGACAGAATTTAGTTGTGTTCACTTTGGGAAAATTCCTTAAGCTTCATGTATCCAATGACCTGGGTACTTTTCTGGTTTTATATATGTATAGTTCAATTAAAAAGTTCCTTCACGTGAGTGCTATTTCTCAAGATCATGGGGGGGAACTGTATTTGAAAACATTTTGAAATATGGTGATGCTCATTCCAATTTTAGATATGTCTCTGCAAAAAATTGTAGCTTCTTTGGTGTATAGAACACATGTATATTGCTTTCTACATACCCCTGACCTTACTCCTCTTCCTCCTTCTTCTTTACTGTGTGTTTCAGTACAATTATAAAGGTCCCGTAAGTTTCTACACATGCGCGCGCGCGCACACACACACACACACACACACATCTCCATCTTATTTAGAGCATTGGTGTTAATGAAAGGCCCCTGTATACAATCATATGCAGAACTGCTGCCATTACCACAATGTGAACCTCTTTAAATATTTCCTTTTACCTGGAAGACAGCCTGAGCTGCCACCCCGCACCGATTGTGCATTCCAGCATTCACTCAGCAGCTTTTAAGGACATAGAAAACAAGTTTGAATTGCCTTTATACTGACTCCTGGGCTACTCACTATATCCCACTCAGAACAGTGGATGGTCTCTAATGCTCCTTACTTTCTGATGGCAGGCCCCTAGCTTCTTGGGCTCTTCACTCCTTCCTTTCTCCGTATGGAATGGCTTGGAATTGCGTGTGTGTGTGTGTGTGTGTGTGTGTTTTACTTAACACATTTATTAACTTACTGGTTCTGTGGATCAGGAGCCTGGGAGTGGCTTAACTGACTCTCCGCTCAGGACCTTTTACAGAGCTGTAATTGATGTGTTGACTGGGGCTTCTGTCTCATCTGAGGCTTGGGGCCTTCTTCTGTGATTATTCAAGAGGATGGGAGAATTCAGTTCCTTGTGGCTGTAGCCTGTGTCCCCCAGCCCCTGGAGGATGCTCATCTTCATAGGCACATTACAACAAGGCTGTTTGTTTCTTCAAGGTTATCAGGAAAGTGTCTGTTATCTCTAGGTCTGCTCTTAAAGAGCTCACCTGATTAGGTCAGGCCCACCCATGGATGTCCCTCCACTGGGAAGACAATGTCGTCTGTATAGATAAGGGTTTCCCTCAACACCAATGAAGGGGTGTGGTGCTTAGATAGTGGGAAATGCATATTTGATAGATAAATGGATTTGTATTTATCCCTAATCGAACTTCATTGTGAGTGTTACCATTTATTTAGTACAAAGTACTTTGGATTCTGGTTTTTCTCACGTGTGGTAGAAATCATCCTATTTCCACAGGCATGTTAGATCAAATAATTAATACATCATTAATACCCTGCTTTAGGGGTACTAGAGTTTAATCATTTTATAGTGCAGGGCAGTGAGGGTGGGATATTGCTTAGGCCAATAACTTGAAGTCAACCTGTCTTTCAAGGTATCATCCCTTCATTACTTGTCACTGTTACTCAACCAGTTAGTGATCTTAGCTGCACTAGCTCTCCAATACAGAGACCTCTATTTTGACCACAAATGTATGATAAGATATTTGGTCAGATGCTTCGTTAAAATCCAAATATGCTATAAACTAGAGAAAGCTTGGTCTATTTGTAATACTATTTCTATTTGTAATAGAGAATACAAAGGTGAACTCCCAGGTCTACCATTACTTATTCAGATTTTGAAAACAAACATAGGTAACAAACTCTCCACTTCTTGTGATAACAAAGAGCATTTTAAATCTCAAAAGCAACCCATAAAAATCTCATAAAATTTCAACCTACTTTTTCATTGTCAGTAGAGTCTTGTTGGCAAATGTAAATATAACCATGTATGTGTCTGTACTCTCTAGATGTGGGGAAAGCAAAGACCCAGACAATTTTCTCGATAGAGCAGAATTCAAAAGTAACAGCAGGAATGCTAGAGGCTAGTCTGGGTGGGAGAGACACAGTCTGCATGAACTCTTAATTTTAGTCAGCCATGCTGAGAACAGAAGTCACTGCCAACTGGTTAGATCTAAAATAAATAAATAATATGTGCTTGGCAGAGTAGAAAAGTCATGCATTGCAGTAATAAAACTCAACATATTTGTCACCCAAAATAAAAAGGGCACAGTCTAAAATATGACATTTGCTGGGGTTGACAAGAGCAGAAGAGTTTTATTTGCCATTGTTCCTTCAAGGCAACTTTCTTGAGTGATATGAAACATAGCCCTGCTGGATTTTGGCATGTAAACTTTATTCAATGTCCCCTTGGTTGAGCTTTCTGTAGAATGTCCTTCTAAGTGTAAAGGGACAGAGACCACGAAATATGTGTTGATTTTTCCCTTCTATTTTTACTTCCCAAATCTTAGGGAAGACTCTCATCATTTGAAGCCTATGTTATTCAAATTAAAGCTTTTCTTCTGTCTGAGGCTCTGTAACTGCTGCCCCTGAATCCTCCTACATCATGATGTAAAGTGACTCCCACTTGCCTACTCATCAGTTGCTACATCTCTGGATTTCAAATCGCTTGTCTTGTCGTCTGGCCTCCCTCTCTTAAACCAAATGAATGGTGAAATGTTTAATTTATATAAAAATATGATTTAAAGCATACATTTGTACCTATAATCCTCTTTAATAAATAAAATATTACCAGTACCCAAGCACCCTTCCTACATTGTGTTCTTCTCTTAATCCCAAAGGTAGCTAACTGTCCTGAATTTGAGTTTATTATTCCAGTGCAGTTCATTATACTTTAATTGCAAGTGTACATATCCACATGTTATTATTTGCATGATTCACAACCATTATTGTATATATAATGTACACAGTTTCATATTCCATTACTTTTGTGAGGTTTATCCATGTAAATATGAATTTGCAAACCATTCTCCTATTGATACATATTTTCATATTCACTGTTAAAAACAATGGTTCTGTGTGCATTTTTGTCCATAGCTTCTTCTATACAGTGTAAAATAATTGTGTTGTGTTTGTTTGTTTGCTTATGATGATTATCCAAAAGTAAAGTTTTTGATTGATAATGTGTATTTATACCAACCTCACTTAAAATAGTCAAATTGCTCTTTGATGTGACTGTAACAATATACACCCCTGCGTGTAACAGCTCCGGCTGTTCTGTGTCTGTGCCAATATATACATTTCCTGATATTGACCTTTTTTTTTAATCTCATAGGTGCAAAATGGCATCTCACTGTGGTTTTAAGGCAGAACACCCTTTCTTTCTTTTTTTTTTCTCTTTTTGCTAATCTGGTTTCCTCTTTGTGAATTGCCAGTGTGTATCTAAGGTTTTAGTACCACTTATTGACATAATTGATTGATTTTATAGTTGATAGATATTTGATTTGTTTCCTGTATGTGGTTATCATGAATAATGCTGCTTTGAATATTCTTTGACATTTCTTTAGAGGTACATATTTATTAATTTTTGTTGAGTAAACCCCTAAACCTAGGATTTCTGTGTTAACAATGGAGGTACAAGCAAGTGATCTTCCTGTGTGGTTGTACTAATTTTCATTCCCACCATATAAGAGAGCTCCAATGTTCACTTTTTTTTATAACACTTTGTATTTTCAGCCTTTTTAATTTTAGCCAATCTGGTGTCTGTATATAGTTTAAATTTACATTTTGTATTTTCTTCAGTGAAGTTGAGTATATTTTCAGAAATTTACTGACCATTTAAATATCTCTTTTTATAAAATGCATGACCATTTTCTTGTCCGTTTTTCTGTTGGACTGTATGACGTTTTCACTTATAGGAATCACACATACATAGTCAGTGTGAGCCTTTTGTCATTTATAGGTGTTGACAATATCTTCTCACATCTGTGGTTTGCCTTTTTTTACTTTCTTCCTGGTGGGTTTTTTTTTAAATGAACAGAAGTTCCTGCTTTTTAACATTGTCACATTTATCAAGAAATGTGTTTGTATTGTATTTGTCTTTCTTAACCTAATGGCATCAAGAGACTCTCATAGTATCTTCTGGGAGTTTTATTGTTTATCGTTCATATTTGCATCTGTATTCTGCATATTACTTTTTAGTAGATGTTGAGGTATAAGGTTGAAGTCAAGTTTAATTTTTCCCATGTGAGTTTCTAATTGTCTCAGCACCATATACTGATGTTCCCCAAAACCTCACACATTTGTGATAAATCAAGTGTACATTTATATACATAGAATGTTTCAGGGCTCTCTAATCTATTCCAGGGCTCTATTTGTCAATCTTTACAAAAATACCATACTTTCATAATTACTTTAGCTTTATAAAAAGTCTTTTTTTATTGTTGTTCAGTTACAGTTGTTCCCAATTTTTCCCCATTACTCTCACCTGCCCTACTCACTGCCCACCTTCCACATTCAATCCTCCCCACCTTGCCCTGTTGTCTTTGTCTCTGGGTCCTTTATACAAGTTCCTTGACTTGCTCCTTCCCCTTCTTTCCCCTGTTATCCTCCTCCTCCCTCCCCTCTGGTCACTGTCAGTTTGTTCTTTCTTTCCTCATCTCTGGTTCTATTTTGCTCACTTGTTTGTTTTGTTGAATAGGTTCCACTTATAAGTGAGATCATAAGGTACTTGTCTTTCACTGCCTGGTTTATTTCACTTAGCATAATACCCTCCATCTAACAACAACAACAACAAAATTTAAAGGCAACATATCCATAGAGAAGACCTGCTCTGTAAGATATCAAGACTTTTTATATTTGTGAAAACATGAATGAAACTGGAGGGCATAAAAAGTCTTGATATCTTGTAGAACAGCTCTTCTCTATGGATATGTTGCCTTTAAATTTTTTTGTTAGATTTTGAAAATGCTGGTGTTATTACAAGTGTTTTTTATTAAAAGAATATAATCTTTAATGTGTTACTGGCATATAAAAATACAGGGTCCAGCACAAATAACACCCCTTTTTATTACAAAATCATAAGCATGTAATTCTGTAATA
Source organism: Mormoops blainvillei (assembly GCA_004026545.1). Classification (NCBI taxonomy): domain Eukaryota; kingdom Metazoa; phylum Chordata; class Mammalia; order Chiroptera; family Mormoopidae; genus Mormoops; species Mormoops blainvillei. Next base: position 69,532 of record PVJD01000507.1, on the reverse strand, counting down.
TAATAATATCACTCTCAAACACACCATATGACATTCTAGGTGAAATATTAAAATTAAAATTATAAATTATTATACCCATATTATTACCCTTCCAACCATACTCAAGCAGGCATTACTTCAGCTCAGCCCTATAGAATTGATTATTGAATATAGCTATTGAATTAAGTAAACTCGTTAAACTCAAATAGTCTTTTAAATCTATTTTTTATTTATTTTACAGTTTTACTGTTAAAAATTGACATACATTACTGTATAAGTTTAAGAGGTACAGCGTGATGATTTTTCAATGACTTATTTTGATAATTTATCTGTAAGTTCTTTGGATATTTTACTATGAGCTCATCTTTTGCAAGTATAGTTTTATTCACTACTTTCTATTCTATTTTATTCTATTACATATATTATTATTTTTTCTTGTCTTATTGCACTGGTTTGGATCTTCAGAACAATGTTAAATATCAGGAATGATAACAGGTATTTTGTAATTTTTCTGGTGTAAAAAAGGAAAGCTTTCAATATTTTAAGTATGATGTTTGCTATAGGTATTTGGTAGCTGATTTCCCCATTTTTGCTCCCTCCCCCCATCTACTCTTTATTTTTCTCCATTCTAACTTTTACCCTGGTAGACTGATCTTTATGTACTGCATCACCTGGATCCCTTTACTGAGCTCTGATTAGCTTTAGCCAGCAAGAGGCAGTGGCAGAAAATAGTCATGCATTTATTTTTTTAAAGGAGGAGTCTGGTTGTTTTGTAGGACGTTCTTCAAATGAGATTTGTTTGTTTTCTTGAGAGTGAGTTATGCATTTTTGTCAGAAATATGACACAAATGGTATTGTGTTCCTCACAGTGTGTCACTACGTGCCTACGTAGGGGCACGTAGTGTAACTTTGTTCTTTAATGATGGTATTAATTTGATTGTTTGGTTAATGTGTTCATCAGTTTCTCTACTGAACAGTTATGACTTCTACTTTCTAACTTAATTTATTTGTGGGGAGATTATATAAGATTACATAGGTATCCTATTTTCATCAAGTTTTCTCTCAGTGGCTTTAGCATCTATCTGTGGTTCTTGTGTGTATCAGTTACTACTATGATGTTTGTTAAATAATCAGTTTTGTAAGTATATCAGCATTTCTGTACTTAATAGTTGACATTTTAATATAAAGTAGGGTTCTTCTTCTATTATCTTAAGTAATTAATAGTATGAGCTTATGGGCTTTTAAAAATTTTATTAGTTATAATCAGTTAGTATCACTATTCACTTGTGTGCTCAAGTTGTCCCAAATTTGGTTAATGGGAACCCCTTTAAACTACTTCTAAGTTTTCTTTTTTCATGTTTTCATAATTTTTGAGGACTTCCTCACTTACTAGAACAAAACGGTATTCCTGAAATGTCATATTCCAAGGAGTCCTAGTTCTTAGAATATTTAGAAACCATGATTAGGTACCAGATATGTTTGTGGCTATTGAAATATCATTGCTTTTAGATGTCCCCACCCTTTATTTGCAAAAAGAGCTAGGAAATTCCCCCACTCCCAATTCTGTTTATTTCTTCCTTTCTCTTGCCCTCATATTGATTCTTGTAATTTGTTCCACTTTCCTTATTTGTACCTCTAGTCTCCCACAGTGAGAACCCTGAATCCACAACTATATAAATTTATTTACTCTATTTGCTCACTTGCTTAATCATATAATATATTTAAAATGGTTTAAAAATACTTCTTATTCTTTACCACCACTGACAACAAGCTTACTAAGTAGAATCCAAGATTTCATTGTACTTCTTTTTGTGTTTAGACTCAGAGTATACAGTCAACTTACCTTCACCGTTCCTTTTTAAAAAATGACTGAATAATATACCAGTGTGCATGCATGTGTGTAACACATTTTCTTTATCCATTCATGGTGGACACTTAGTGTGTTTATATGTCTTGGCTTTTGTGAATAATGCTACAATGAACATGGGATGCATTTATCTTTTTGAGTTAGTGTTTTCATTCCCTTTGATAAAAAGGCAGAAGTGAGATTACTAGATCATATAGTGTTTCTACTTACTATTTTTGAGGAATCCCCATACTGTTTTCCCTAATGGCTGTACCAATTTATATTTCCTCCAATATTTTACCAGCATTCCATTTTCTCCAGATCCTCAACATACATATTATTTTTTGTTTTTAAATAATAGATATCCTAGAACCTGGCTGGGTAGCTCATTTGGTTAGAGCGTTGTCCCAGTATGCCAAGGTTGTTGTTTTGATACCTGGTCAGGTCACAAACAAGAATCAATTAATGAATGCATAAATAAGTGGAACAACAAAAACTTGCTCTCCCCCCTTCTCTTTCTCTAAAATCGATCAATAACATAATAATTGCAATCATCATCATAATAATGGCCATTCTAACGAGTCAGGTGATATTTCATTGTGGTTTTGGCTTGCATTTCCTGATGATTAGTGATGGTGGGCACACCTTCATACACCTATTGGCATTTGTATGTTTTCTTTGGAGAAATGTCTGTTCAGGCTTTTTGTTTATTTGAACCAAGGCACCACCCTATACAACATAACAAATGTGCCAAAATGGAATCAGAACTGCTCTGCCTAGTACACAGACACAAGGAGGTTGCCAAAATCAGGAGACAAAGAAATATGGTCCAAACGAAGGAACAGAACAGAACCCCAGAAAAAGAACCAAGCGATGTGGAGATAGCCAACCTATCAGATGCTGACTGAGTTCAAAACACTATTGGTCAGAATGCTCAAAGATCTCATTGACTATGGCAAAAGCATAAGGGAAGAAATGAAGGCTCTGCTAAGGGAAAAAAAGAAAAATCCACAGGAAACGAACAGTGAATGGAAGGAAGCTGGGATTCAAATTAACGATTTGGAACATAAGGAAGAAATAAACATTCAAGTAGAACAAAATGAAGAAACAAGAATTCACAAAAGTGAGGAGAGTTTAAGACTCTGGGACATCTCCAAAAGGGTCAAGATCCAAATCATAGGGGTGCCAGAAGGAGAAGAGGAAGAGCAAGATATTAAAACTTATTTGAAAAAAATAATGAAAGAAAACTTCCCTAATTTGTCAAAAGAGATAGATATACAAATCCAGGAAGCACAGAGAGTTCCAAACAAGTGGGACCCAAAGAGGTCCACACCAAGACATATAATAATTAAAATGCAAAAGTTTAAAGATAAAGAGAGAATTTTAAAAGCAGTATGAGAAATGCAGAGTTACCTACAAAGGAGTTCCCATAAGACTATCCCCTGATCTCTCAAAAGAAACTTTGCAGGCAAAAAGGGACTGTCAAGAAGTATTCAAAGTGATGAAAAGCAAGGACCTAAACCAAGACTACTCTACCAGTAAAGCTATCATTTAGAATTGAAGGGAAGATAAAGTGCTTCCCAGGCAAGGTAAAGCTAAAGGAGTTCATCATCACCAAGCCCTTACTATATGAAATGTTAAAGGGACTTATTTAGAAAAAAGAAGATCAAAACTATGAATATTAAAATGACAACAAACTCACAACCATCAATAACTGAATCTAAAAAACAAAAACAAAAACAAGCTAAGCAAACACTGAGAACAGGAACAGAATGATAGATATGGAGATCACATGGAGGGTTATCAGCAGGGAAAGTGGGGGATGGTGGAGAATGGGTGGAAAGGTACAGGGATTAAGAAGCATAATTGGTAGGTACAGAATAGACAGGGCGCTGTTAAGAACGGTATAGGCAAGGGAGAAGCCAAAGAACTTTTATGTATAACCCATGGACATGAGTGATCATTTACTAACTATTTATTGATTCCTTAAATACTTTAAATATTAACCTCTTATCAGATAGAGGGTTTGCTAATATTCTCTACTACTCTGTAGGTAGCCCCTTCATTTTGTTGATTGTTTTCTTTGCTGTGCAGAAGCGTTTTAGTTTGATGTAATCCCACTTATTAATTTTTGCTCCTATTGCCTGTGTTATATCCAAAAATCATTGCCAAGACCAATGTCAAGGAGTTTTTCCCTTATGATTTCTTCTAGGAGTTTTATGGTCCTAGGTCTTATGTTTTAATCTTTTATGTGTGCTTTTCAAAATCTATTAAGATTATCATATAATTTTTATCCTTTATTCTGTTAATGTGATGTATCAAATTTATTGATTGCATATATTGAACTATCCGTGCATCCCAGGGATAAATTCCACTTGCTCATGGAGCATATTTCTTTCAGGGTGCTGTTGAATTTAGTGTGCTAGTATTTTGTTGAGTATTTTGCTTCCATGTTTATCAAGGGTATTGACCCATATATACATGCATATTTTTTTTCTTGTAGTGTACTGACCTGGCTTTACTATTGGGGTAATGCCTTGTGAAATGAGTTTTGAATCACTCCCTTCTTTGCCTTTTTTTTTTGGAAGACTTTGATAAGGATTGGTATTAATTCTTATTTAAATGTTTGATAACCAACCTGAGATGAGAACATATTTTTAGAGGCCCAAGAGTCCAATGAGAGGTTCCAGCAACCCCATATGGCAAAAAAAAAAAAAAAAAAATCTGAGGGAAAAAAGTGAAAGGATTATGCAAAGGAAAAAAGAAAAACCTCATGGACACAAAAAATTTTTAAGAAAGAAAAAACATCTGAGAATATACACATTGAAGAAGGTAAGAACAGTTTCGCGTTACTCACATTACCACCCCCCCACCCCGAACAGCACAGTTTAGATCTTGGTGCCATCCACAGGCTGTTTGCTGTGAGCCCCCTCTCCTCTCCTCTGCTCCTGACTACCCCCAGGCAACAGCCGTGTCCATTTTCTCCATGTTCTGCGTGGGGTGAGACGGAAGTGAGCCTCTTTGGCAGGGTTCCACAAGGCTGGGGAATCTATTCCCAAAGTTGCTCACTTTGCTGTGACGTCCCCTGTGGGATAAAGAAATCAGGAGCTGAAGGGGTCGCTCTCGGCACTGAACAGCACTGTTTAGGCGGAGGAGTAAGGTGAGTAAAGCAACTGTTCTTACCTTCTTCAGTGTGTCTATGCTCAGATTTTTTTCTTTTTCTTTTCTGTGTTTATAGGTTCTTTTTCTTTGCTTAAACCCTTCACATTTTCACTTAGATTTTTTGCTGAATGGGGTTGCTGGAATCTCTCATTGGACTTGTGGCTTCTAAAAATATGTTCTCATCTTGGGGTGGTTATTAAAATCACTGCCTCTGGTGGTTCGAGGACTAGAATCTCCTATTTTGCCATCTTACTGACTTTATTATATATTCATTGTTGAATGAATAAAGTTTATGTTTAATTTTTGGTAGTTTCTCTCCATATTGTTTTAATTATTTTTGCATATGTAAAACATTAATATGGTTCAAAATATCAAGACTATACAAAAAATATTGAGAAAAATTTTCACTCCCTCTTCATCCTTTTATCATGTTCCCATCTCCTCTCCATCCCTGCCAATACACACTAGTAATTGATTTTATTGATTTTTGGTTTCCTTCTTTTTGAAGAACAAGTATATATTTTTTGTCTATCTTAAACAAAAGGCAGGAAATTTTCTATATTTTATACAAATTTATATACTGTATATTCTTTTCCCTACTGAATATCATAGCAAATTTCTTTCTGTAAGTTCATAGAGATCTTTTCTTATTCCTCTTTACATTTTGTGGATTTATCATGGTCTATTTGATAATTTCCTGTATATGAGCATTTTAGATAGTTCCATATTTCACAATTACTGGTAGGGCCACAGTAAAATAACTTTTATATATGTATTTCTGTAATGTTAGAAGTATGTCTTTCAGGGAAAATTCCTAGAAGTGTGATTGCCATATTGAAGGGTAGGTGCACTTGTAGTTTTCCGGGATATTGTTAAACTTCCCTTCCCATGCCCCATTGCACCATTCTGCCTTTGCAGAAGTAATGTAGTAGAATGTCCATTTCCCCATAGCCTTTCCAACAGAATATGTTGCCATGTTTTTGAGTTTTTTACTCTGATAGGTGAGAAATGTTTCATGTAGTTTTATATAAGAGCTTGAATATGTTTTCATATGTCTATGAGCTACTTAAATTTTTTTTCTCAATTGTCTACTATATTTTGCCCATTTTTCTATCAGGTTTTTGGGTTTTTCTTTTTCTTCATTTTAAAAGTTCTCTATTTATTATCGACATTACCTCCTTTCCCATTTTATGTATTGTAAATATTTTTTCCTGGTTTTTACTCGTCTTTTGATTTTGCTTATGGTATTTTATTGTTTGTATTTGTATTTAATCTGATTTTAAGCCATAGTTAGAGAGCTTTTTTCCACTTGCTTTCTTCTAGTGTATGATAGTTTCATTTCTTATATAAGATCTCTGATTCATTGGAATTTATTTTTGTATATGATATGAGATAAAGATTCTAGTTTATCTTTTTCCAAATTGATATTCCATACTACTAAAATCATTTATTAAAATGTATATCTATACACATAATTTGAGATGTTACCTATATTATATAGTAATTGACCATATGTATTTCAGTCTACTTCTGGACTTTCTGTTTTACCTGTCTAAATATTCATGTACCAGTGTCTTCCTGTTTTATTTATGGTATGTTTAATATCTCATGTCTCCATCCCAGATAGCTCTTTTTTTCTGTTGTTTTTGTGGTTCTTCTTGCATGTTATTTAAAAACAAATGTTTTAATTAAAAGTTAAAGAAATATCTTTTTGTGATAAAGCAAATCAATCACAATGTTACAAATGCATTTTTCTATCTTAAAAAAGGTCTTCATGTAGAATTATTAAAAAACAACAACCAAGTAGTTCCTATGGCAATTTTAAATGTATTAAAAAAGACACCCCTGCCCTGATTGGTGTGGCTCAGTTGGGCATCACCCTGCAAAGAAAAAGGTCATCAGTTGATTCCTGGTCAGGGTACGTGCACCTAGGTTGTGAGTTTGGTCTGGGTCGTGACATGTACCAGAGACAACCAACCAATGTTTCTCTCTCACGTCAATGTTTCTCTCCCTCTTTCTCCCCATGCCCCCCACAAAATAAATAAATAAATAAATAAATAAATAAATATTTTTAAAAAGACACCCTTTCATAAAAACTTTACTGTCATTTGATGGCAAACTATTATGATATCTTGCTTTTTGGATGTTACTTTATTATTTAAATGAATATGCAAATATATGATCTCTGTCATGTGACTAATTCCCCCTGAGGTTGTGAAGTCCTCAACACCCACAGTCATACAGGGCTGTCCTGTGTCATGGTGCTTAAAACAGATTTGCAGTAGGGTAATGACATGAGCAATAATAAAAGTGTCATTTTCACCGGAAGGTGACAAGCCCAAACACTAGAAGTAGGTAGATTGTTCTGCAGTTTTCTGTTTAAGCATTTCCATGAACTAATCTATATTCTCTTTTATGACATAATCTTTATATCTTTGCAAGAGAAGGTCAGTTTATACTCTCTTCAGTGCGTACACACAGGTACACAATTCCATTTGTTTTAAGAAATCCCAGTAGGCTTTTCAATTCTTTTGTGCCTCTTTCTCTGCTGAAGTGCAGCTGCCCCAGCTATGGAAGACAGCAGCCAACTGGCACAAAGCAGGAGGTACAACAGTTGGCAGAAAGGAAATTTTGTTAATGACACCAACAATGTGAGTCAATTTTCTTGTGAAAAACTGCATGATTAAATTAATGATGGAGAAATAGCAAACTTTCCTTTCAGCCATCTCTAAACATTTAGGGTAGTCTTTCTCACACATAATTTTTCAATATCAGTAACATTGTTTTGTTGTTGAAAAGAAGGGAGTAGCGGAAACAATCCACTAACAAAAGGTATAAGCTATAAACATTGTTTGCCAAGCTTTTTTGTGTTTATGAATGTAAACTATTGCCATTTGCAGTGCCAGGTTAGCGATTAAGGATTTCGCTGGGTTTATGGGAAGTTTTCCACACTCATGATTTTGGGTAAAGTTTTAAAGTACCGTGTTTGAGAGCCTCAGATTGGCGTAGCTACCAGCGCATGTTTCCTTCGTCCATCATAAGTTCTATGGAAGGAGTTAAGGAATCATAATACAGGTGTGCTCACTGATGCATTGTTTGGATAAGCTCCTGTGAGCTTATATAAGGCAATTAACAGGAGACAGTCTTTCGTAGCGGTAGGAGGCATAGAGTTTGTTGTCAGATGGACCTGGTCCGTGTTTTGGCTTTGATGAATTATTTAAACAAATTAATAATAAACTAACTCCTATAGACATTAAGTTTCTCATGAATAAAAATAGGATATGGATATAAGAATAATACAGCTGTGTTGTGAGGGTTAGAGTAGGGGTTGCTTTGCATTCTGCTAGCTATTATGTTCATTGAGTAAGGTAGGCTGGGAAGTCCTTCCCAGTTTGCTACTTACAAATGGTAACTGGCCAAAAAAATTAGGAGAAGAAGAGTAAGGTAATGGAGCAATGCATTTATTCTAAGTCTATATGTCATCTCAATTCCACAGAGGAAACAAGAGTCTAAAATCTAGTATTCAGTTACTTAATTGTCTGGACAAAATGAAACCATAGGTTTTCAAGATATCTTAGGAGAGTGATGCTGTGTCTTCCCACAAGGAGCCATTTATCTTGTAAAACAAGTCTCATATGATGTTTGTGGTACAGGAAAAAAAGCAGTGAGCTACTGTAGAGGCATTAAGAGTCAATAAAAATTATGTCAAAAATATCTATAGTTGATAAAGCCATTTTCCTCAGAGGAGGTGCTGTCCAACAGAAATTTCAGTGATAATGGAAGTGTTCTATTTCTGGGTGGCCCAGTACAGCAGCCGCTAGCCACATGAGGCTGTGGCGTACTTTACAGGTATCTAGTGAGGGAGAAACTGAAGTTTTAGTGTTTTTTTAAAATGTTAGTTACTTTAAATAGCCAAGTGTGACTAGTGGTTATTGTACTGGGAAGCACAGCTTTATGGCGTCAAGGCTGTAATTGGAAGTGTAAATTATTCTAAAAGGAGAGCATTCCCTCATTCAACAATTTTTAAAGATCAATGATATACAGTGTACCAAGATGATTTTTTGCTAGGTAGTGTTTGTGTAAATCTGCAGTGTAATTCTTGAGACATGGTTCATCCTTACTGAATAAGTCATAGCTCTGTAAATTTGTTGTTTGGATGCGCTGTACAGTTCAACAGGACTGAACACTCACCTGATGAGGGCAACTTGGCTGTGAAAACTTCATTCTCCCTGCATCAACCTCCCCCCACCTCCAAGAGCTGTTATAAACACTGGAAAAAAATTGTGCACCATCTGTAGCTGCAGATGGGGATTTGTGGACGGTGTACAAGTTGCAGTCATGGAATCAGCAGAGATGCCCAAAATATGTCATCCAAATTGACCAGTCAGAGTGGTGAGGAGAGTATTATCTTGTTTGGATACTCGGTCTCACAAACCTACCAGGGTGAATGGGCCCCTCATGGGGTCACAGGCTCATGCTTCTTCCTCATTCTCTGGTCACGCCACTGCTTTAACTTCCAGCAGGTCAGACTCAGAGACTCAGGGACGTTGTCCCTGCACGACTATACGAAGTTCCACAAAATGATTGCTGTTGACCTTTTCTACAGTTTGACTTTTGCTGCACAAAATAAGTTGTGAGCAAGTAATCTTTTGACTTTTTTGATACTATGAGTACTGTGGGCAATGGGTTATGCTGCTTTGAGTATGTTGGTGAAGTAAGTTTTATTTTTTTATTCACCATTCTTGAGGTTTTGTGTGTATGTGTATGTGTGCAGCCTCTAATATACATCATTTTGCCATGTCACGCTTAGAAATCACACTGAGGCTAGTATATTAAACTGAATTTGCTGAGCCTGCTTCAGTTGAATAGACAGATCATGAGGGCCATTTAAGGAAACTCAAGTTAATTGTAAAGCCAACAGTCCCTTTCTCTCAGCCATAGAAATTTATACTTCTCTAAGATGCCTTAGTTTAATAGATTGATGTATCACATTTGGTTAAGATGCATTGCAATGATATCGCAGTAGGGCCAGTTTGAGCCCATGAATCTGGTAGAATGATCCAACAGAGAACGCCACTGTGGAAGGAGATAAACCAGATCACCATTAGCCTCGGTATTTATTTGAGAATGCTGTGTTTGAAGGAGCATTTTAACTTGGAGAAAGATGTGGAATGTTTTACAAGACTTTAGCAGGCCGGCGGCTGCTGGCAGAAGCTCGCCCAGTTTCTGGGATAGCTGGTTAAGGACAGTTTTCAGAGAAATTAGAATTTGTTCTGCGGATGAGCAGTGATTGTTGGGCAATTTGGATTTTATCAGAGGGCTGGAGAGGAACAGTTAGCTGCTAAGCTCGTGTTCAAGAGGGTGGGGACGAACCGCTGCAGGGGACGAGGACATGCAAGGACCGTGGGGGGAAGTTTGCAGCCCTTCAGCAGCTTTCAACAAGTTATGGAATTAAATGGTTTAATAGCGTTTTTTAGTGTTTGTCAAGAAAGCAAAGTTAGGCTAACAGAGCCGTAGTTCCATGGGTCTTTGTGGGCTGAGGAAATATATGTTCTTTAGTGGCATCTAAACAAAGCACTTTGCGGGGCATAGCAGCCGTGGCCGTGGCAGGTAGCTACTCCTGCCTCTAGGAAGGAGCTTAATCACAGGATCCTTGGGTTCCTGCTGGCTCCCCTGTGCTGCTGGAGAAGGAGAGCCTGGTCTGAAAGGAGAGTTAGGAGAAGCAAACGACATGGTCCAGTGCCTCCCAGGCTCGCATAGAGGGTACAATCCGGTCAGTTCATCTCGCTCGGCAGTGAACTTGGCAGTGCAGCTCTGCACTGTGCTGGGCCAAGTGTCAGTGCCCAGGTGTGTGAGTCTGATTCAGGGGAGTGTCAGCCAGCTTTGCGGCTGCAAAGCCCACCCATGTGCCCCAGCCCAACTTCACCAGTAATGCAATTGACATTTTGATCTCCATCTGTCTGAATTATGCATCTATTTCTCTGTTAGTTCCAAACTCAGGAGGAGGGACAGGGTGATTTCGTTATTGACCTGCCAGATCTCTACAGGCCTTGGTATTCTTCGATGAGTCTTCAATAATACTGTTGTTACATGGAGAAAAGTAAATGGGTGTGATTAGGCCACTATCTGAATTAATTTCAAACTAAATAATAATAGTGATACTAATTACTGTTATTAATTGAACACTTAATATGTGCTAGATAATGGCCTAAGTGTTTTACGTATGTTATCTCAGTTCTTATAACACATGTACTATCTCTATATGGTGGTCCCATCTTTTCAGGTGAAGAGACTGAGGTTTAGGGAGAGTGAGTAGCTTGCTCAGGGTGACACCGATATAAGTGTCACTAATGCCACACAGTTTCTCACGTGCTTGAGCCCTGCACCTGTCTCCTTGGGCTGGGCTGACCCCCACTCTCAGTGTTCCCTGGAGGATAATGCGAATGGCCACTCTAGCGTGTGGCCTGGAAACTGCCTTAACCTTTCCTCTGTTCCCCCTGTACTGCTTTCGTCTGTTCTGGCTCCAGAGCCGGACTTGGGCAGATGGCTCTTACCCTACTCTGTTTTGATGAGCCTCTGAACTCTGCTTGTCTCTTTTCATACCTTGGCTTTCCCGTGCAGTATTTTACTTTGATCATATCCTTGGCTTTGTGGTCCAACTTACCTTGGTTATAAATATCAGCTACAATTTTAGTTCCTTAGAATTTAATTTCTGTCTCTCTTCCAACAAGAGGAATGTAATTCAGGGGGACTGAAAAGGGGACTTAGAGAGTAAGCTTTTATGTATGCAATGTTCAAAATAACTATGCAGTCCTGTGGTTAGAAAAGAATTATTCCTCTGAAATCGCCTTTCACTATTTGGTTTACACAAAGCAATAGCCGTTTGCCTTTTGCATAAAAATGCCTAACAGATGATTGCAAGTTGCTGTGGGTGAACAGGCAAGGGTAGTCAGAGTGAGGCTGAGATATCTGGGCTCAGACTGAGGTGCTGGGAGGGTGTATAGGATACCAGAAACCCAAATCAGGGTATAAGCAGGTGAGACACTATTTGATGAGTCCCCTAGAGAAGCTAGTTTCACATGGGAAATGTAAGGACAAAGCTTGGGAAAATGTGAAGTCGAAGCCAGCAGGGACACACAAAGAGGAAGATTTGGGGAGATGGGAAGGGCCTAAGGACACTTGAAATCCAAGGCCATTTTGTCTTGAAGACCCAGCCTTCTCACTGTGGAGCCTGACAGCCATGTCTTGCATACTGGACTCACTGAATTTTAATCCATTTTGCTCATCTGGTCAATCAATGAATATTTATTGAGCCTTTATTATGTGTACATCACTTGCAGGAAGTAGATGATATAGCAGTGAACAAACTTGATATGCTAGTGAGGGAAACACAGACTAGTAGTCAGAATACAATGTGGGAACTGCTTTTCTAGGGTCTTGCAAGAATATCAAGGAGGGAGGGACATCAAACCAGCTGTCCTGCAGAGGTCAAGGAAAGCTTCCTGTAGGTAGTCTTAGATTTGCAGGATGAGTAAGAGTCAGCAAAGTTCAGGGAGAGGAGTAAGAATATTCTAGGTAACGTGTTCGAGAGCCCAAGGGCGAACGGGCATAGCACACTGAAATTACCTAGGGATGCTCAGCATAGCCTGATCACAGAGCGTGATGTGGGGATCATTGGGGACTGGCTTTGGAGAGGACAGCAGGGGGCAGGTCAGCTAGGGCTTGCGGCTCATGTTAAGGGCTCTGGAAGCTACTGACGATTATCAGCAGGAGAGCATCTTGGTCACTTGTTTGTTCTAGAAATTGCTGCGGCTGCTCAGAGACCAGAGTGGAGGACTTTAAGCTGAGCCACTGGGAAACCAGTGTGCAGACTGTGGAATAATCAAGGTGCGATGTAACAGTGCTTTGAATTGGGGTAGTAGCTGTGTGACTAGAGAAGTGAATGAACTACAGGCACCTTAGAAGGTGAGACCTGCAGGGTTCCATTGCTCACTGGTGCAGGAGCTGTGGGCGGGGGCCAAGGAAGCATTAAGAATGACTCCTAGGGTCGTTCTTGGGCACCTGGGTGGGTGGTAGGGGTCATTGTCTGAGATAGGGGGCATGAGAGCAAAACCAGGTTTCTAGGGGACTCTGATGACTAAGATTTCTAAACTCGTTATGATTTTCTGCTGTTTCAAAAAGAGCAGTGCAGCAATCAGTTTTCTTTATTGCCTAGGGAAAGCTGAGCTTGTGTTTTTCATTTGATTACCTTGAACATTCCTCTTCCAAGAAGAAAGGCCCCTTTCAAACATGAGAGAAACAAAAATGCTGCAAACAAATTTCGTTTTACCGTGATAAGACGAGGATTGTTCAGTGTTCATTCGTTGTACCATGGGTGCTTATGTAATAGCACTTAACAGGAAGTATGCTTCTGGCCATTTTGTCTCTCATTCTTATTTTTTTCCTTTTTTTTTTTATTGTTGTTCAAGTACGGTTGTCTCCATTTTCCCACCACCACTTTCCCCTGCCCCACCCACCCCCATCTCCTACCCTCTCCTCTTTAGCTTCTTCCATGGGTCCTTTATACATGTTCCTTGATGACCCTCCTCCTTCTTTCCCCTGATACCCTCCTTCCTTCTCCCCTCTGGTTACTGTCAGTTTGTTCTTTATTTCAATACCACTGGTTATGTTTTGCTTGCTTGTTTGTTTTGTTGATTAGGTTCCACTTACAGGTGAGATCATATGGTATTTGTCTTTCACCATCTGGCTTATTTCACTTAGCAGAATGCTCTCCAGTTCCAACTATGCTGTTGCAAAGGATAGTAGCTCTTTCTTTCTTTCTGCTGCATAGTATTCTATTGTATAAATGTACCATAGTTTTTTGATCCACTCATTTATTGTTGGACACTTAAGCTGCTTCCAGTACTTGGCTAGTCTCTCATTCTTAAATAGGCACATCTGTCATGGAAACTCACAATGAAAAATTTTCAGCAAGAAGATAGGAGAGCATGCAGCGGGGCCATATTTCCCTTTGCTACACTCTCTGACCTCCCTGATGCTGGCCTGGCCCCAGCATTCAAATATGTTTGTAAACAGCAGATAGCATTACACACAGCAGTGTACTAGCAAATGTTAAAACAACTGGATCTCCACAAAAAGAAAACCAAACAAAAAAGTACAACACAAGACTTGATTTGTAGCATTTGCTGATTTCTGTGGTGTCAACATTCTCACAGTGGCCAATTTCAAGCTTCCAGACTGACTCAGTGACCACAGAGGGGGGAAGACAGGCACAAAACCAGCTCTTGACCGCTGGTGGGGGCCAGCTCCAGCCCACCTGCACCCTCTTCACATTTCTGCACATATTTTAGTCACCTTCAACCAGGTATAGTAGTATCTTGTACGAGGTGTTAGGTTTTGTTTAGTTTTGACAAAAGAAATACATTTTGTTATATTTGCTACCACATATGTTGGGAGTGGTCTCAGACAGGTGGAAGGTACTTCTAAGAAAGTGTATGTGAGATCAAGGAGAACAGAAGTTGTGGAAGGAAAAAGGACTGAAAGAAGAGAGAGAAATGATAATTATCGAGAGGCAAGAGGTACTCTAATTTTTTTCTTGATTTTGTGCTTAGTGCCTTGCATTGCACCGGGGGTGGGTGCAAGGGGTGCGCGTGCCGTTCCCCATGGGGCTCACCGTTGTGGGCTGTGCAGGGCCATTGGCCAGGTACTCCGCTGAGAGCCCCTGGGGCTGCTGCTAGAGCCCTGTTCTCTGCACGTTACACGTGGCGGTGCCCAGGGCACAGGGCGTTTGTAGGAACCACTAATTAGTAACAATTGTCGAGGACTCAAAATCAGTGTCACTGTTTTTTGTTTGTTATGTTTTATTTATTTTATTTTATTTTTATTGTCGTATAATTGACATACAACAATCAGTGTTTTTTGGTTTTCAGGTTTTAACTTCTAAAATTCCAAGGTGTGTAGAATTTTCAATCAGGCTTTTTCACTATGGGTATTAAAGTTTTGAATCACTTGAAGAACTACAAACCATCCCAAGCCAATCCACACAGCCCAAAGAGAAAACAAAAGTATAAAACATTTTTAACTTAAAGTGTGTTCAGGAAATAATTTTTAATTCTTATATTTAAGTTAAAAATCTAAAAAAGCTACGAGTTAAAGGCTACTACGTAAACAGTTTTAGGAACTGAATGGCTTTTTGAAATAAGCTTCAGTTTAGGATAATATTTAGAGTGTTACACACATGTTTTTCCAGCAGCAATCCACATACAGCCCGCCCAAAGCAATCAGGCTGGAAACTATAAAAACATCCTTTAAATAAAAGAATTCCAGAAGACTTTTTTGTCAGTGCAATTTAAAATACACACAAAAAAAGGCAGAAAATAGTTATTTGCTTAATAATATATATATTTTGTGCCTGCATAGTCTATGCATTATTTTTAAAAAGTCTCTTTTATAGCCTAAATTTCCTAGATAAGAGTTCTTGCCTGTTCAAGGTTTATGTATTTGAGCCATGAGTGCCTGTCTCTAAATATAATACATAAATGGATGCGAAGCATAAATATACTCAGGGGAGATAGATCAGGATTGATAAAACAACACACTGAAGAGAAGAGGAAAGTCGCGATTTCCCCCTGCTTCCTCTCTCCTCGCCCCTCCCCCCCTTCCTCCTGCTCTTTCCCCCAGCACCTCTCACCCTCACCACCGATCCTGCCCTGCCCAATAAAGCCTCCGCACCTTCCTGCTTGTAATTTGTCGCTAATCAGCTGTCACTGTCATAGCCATGATGAGAGGTTCATCTCTGGCTGAGGGTAATGGCCTTAAAAGTCACAGAGTCAATGTCAATGGGATCGCTCCAATTCAATCACTGAGCTGAATGAGGGATGGCACCTGCTGACATTAGCACTCATTTTGAGCTCAAGCATCTGGGCCCCAGTAAATAACCATCAGTGCGTGGGTCTGGGGGACAGGTCATTAGCCCCACGAAAAATAAATATCGCTTCCCTTGATGGCTGCGAGTAATTTAGCTCAGACGAGGAAATTTCACCCTAGATTAAGTATGATGAGCCAATATCAGTCAGAGGAGGCCAAACAGTGAGAGCTTGATGAGATAGAGGGAAATTTATATTCAGCTGGCTTCATGTGAGATGAGCTCAGAGAAACGACTTACCCGTCCGGCCCATCTTCATGTGCACACTCAGTGGTGGGCTTGCCTCAGTGCTTGCCTTTTCTGGTTTCCTTGTTTTTTGGTGGGGAGGGCTTGTAATGGAGATTGGAAGCTAGACTAGGGTGAAGAAGGAGGGCAGGGTTCAAAATTTTCCCACTTTGCTTTTGTGATTTTGTCCTCTGGCGTGTAATGTCACAGCTTAGCCTGTGTGCCAGCACTTGGCTGGTGGAAGGGCTTTACCATGCCTGCCGGCTTTCGCATGCAGACCTCCCCTCCTGAGAGAGCAGACCGAGCTTTAATTGTTTTAGAGGCCCTGGAGGCTCATTTCCAATGCTAGTAAATGGGTTGGAGAGGGAAGTAAGGTAGGGCTGGGTCCCTCCTTTTTGATTCTTGGAAAGGAAGAGCCACCACCTTCAATTCACAAGAACATCTTTTTATTTGTTCCACTGATGTGATCCATCAAATCCGGAAGGGTTATTAATAGAAGGTCTTTATGAGAAGCAGTTTAGCTCACTTTAGAATCATATTTTATATCTGTAGGGATCTGCCCTCGGCCCACCCTCTCCCTCATTGAACTAGATATATCTCGAAGCTGGGAGGATCAGTTTCCCAAGCAGACACTTACACGAGAAACTGGAGACAATATTCCTTTTGCCGTCCCTTTGATAACACTCTTTGAAAGTGGTTTCAATAGGCATATATCAGTCACTAAAACATTTTTTAAGTTATATGCACACCTGATAATCAGCCAAAAAATTCTGTAGTATTTTTAAAAACTAAGATTTTGTTACCTGGTTCATGTATCTGAGTTTTGTTCTTATTCAGAAAACAGTTTCGCTATTGAGAAGTGGGCCACACTGGCAGCAGCCAGGGTGACCTGGAGGATGCGGTTATTGCAAAAGGAGACTCGGGCAGAGGCACACAGTGCAGGCGGAGAGCTCTCACCTGGGTGGGAGACAGGCTTAGTCTATAGCTCTGTGACACCTCTCACTTTCACAAGAGTTAAAGAAATATTTCTTGGTTGAATTCATAAAGACCTGCTGTGATAACTAAATGCGCTTCACATGCCAACTCATAGCAACTTGTTTACTTAGAACAGTGATCACAATTGTAAATGTGAAGATACGTGGGTAGCTATTTGTTCTTGACCTACAGTAAGTGCTCAATGAGTATTTCAATGAAAGTTAAACAAGTATGTGCCTTCATTCTCCTGTTCTAGACTAAATTCTACAGAGACAGAAACTGACTATCTGCTGCATCTCTGACTACTCTTTTCCTAGGCCTCGCTCAGGGAATGCCACACAGTAGGTGCTCAATAAATACAATCACGCCCTGGTACTCATTGGCTTCAGAACTTGTCAAACCCTGTTATCATTGCATTTTGATGAGAAAAACAAATGTTTCAGCACTGAGCGCTTGCTTGGGATTTGTTGCACCTGCTAGAACTTGTAAGAGTCACGACGCCACCCCACTAGAGAAAATGCTTCCTCACTTGTTCCTTACTTGCTTCTCGGCACCCTTCCTTCGCGATGCAACAAGGGTTGAGGTGTCGGTCTCAGGGCAGCTCCCGGACAGTGCAGAACCCCCCACACAGTCATCGTTACTGTCTTGTATTTCTGCGCATTTTAAGTGCTAATCATGGGTCACAAAAAGGTTAAGAATGATACCACTAAGCCTAAAACGCAGTTGATAAGCACCACGATCAAAAAGAGAAAAGATGGTGTAGCTAAGTCTGAGAGTGGTGTATGTGTGACATACACTATGATCAGGATGCTGAGAATGACGAATTCGAGGACAGTGAGAAAAACGGAAGAGATTAAAGCAGCAAGTGTTGCTACATGTGTAAAGGCTGTGAGTAAGCAGCACTCACAGATATTGGAAGAAGCTGAAAAACTGCATTACGTCTGGATTAATGAAAAACAATTAGCAGGTGACAGCATTTCTGAGACAATAATTTGCAAGAAAGCTAGGCAATTGCCTGCTGATCTGTTAAAAGACAAGCCTGGAACATGTGGTGAGAGCACTAAAGTGTTTAAAGCCAGTCATGGATGGTTCGATAAATTTAAAACTAGAACTGGCATTTCTAGTACAGTGAGGCATGGAGAGGCAACCAGTGCCAACACAGAAGCTTCCGAAAGCTATGTCACTGAGTTTAGCGAGTATGTAGAGGCTGAGGGCTTTGTCCCCCAACAAGTGTTTAACTGGGATGAGATTGGTTTGTTCTGGAAGAAATGCCTCACAGAACCTATCTCACTCAAGAGGAGAAGGCATTGCCAGGGCACAAGCCAATGAAGAACAGGTTAGCTCTGCCATTGTGTTGGAATGCTACTGGAGGGTTAAAACTTAAACCTCTACTAATGTATCACAGTAAAAACCTGTGAGTTTTCAAGAGAGAGAATATGATAAAAAGCAAGTGAAATGGGGTGTGGAGGGCCAATATTAAAGCTTGGGTGATGAGGCAGTTCTTTGTAGAGTGGATGAGCAAAGTATTTTGGCCCCTGGGTGAAAAAATATTTGCAGGGAAACAAACTATCTCTGAGGGCTTCGCTAATTACAGACACTGCTCCTGCTCACCGCCCCTCCCCCACAGGCTTGGAGGATGACTCACTGGAGGAGTTGTTTCATAGCTGTGACGCTCTTGCCCCCTACGACAGCTCCTCTGCTCCAGCCCCTGTACCAGCAGTTCATTTCCAACTTCGAAAACTCTATACGAAGGTCGTTTTCCAGAGATGCCAGAGGCATTTTGAAGTAACCTGAGGTACACAGTCGACAGTCAGAGAATTCTGGAAGGACTGTTTTAATATCCTCCCCTGTGTTACTCTCATAAATGAGGCCTGGCGTGAAGTCTCTTACAAGATAATGAACTCTGCCTGGACGAAAATTGTGGCCAGAAGCCATAACTCCAAGGGACTTCGAAGGCTTTGAGGATGACTCTGGTAGCCCAGTAGTGGAGCCTGTTGTGTCTCTGGGCAAGCCCATGGGTCTGGAGGCCAGTGACGAAGATGTGGGAGAGTTAGCAGAGGAGCACAGAGCAGAGCTCAGCCCCGAGGAGCTGCAGGAACTTCTAAAGGAGCAGCAACGGACAGTGGCTGAGGAAATTTCTTCAGGTGAGGAGGAGGGAGGGCAGGAAGCATCTACTGCACTGATGAAAGAAGTGTGCTGTAAATGGGTTGAAGTTTAAAACTTTGTGGAAAAATTTCACTCAGACAAAGCTCTAAAAAACCTAAATGTGGACCTGTTTAATGAACAGTGTCACACTTTAGAAACATTTTGAGACAGATGAAATACGTTTCTCTTGGTAGGTTCTTAGTGAAACTTCCTAAATCTGAGTCTTCGAGAGTGTTTAGTGAAGCCAATAGACAGAAAACATAAGAAACCCCTGAGAAATTGTCTAAAATTGCCTTGGAAGCAATTAACCCCTCTCCTCTTCCTCCTCTACCTCACCACCATCCCATTATGTCAGGAATTCTTCTCGGTATAGGTATAGTGAAATTAAATTTTATTCTATTTTTATGTAATCAATTGCTTTTTTAAATCCATGTCTTTTTAGTTTTAAGGTTCTGTATTATGAAAGAACCTCATTACTTAATATTAGCCCAGTAAAATGTGAAAGTTCTGGGGAACTTTCATGAATTATTTCTAATTACATTATTTCTTATGAGAAAGCTTTGTTTGGTCTTCATTGGTTTTGGCACTTGTCACGAGTTCCAGAACAAATTAATGATGAGTACGGAGGTACCACTGTATTTGACAAATGAATGAATAAGTGAATCTTTTTGTTGAGTGAGCACTTCTTATATGTCAGACAATGTATAAGGGACTAAAACATATATATGTATACATATATATATGAAATTAAACATATATATGTTTTATATACCATACATTTTCTGTGTGACAATCTTGCTTCTGTGTTTATCAAAATGTAAAATAAATTAAAGAAAACAGTGCCTTTGTAAAACTAAGGTTCTTACAGAATTCCCATAGGAAAGAAAATGTACTCTTTGTTCTATGGAAATGATTTTATGTTTGAGTCTTACAAGATAAATACCCCCAGAATATGTTCTGGTTGAATATGCAAGACTGTTTAAGTTCTTTGACCCTATAACTGGTAGATTTTTTTCAAAGTGAATTAAGAGTTATAACTTTGTGATATACGTACAGAAGGTATTTTATCAGTTGTACAGTTGAGAGAGGTAGAGGAGCTAGGCACTTGCTCAACATTGAAGATAAAGCTTAAAAAAAAAAAAAGAAAGGGAAAAAAGAGCCCTACCCAGGTCTTTATTACGATACTGCTAAGGGAATGAAGGGGATAGCATACTTGTTAAACCAAGTCTTTCATTTATCCACATAGTACAATATTATCATTGTTGCCTTTAAAATTACCTGTGTGGAAAGAAATGCAAAATCAGAGTTATAAAAATTTGTCTTATTATTGATTTTATTATAGATACTTTTGTATGCGCCATCAAGAAAAGAATTAGTAATCGGCCAATACTTTTTTGGAACCACAGCAGATGAAATTTTCTGTGTTAAGTTAGTTTTAATATGTTAGCTGCGTTTCTGCCAGGGTAAATAAAGAAGCAATTAAAACAATAACCTCCCCCATATTTCCTGTTTCAGTGATCTGAAGTCAAAGAAGATGTTCTCCCTACCAGATCTTCTGATATGAGGAGATCTTATTGATCAGATTGCTTATATTTTTACTTTTGAGAAAAATTAGATGACTCATATTGTATACTTTTGATTATTTAAGAAAAAAATCCAGAAAATTTTTATAATTGGTATTTTTTAAATGTAGAATTAAATATTTCTATAAATTAATAAAAATAAGTCAGTACTAATTTTAGGAATTATTTTCTTGTTAGTGGACAGAATATTTTCATGAAAAATTCTGATTACTAGTGTTTATCTTGAAAATGTTTATCTTATCCTAATATTTTAGAAGATGGATGTGTTTTATATACACGTTTTCTGTACCAAAGTAGAAATTGTTTCAAAATCAAATGCTGCTGTTGTATGACTAGTAGGTTGTCTGTTTGCTCTAATTGTTCTTTATTTAAAGAAACAATGGTCAATTTTTTACTGCCTTTCCATGTAGTTGTGAAATCTATGGAGGCCCGAGGATTTAATTTCTTATATAATCACAAGAGTGAGTTAGCCTCACTTTGGAACTGAAATTACATTTTTCTCATTTGCTTTTTTTCATTTTGAGGTTTTATTGCTAAAAGATAAAAGGTAGTTAAATTTGCTGACAGATATACGTGCAAAAATTGTGACTCGGATTTATTCACTTTGGTATATGGTATGTCTTTTGCAGCTCAGTTATTTGAATGAATTAAAGCCAAGTAAATATTAGGTGTGAGTGAGTGAGGGAGCGTGTGTGCATGTGTGCATGTGTGTGTCGTAGATGGAGGAAGAGGAATGGGAAGTTGTCTCTTCCTTCAAATTCTGAGTACTTTTTGACCAACCTTCCTCTTGGTCACCATATTCCTCTACCCATTTTCAACGGACACAGAAAATTTGGAGGTAAGTGTGAAGAAAAAAAGGAAGAGAAGAATAAAAGTGCATAAGTGAAAGAGGAAATAAGGAAAAGCAGAATTAAATATATTTATATAGATAATAAGTATAAATATATAATACGTTTTAAAAACCCAACAACAAACCAACCTGGTGCAAAGGCTCCTCTCGGGGATGGGATTACTCTATTCCAGAGGTCAAGAAGTGAAATGCCAACCACTTTGCATGCATTATCTGATCTAATCTTCACAATAATAATCTATTATTCTCATATTATATATTTTGAAAAATTGAGGCTCAAAGAAAGTAAATTGTCCAAACTCACACAGTTAACAAAAGGCCTCCTCGTCACACTTGGAACTCAGGTCTTTCTGATTCTAAAGCATATGCATTTACCTATCGCATTTAATAAATGCTTGTTCAATTGAATTGAGTGTATAGAGATTCAAATTTTGGTTTATAATTTTTATTGTATGTGAACACCTATATCGAGAGAATGGATGAAATATGTGATAATGACTTTGGGAAATACATATTTTAGGCTTCATTCTGGAAGGAGAGTTTTTTTGGTTTTGCTGAAAAAGTAGCAGGAAACACTCATTATCTTCTGAGAGTTTGGCAGACAGGTTGGTGCAAATGGTGACTGTAGTAATTTTAAGCCATATGACACAACGCCGCCATGGAGGAGGTGAGCTCCTTTTCCCCTGGTGTTAGACAGTCAGGGCCTCTGTTTTTCTGCTCTTTGAGGAAATGCACACTCTGTTTCTAAAGCCTAAAATTAAAGGATGAGAATGCAGGCGAGCTGTGCTTCCTAGAGTTTAGTAAAATGTGACCATCACTAGGTTATTTAGGGTTTTTGGATTACCCATGCTTCTTGGGCTTCTCCTTCTCATTCCTGCTTTGGGATTTAGGGTATGTCACTTTTATTTCTGAGTAGTCACTATGGAAGGAGGAGAAACATAAGGCTTTGCTAATTGTTAGCAGAAGTTAATAGGAGCAGATAAAGGTCACATTCTGTGGTTAAAATTTTTGGGAAAGTATGTGTATTAAAACATTCCATATTTTTCTCTTCTTTCTTAGCATATAGGCCTGAGAATCCTTTATTTCCTATGATTGAGAATTAGTACTAAATGTTTGTAGGTCTACATTGGTGAGAACACACACACACACGCACATACACACTCACAAAGTAACATCAGCCCTTTGTTTTTCAGACTCACTTTACAGAACAGAGCTTATTAAATTTTCAGAGCCTGTATGTTTTTCCTTAATCAAACGGACAGTGTTGCTGTGACGTGGTGGTGATACGGTGGACCAGACATAGGTCAGAGCAATGACCTAAGTAAATCTGCTGATAATTAGACTAATTTAGGAATTTTAATAGGTTGTAGTAGTAAATGTGTTTCCTAAAAAGTTATATTTTAAGTGTTTTTCAAATAAATCCTTTGAAGGGATTTTTAAAAATTAAAAGTATCCTCCCCATACCAGTTTATAAATACCATAATTTTAAAGGATATTCTCTCTATATACATTCATTTTGGAAGTGCTATTTTCATTTATTTTGAATTTCTTTCACTGGAGCATTCCATAAATATGATGATGAAGAAGAAGATATTAACAGCATTAACATGAGTTTCATCAGCAGTATAGTATTAGTAATAATAAATAGTATTATTAGTAATAATAAATTACTGGTATAAGTTTTTGAAATGACATTTTGGGGTTGTAAAATTTAAGACTATCAGAGGAAAATATTTAAATATGTTTATATTTCTTTTTCTAAATTTGGAGTCTTATTCACATTGTCCCTCCTATTCTGTAATAGCTGGCATTTATTATGATTTGATACCTGCCTGTAAAGTTTGTGCATGAGACACTAATGAACAAACAGTTGACAAAGTCATCATGATAAAGAGGTTGATAATGAACTTATTGCCATTATACAGGTATTGTTTACACTCCACCAGTTGACATATTGAACTTCTTCCCTAATGCATGTTGCTTTCTCTCACCCAGGAACCAGACCAAAGGCAGGCATTGCCAATTAAGCCTGGTGAGGTCCTGTACCTCCTAGCTACAGGCTAACTTACTGTGTCAACTGGAAGAGACATTTTATTAGCAAACTGTTTTGAACATCCAAGTATGCCCAGTAAAGCAAATAGGAAGATGTTAGATTGCTAGAGAAAGTGTTCGCTGTGGTCGGTGTTACTACTGAATGGTTTACGGTAGTATCTTTGAGTCACCTACTTGTCTCTTTTACTTTTCTTTTTAAAGGAAGTTGCAGTGTTGGCAGTAATAGCAAGACTAGGAATTAAAAGAGATAAGAAAGGAAAAAACAATGGCTACTATCAGTTAAAGGACTCAAGAATTTGTGAGAATATTGTAGGCGGGAATTCAAGTTTGTAGAGATTGAAATACTGTGGGAGGGGATTGATAGCATAAAAAAGCTCACATAAATTTCACCAAATTGTGTAATCAGAGATTGTTGCAAAGAGTGGACACTGAGTTTGTGTAAACCTGAAAAAAAGTTTGATTTTACTTTTTGAATCTCTTCATTCTATTGCATTATTTTTCCTGTTTGAAATTTTTATTGACAATGAACCAGGCAGTTCAGATTTGTATCATTGTAATACTGATATAAAGGAAAAGTATGAGATTATAGAATGTAGCATTCATAAGTGAATTGTGTTCCAGTTGTTTTATTGCTAAACATTTTACAGAGTCACAGTCAAAGCAATTGATTAACTAGAGAATGGCTGTGTTTACCCATCTATTTCACAATGTATCTTTTACTTTTTCCTATTTTCCTTAACTTTTTTTTGTAATAGAGTTCTTTTTACAGTTCTTACTAGGATCAGACATAGAAGGCTATTATCCACTCTAGATATCTTTGGCAAGTTAACATTTATTGGATTCTGACTGTAGAGATGGGGTTAAATTCTCCCTTTTATTTTTTATTTTTTATTTTTTTATTTATTCAAAACTTGTCCAATAAACTCTTAGCAGTAAACCTGAGAGGGGTTCATCAGTAGGCTCATTGTTACATATATATGACATCTCTGTTCAGCACAACTTTTTGAACCTAAATCCTTTGATTCAAATAATTTAAATTTAACCAACATTCATTGAGCGCTATTTCTTTCTTTCCTGTTCTTTAGCTTATAAGGCACTTCGTGTGGCACTTTATAGTTTACAAGGAATCTGGAGTCTGCATAGCTCTTTATGGTTCCTAAGGAATTTTCATCCATGTTTTCTCATAGACACTGGTTTATGTGTTCATAGATGAATGTTGCGATTTCTACTCGGAAGATGCTTACATCAAGTTGAAATTGTAAACATAAACACAACGTACTTATTACTCTTTTAAGGAACTTCAAAATAACCGTAAGTAGAGGTTTGAAAAAGATATAATAAAGTGTAAGTACATATAAATTTGGCATTTGCTTAAATAGAAATACCTGACCTCACTTTTAGATATATGGAAAATTTTAACCAAAGTATTTTATATTTTAGAATTTCTACATCAGATGCTTTGTATTAATAATGGAGAAAATAATACCTAACACTTGTAGAGCATGTAATAGTTTATAAGGAGGTTTTAAATCCTGGATTTCATTTTATTCTTGTTAATTTGATAATCTGCTGAGGTTCTTTTCTGTCTGATGATTTGATTATAATTGCTATACAGCAAAAAGAGAAATGGAATCACATTATATTAGATCTTGAAGGAAATATAAAGATAATCTAATATAATGCCTTTACTTTAAAAATGAAGCTGAGGCCAAGGTTAAGTGACTCATCTTAGGTCACATTGTGAGTTAGAACCAAATCTTCTGACATTAAATCAATCATGTTTTCTACCAAGTCATAGTGCTCATGTCCAATACAAGCTTGTGCTGTGGAAGACCCATGGGTTTAGGCATAAATTACCCAGTTTGACTCTGTTCCACTCAGACGCCCTGCTGACTGCCTGCTCCCTCTTTCCTCCTTGCTTCTCTCCTTCTTTCTTTCTGCTTCTCTCTGTTCTTTTTGTCTTCTGTTTAGATGTTGTCATTCATCTACATTGGACAAGCTTCTATTGTTTTATCTTTGCCTGCTAGTGTAGATGGCAGCTGATGTTATTTGATCCCGATATCATGATAGCAAAATGCCTACTTTATGTATTTGAATATTAAAATTAGCCCATTGCTAGAACGGAGAAAGTAGGCTTATAAAATGCAGACAGAATTTGTAACACCTCAGTGAGTTCCTGAAGAACTTCTGTTGATAGAAGGGCATGTTAATAATGTCTACCTAAGAGCATAGATGCTAAAATATTTCTGGTCTGTGGTTAACCTAATGTCAGGGACACCGACGGAAGTTTATTTTAGAGTCTCATTGTCCTGTTCAAGAGGTAAAGGTTGGCCGAACTCTGTCATGGTGGTGGGGTGGGGCACTCCAGGCTCAGAGCTCTCGTGTGTGAGCGGCCTCATTTAGATGTCTTAAGATCCGTTGTATACAGTCCCAGAGATGTGCTGATAGGATCGCAGGATGTTCATCCTTTTGTCTCATTCCCAGACCTCAATACCTATTCTATGAGTTTTTAAATCCTGTAATTATCTTTCTGACTGGCCCAGCCATATTACATCGTAATGTTTTCCTGCTAATTTTTTCAAATGTCTGCATTCCACATGTATACTACAATTATTCTAATTCTGTTTTGGATTGCTTTTTTCATTCTTAAAAGTGCTTAAATTCCTCATAAGACATGGCTCAGGTGGGTTTACACTTTGAAAATTCATTTATTTTTTTATTTAACTCCTTATATCAATTACATATGTACATGTAAATTGATCTGAATGGTTTTCTTATGCTTAAATTGTGTTCTTATATGTCCTTCCTAAACATATCCTCAGGAACACAGGTTATTGTGTACCTGGCTATATTGAGATCATCTTATTTAGTTTAAAAGCTCCCTGGCTTTGCATTTGGTGAGATTCAGTCCTAGTTTACAAAGCTATGGTGACTGAACCAGCAGTGACCTGTTTACACCCTTTGTGATTTTATGGATTTGAGCACTATATCCTCTGTGCTTCTTAGTTACAGAATGGAATCTGCCTATGCCCCAGGCCCCTTAGCTGTCCGTCCCTCAAATTTTAAAATGTTACGAGGTTCAGCCTGATGTTTTTTTGATCCACAGCCACAGACATTGTCCCAGAAAGTAGCACACTGTGGCTGTGGAGGAGAGAGCATTTTTTGTTAATTGTTATTTTTTATTGTGCAAAAGTAAATCAACCTGGTTTTGGAAGTTGTCAAAAACAGTTTAAAGAGTTTAAAAACAGCAAAAATATTCTCAGATATCTTTGCGTTTCACAGTTGACATAGTTACAAAAGTAAGACATGGATGTTATAAAAATTTCAAACCATGCAAAATAAGCAGGGTAAAACATCAGAGCTGTTCTCCATCCCCAGTACTTTTCATCGTCAGTAACTTGGTGGGCACCGTTCCACACTTTTTTTCTATGTTGTCATGTAAAGACTTCACAGGTTTTAGTATTGTTATGCTTATTTGAAAATGGTCAGAATGAAATGTTGTATAAGGTAAGATTTCATTGCTTACTCTTACTCTAACTGAATTGTGTTCTTTAAATACTTCCTTCTAAACATCCCTTGAAATCACTGACTGCAATACCAATGATGGAAGCAGCAGTAAGTAGTAGAAATAGCCCCAAATTCTGCAACAAAAATCCCAGAAATGGTACATACTAGCTTCAAAAATGGCATAACTTGAGTAAATCATTTAAATTTCTTCTGTTTATTTCTGAGATTTAAAAAAATTTTTGTAATTCTGTTATCCTCTTACCAAATAAAAAACATTTTTTGTATGGATTTTCTTTTAGAAAAAAAAGCACTTTATAAATAACAAAGAATGTAAAATTCAGAAAATTTTCACTTAAAGGAATCACATGGCATAAATAAACCTGAGTAATTTCTAATGGGAAGAAGAGTTCTGTACTGACTATATTTTGGGAGAAAGTAGATAGCTTCATATTATGATACAATGTTACATCTAGAATCATTTCATTATAATCTTAGGTTTTAATATACTTTAGCTTTCAAAAAAAGGAAAAGAGTTGTGAGAGATAAATCCAAACATAACTAAAGAAATTTTATTATGAAATAATTTATTTTGTCTGCACGAAGGGGGACCCCCCCACCAAAATAATGGAGTTATCTTCTGGATGGCAGGCCCCTTGTAATACAAGCCTCCCCCGCTAGGTGACTGTTCTAGGAAACCATCTGTATCAGGGCACCAGTTGGCCTTGTTGTGAGGCTATGTCCACCTTCAGTGAATTTTTTTGAAGACTCTTTCAATGTGTTTTCCCATTTCATGACGGGTGATTTATGAGCGCACCTACCCACACTGCCCTGAGTGTTAAGTAGTTTTTAACTAAAACCGGCATGATCCCCATGCCCCATCCTCCCTATTCACCTGGTCTTGCCCTGAGTGACTTTTTTGGTTTTTTGTTTCCCTGGATGAAAAGAAGTCCTCAAAGAGGAATGTTTTGTGGATGTGGAAGAGGTGAAACAAAAAACAGCAGAAGCACTAAAAGGCATCAAAATCAATGAGTTCAAAAACTGTTTTGAACAGTAGAAAAAAATATCTTGATAGATGTACTACATTAAATGGAGAGTACTTTGAGGGTGATTGAAGTTTAAACATGTAAGAATAAATACATTTTTTTATAAATTTCGATTTCTATTTTGGGTCCCCCATCGTATTCTTGTTTGTATTGTGACTCTCTTTGTAAAGCCATTACATAAAATCTAAAGGACTGGAGATTATAGATTTGACTTATATTTAGAATTCGTTTCTGATACAAATACAAAGTGCCAGTCTGTTTTATATTGCTAGTGTTAGAAAATGAATTAAAGAAACAGAAAATACCTACAAATCCAAAGTTGAGTGGATATGTCCAAAGAATTGTAGGTACTGAAAAAGACATATTTTTTAAATCTAGCAAGCAAACATCTCCATCAATATTTTATAAAATGTGAAGATGGAAACTACATTATTTAGTCCCAAACTCTGCAGGGACAATGTTACAATCTTGTTCTTTTGAGGCAACTACCAAGTTTGAGGTCTTTCAGGGTCGTAATAGAACATTGTCCATGTATTTTCTTGGATAGTAAAACTGGGCCCAAGCTGATAGAAACATGAATGATTCTGTGACATGTGGCCAGGCATTCTGTCTTTAAGGGTAGAAAAAAGGCTTGGAGGACTTCTGGTCAAGATGGAAGTGTAGGCAGACATGTCACCTCTTCATACAACCACACCAAAATTACAACTAAAATATACAACCATCACTCAGAACCTTCAGAAATCAAGTTGAATGGAAGTCTGACAGCTACAGAATTAAAGAAACCACATCTGTCCAGGCTGGTCCCTTTACCCACGTGTGGTGGATAAAAATTCAGGAGGAGTATCTAGGGAGCAAGGAGTCCCTGCCCCACACCAGGCTCCCCCGTGCAGAGTTCCAGTGCCAGGAAGATAAGTCCCTACAACTCCTGGCTCCAAAAACCAGCAAGGATTGAATCAGTGGAAGAAACTGCTGGAACCCCAAGCAGTTCCTCTTAAAGAACCCACAGACGACTTACTCAGATTCACTCCCTCTGAGCTCCAGCACCAGGGTAGCAGCTTGAAAAGTACCAGGGGCATACAGGGAGAAACTGAAGTGTCTGGCATCAAGGTGAGCAGGGGCCATTGTCTCTTTTCTAAATGCTCGCCCCACCAAACCACCGAACCTGCAAGCTGGAAACTCTGTCAGTGTGGCTAACACTGTTTGACCTGCCTTGGAGATCCCCAGGGACTTTGCTCCACACAATTTGCGGGCCCACCCAAGCTGCTTATCCATATGAATGGCTGGTCTTGGCTCATACTGCACAATTTCCTAAATCCTCTCAACAACAACTGGCCTTAGTGAGCCCTAGGCCTGACACTAGCAGCAGCCAGCCTAGGTTCACAGCTTGGCTTTGCCTGGGAATCTCTAAGCCCAGCACAAGCAGCAGCCATCTCAGATTGCTTTATAGCTCAGGCAGGATGGCCCTGGGAAAACCACAGGTTGGGGCTGACCTTGGTCTTCACCACATAGGAAACCCCAGGGCCAGTGCACTGAGTGGACAGCTACAGACCATGTCAGAGCACCACCACCCTGCCCCTGCACAGCTGATCCTCCATTGACAGTGGAGATTGGTGGTAAATGGTCACAGTCAATCCTTAGAACTGACTGGCTTGGGTAAATCTTTCCCACTGACCTGCCAACAGCAACCAAGGCTCAACTACAAGAGGCAGGTGTACTCAGCCCACACAAAGGGCACACCTCAAGTACCCAGCTTGGGTGATAAGGGAGGCTGTGCCACTGGACCCTACAAGACACCTGCTACATTAAACCACCCTACCAAGACACGGAGTCAAAGCCACTCTACATAATACACAGAAACAAACACAGGGAGGCTGCCTAAACAAGGAGACAAAGAAACATGGCCCAAATGAAAGAACAGATCAAAACTCCAGAAATACAGCTAAATGAAATGGAGATAAGCAATCTATCAGATGCAGAATTCAAAACAATTGTTATAAGGATGCTCAAGGAACTTAGTGGGGACCTCAACAGCATAAAAAAGACCCAGTCAGAAACAAAAGATACATTAATTTTAAATAAAGAACAATTTACAGGGAAACAACAGTAGAGTGGATGAAGCTGAGAATCAAATCAATGATTTGGAATATAAGGAAGAAAAAAAAAACAACCAATCAGAACAAGAAGAAAAAAAGAGTCCAAAAAAATGATAGTGTAAGCAACCTCTGGGACAACTTCAAGGAGTCCAACATTCACATCACAGGGGTGGGAGAAGGAAAAGGGAGAGCAAGGGGTTAGAAATCTATTTGAAAAAATAGTGAAAGAAAACTTTCCCTAATTTGTTGAAGGAAATAGACGTGCAAGTCCAGGAAGCACAGAGAGTGCCAAACAAGATGGGTGCAAAGAGGCCCATTCCAAGACACATAAATGAAATGCCAAAGTTTAAAGATGTAGAGAAACTCTTAAGAGCAAGAGAATAGCTGTTAGTTACCTACAGGGGAGTTCCCATAAGACCGTCAGTTGAATTCTCAAAAGAAACTTTGCATGCTAGAAGGGATTATTAAGAAATATTCAAAGTCATGGCAGCAGGGACCTGCAGCCAAGATTGCTCTATCCAGGGAAACTATCATTTAGGATCAAAGAGCAGATAAAGAGTTTCCCAGACAAGAAAAAACAGAGGAGTACATCATCACCAAACCATTATTATATGAAATGTTAAAGGGACTTATCTAAGAAAAAGAAGATCAAAACTGTGAATGATAAAATGGCAATAAATACATATCTGTCAACAGTTAAATCTAAAAAATAAACTAAGTGAACAAGAAGAACAGAGACAGAGTCATGGATATGGAGAGCATCTTGATGTTTACCAGATGGGAGGGGTGTGTGGGAGAATGGGTGGCATGAAATAAGCACTGTTGCATTTACCATACATTACCGAGTTAAAATTACAACAGTCACTATTTGCACCAACTTGTCTGCCAAACTCTTAGACAATAATGAGTGTATCCTGCTACTTTTCCAGCAAAACCAAAAGAGGTGAGGGGATTAAGAAGTACAAACAGGTAGTTACAGAACAGCCATGAGGATATAAAGTACAGTATGGGAAATGGAGTAGCCAAAGAACTTATACACATGACCCATGGACATGAGCAATGGTGTAGGGATTACCTGAGGGAATGGGGGATACTGGATGAAGGGGGGCTAAGGGAGAAAAATCAGGGCAATTGTAAATGCATAATCAATAAACTATAATTTTTAAAAGGGAAAAAATCCTTGGAGAGTTGGGTTTTATTCTCTCTTCTGTCATGCCCCAGTTATATAGCTTTGATAGTCAATACATTGTTCTTAGATTTTCCTTAACCATTTTTATGCCTCCAAAACAGTAGGTCTTAGATGGCTGCTGGTGACATTCTGTTTTTTCTGGTGATGTACTGCAGTAGAGGTGGACGCTAACCACCCGAAGTTAGCATCAGACATCACAGGTTTAAGGGCATAGTCCCCAGTAAAATTGCTTCACTTTAGATGCCATCTGAAAATTTGGGGATCTCTAGGCAACCAGCACATATGACCAACAGGCTACAAATCCAGGGATTTCCCACAACTCCTTCCCACCTGATTCAATAATTTGCTAGAATAGCTAACAGCACTCAGGAAAGAGCTCTACTTGATTACAGTTTTATTAGCAAGGGTACAAACTTGGACCAGCCAAATGTAGAGGCTAGAGACACAAAGAGCTGGCTCTGGGAGGCTCTTGAATGCAGAGCTTCCATGTGTTGCCTCCATGTGATCAGGGTGCATCAGACTTCTGGCACATCAATGCATTCACCTTCCAGGACGGTTTCTCAAGCTTTGGTGTCCAGAGTTTTATTGAGCTTTCATTATGTGGGTGTGGCCGATTGAATCACTGTCCACATAATTGCACTCAGTCTCCAGTCCCCAGAGGTTAGGAGGTCCTGAGCTATCTAGTGTCCTACCATGAGTTACTTAATCAGCATCAACTCAGGTATGAGACAAAGCTTATGAATTACAAAGACACTCCTTTTTTCTCAGGAAATCCCACAGATTTAGTGCCTCTCTTCAAGGAACAAGACCAAGGCCAGTCAAATACTTGATTATATGACAACTGGTATACTCTGGAGCTGCCTTTTTAAAATGTGACTGATTGAACTTGTCAAAAGTGGTTTGCAAAGTTTTGTGCTGGAGATTTCTCGCTGGGTTGGGTAGACCAGATGAAGCTGATAGCAATCAAACGGAGACATTATTTGAGAAAATCAACATTATACCACACAGGAGATAACCGATATACTCAAAACATCCAAATCAATAAAGTTATTGTTGAAAATGAAAAAAAATAAAATGTTAGTAGTTATTTCACCTATGTATGTATTTTTCTGGGATATCTGGAAGCATGTAACTCCCTTCTCTTCCAATGTATTGGTTGGAGTATGAAATCATGTTCTAATGTGGGTAATATTTTTTAATGAGAAAACTGTGAATCAATACAATCTTATTTCTAGGCAAGTCTTAAAGACTGAGGCTGAGAACAACTGGTAATTTTAATAAATATTAAAAAATGGATCTCTCCTTGCTGGTGCTTCTCTTAATATTCACTGACTTCAAATGCATAGTTGTTTTGATTGCTACTGTAAATCCTAGTAAAATGGTGTGTGCTGTGAGTTGATCTGCTTTGGCTTTTCCTGTGCACATGTTCTTAGATTGAGAGAAGTAAGGGGGTAGTATTTTCATTTTTAAAGTACATCAGAGGAAGAGTTGTTGCAATCAAATGGTTACTTATAGTTTGGCCCCAGCTCCACCAAATGGCCTGTGGCATATAATAACAAAAAGAAATTTACAGTTACATTTGATGGATTGTTGAGTTAGGTCTTGTTGGTCCTGTGATCTGATTCATTCCACTAAATTTTGTAGCCTCAGGTTAAAGCGTTTTTTTGTTCATTTTGTCAGGAAAACTTAAAAGAGAGGAACACTATAATTTTTCATGGATTTTTTAAACCTTATTGGAACTAAATTAAGATTTTAAAATATGTAAAATGCATTTTCTGTTTTTGAGAAGCATTTTTTAACTCTCACCACCACGTGTTTCCTCCCGATGGTGGTTGGATGGTGATAACATATGCCTGTAAGATTTGTGGAGTTCTTAGTAAGTTTAAAATATGCCACATGCTAAGTGTTATACTAGATGAAAATATATCAGCCTTGATGTTCATCACAGGGTGTGTTGAATGCACTAGTCATGACAACCCTCTGAATGGGAGAACATATTCGCCAATGATACATCTGATAAGGGGTTAATATCCAAAATTTTTTTAAAGAACTTATACAACTCAACACCAAGATATCAATTAAAAAATGGGCAAAGGACCTGAATAGACACTTCTCCAAAGAGGACATACGGTTGGCTAATAGACGTACAAAAAGATGCTTGACATCACTAATCATCAGAGAAAGGCAAATTAAAACCACAGTGAGATATCACCTCACACCTGTCAGAATGGCTACCATCAATAAGTCAACAAACAAGTGCTGGCAAGGATGTGAAGACAAGGGAACCCTAGTGCACTGCTGGTGGGAATGCAGACTGGAGCAGCCACTGTGGAAAACAGTATAGAGTTTCCTCAAAAACTTAAAAATGGAACTGCCTTTTGACCCAGCAATTCCACTTCTGGAATATATCTGAAGAAACCCAAAATACTAACTTGGAAGAATTATGCACCTCTATGTTCACTGTAGAATTATTTGCAATAGTCAAGATTTGGAAGCAGCCCAAGTGTCCATCAGTAGACGAGTGGACAAAAAGACTGTTGTATATTTACACCATTTACACAATGGAATACAACTTGGCCATGAAAAAGAAGGAAATCTTACCTTTTGCGACAGCATGCATGGACATGGAGAGTATCTGCTATCAGAGAAAGACAAATACCACATGATTTCACTTATATGTGGAATCTAATGAGCAAAATAAACAAAATAGAATTTGACTCATAGATCAGAAGCAGACTGACAGCTGCCAGAGGGGAGGGGCATTGAAGAGCTGGGTGAAAGAGGTGAAGGGATTAAGTAAAAAAAACTCACAGACACAGACAACAGCATGGTGATTACAAGAGGGAAAGTGGAGGGGAGGTAGAAGAGGGTAAAGTGAGGATAACTGGTGACAGAAAGAGACTTGACTTTGGATGATGAACACATGATACAGTATACAGATGATGTATTATAGAATTATACACTTGAAACCAATATAATTTTATTAACTAGTGTCATCCCAATAAAATCAATCAAAAATTAAAAAAATAATAAATGCACCAGTCATAAAAAGCCTTTTTAGATATGGCAACAAGTAGTAGGTATCTATTATCCATGTATGGCTTGTTAGGAGAGTGGGAGGGAGAGATAATATATGTTGAAATAATGTATTTGTTGTTAATCAGCAGGATCATATCTATTGTGTAGAATCATGGTTTATTTTGGCCAAGAATTTCCAATGAATCTTAAGGAAACAAGAACATAGAGTAAATATATAGTTATTTCAAAATATGACAACTGACTGATTCTTAATATTATTTTCTTTTGTGGGCAAGAAATTAATTGTTTAGGTTGGAAAACCAGACTAAATGTAGCAATTTTGGGGGAAGTATAGATCTGCATTTATTTTGTGTCTGATAGCTATATTACTCAACACTGCGAACATGGGGTTTTTGGGGTGTTTTTTTTTTTGGTATGAAATGAATGTTTCTTTTGTAGGATGGTGCCATTTTATGTGGTGTTGAAATTACTCTCCTGCAGACTGTATTTTATCTTGGGAAGTGATTGGTGTCAAAAGTATTGCTTATATCAAGATATATGTACAGTGTGGAGGTTGCTTGGTAATATATAGTGCCCTGATGGTTTATGTTGATGGTGTACTCACACAATTTACATCAGCCATTCTATTTTACCTTGAACTGTAAGGTGCAATAGCTTCAGGATTTATATTCGTAAGACTTTTAACCATTTAAAGAGTTATTTTTTAACCAATTCACACATATTTACGATATTCCAGTTCTGAGTTGAAAATAAATATAAAACAGCATTGCCTATGAAAATGGACCGGTAAGGAGCTCCTTACTAAGCAGCGCTCTGTATCCAATCAGAGGAAAACAACAAACAACTATTATCATTATTTCTAACAGCTTCTACTTAAAGGGGGCCCTTTCGAAGTAGGCTGAAGCAGTGATTTAGAACCTAGCCTCTGGAGTTAGACTGCCCAGGCTTGGATCTCAGACCTTCTGCTAGGCCTGTGACCTTGGCCAAGTTGGGCCTCTGTTTTCTAATTTTTTAAATGGAGAAAAGAACAGGATTGTTTTGAGGATTATCTGAGGAGATATACAGAAAGTACATAGAACACTAAACTCTTACTTTAATGATGGTGCTTTACAATATCTCTTAGTCCTTACAGCAACTCTGACAAGTTATTTTCCCCTCCAAGTTACAGATGCGGAACTGAGTCTCAAAGAAGTTAAATGACTTGCCATGGACATGGATTGGGGATTGAAAGTTAGGTTGGCTGGCTTCCATTCTCTAATTTCACTTAGTTTTATTGTCTCAGAATTTGGACCATTATTCTTCCTTCTTTAGGGGAGCTTTTAAAAAGGAACACTAAAGGGCTATCTAGCTCCTAATTTTTCGCGGAATATTTTTTAACCTTCATGCAACCAAATAGCCTATAGCATATAGAAAGAAACCGTTACTGGCCTACAAATATGGTTTTGGGGGAAGGAGGATTAATATTATCACTGAACCATAAGTGTAAAATTTATGCAATTGGGCTCAGTTGGAATATTTTTATAACTTAGATAGAGAAATTTGGAGGAATTCTTTGAGCATGGATTTTGCACACAAATTGTCACATACTCTATACAGCCAGTTGTAATGACATGCACATTGATTATACAGTCTGAGTCCTAACCCTAGTAAATCTTACTTTAAATTCTTATAATGTGAATACCTACTTTGCTTAATGAAATAATTTATGGAGATTATGGGAAAGTATATCTCTTTTTCAAGGTATTCTTCATACTCTCAAGGTCTTAGTGGCAAAAGCCGTTGAAATGTAAGCGCCGTTCTCACACCGTTGCTCCCCTCTTTCCAACCAGTTGAGTGCGACGTGTATTGTAGAGGTGTAGTTGTTGAATGGTTTTTCAAGATTATCTTTTGTACGCTCATCACTATTCTTTAACTTTTTAGAATCACCCACTTAAACTTTCAATACAGCAATCAATCATGTTGGTATCTTCTAGCCATCTAATCTCCACATAGCAATTTGACACTCTTGAATGTAATTTCAGTGACTAGTAGACTGTGTAGGACCTGTGATGTCAGAAAGAGGAAAGTATAGTGAAAAATTCCCAGTGCCTAAAGCACCCCTGTTGTGGTAGTGGGAGCTAAAACCAATGGTATTAAAAGAATTGGGTATAAAGCAGAATGGTCCTGTTTCTACTTGAGAGAGCGAGGTCAATGAAATGAACTTAATCATGCGTATAACTCAGTTTGTCACTGGTCTCTCCCACTCACCCCCAATACCTGAACCAGTGCCTGGGAATAATCCCTGGCTCATCCCTATTTCCACACACCCTTTTAATCAGGGCCCTATCCTATCACTCTAATTCTTAAATTGTTCTCCCATTCATTTCTTTACCTATTCCCATTGCTATTTCAGTTTTTACAAATTTGGAACCACAATGGTTTTTTCTTTTCATAAATGAACATTTATCCATATTATTAAATATTCTTCAACATGTACTTTTTGTGTCTGTGAGATATTTTATTATATGATTTACCCAATTAAAACTTTCCTTTATTTTTGTTTAGGTTATTTCCCAGTTTTTGATTCTTATAAATGATGTTTTCATATAAATTCTTATTGAGAAATATATCTGGTCATTTCTTTGGGCTATATTTTTGGAAATATAATTTCTGGACCACAAATTTTTAAAGTATTTTAAAGGCTCTAAAATATAGTGCTAATTTATTTTCAGAAAGTTTACCAATTTATTCTTCCATCAGTAGTATG
This sequence comes from Mormoops blainvillei, assembly GCA_004026545.1. Classification (NCBI taxonomy): domain Eukaryota; kingdom Metazoa; phylum Chordata; class Mammalia; order Chiroptera; family Mormoopidae; genus Mormoops; species Mormoops blainvillei. The sequence continues at coordinate 32,174 of PVJD01000507.1, read as the reverse complement.
ATCGTATCTGTCTCACTAGAACCTTATTATTATCTAACACAGTTTTGCCATTTGACAGATAAAAATGTTATCATGATGTTATTTTAATTGGTGTTTTTGAATGCTAGTGTGGCCGAATATTTTTTTGCATGTGTGTGACTTGCATTTCTAATCTTTGTTTTTTTGATGTTTAAATGGACATTTTAAATTTTAAGGTAGTAAAATCTATTTTTCCATTATGATTTTTCACTGGTTTATAGGGATAAAATACTTTCAAAAGTTAACTATTTATCTCTATTTTCTTCTTGTTTTATAGCATTTAAAAATAATTTAGCTCTTTCATTCATTTGAAATACATTTTGGTATACTTTGTAAAATGAGTAACTTAATTTTTTCAAATATGTAATAATTTTTTCCTCTGATTACTTAATGTTTTCTTTACTATATATGCTGCGGTCTGTTTTATGGCCATCGAATTAGTTCAATTTATCTGTTAATTTTTGCACAGGTTCTCAATTTGTTTTAAATACTAATGTTTTAAACTACATTTTGATATTTGATGGAGTATCCCATCATTGTTTTTATTTTTCAAAATATCTGCAGTGTTCATATGTGTTCTCTGTTTATCCTGAGGATTTTTGCAGTAATTTATCATGCTTTACTTCAAAATATCCAACTGGAAGGAACAGACAAAGTGTTTTGTGTCTCTTCATTTTGTTAGGTTTTATTTTACATTCCCAGTAAAGTTGTCTGGTTTTAGTTATGTAAGTTTCACACATTTTTGTCATAACTATTCATAGGCATTTTATATTCTTGATTACTACTCTGAATGGGATTTTTTTCTGATATTTTTCAGTTTGATTTACTAGTATACATCTTTTAAGTAGTTTTTTCATAGTTGTTCTATTAGTTCCCACTGTCAACTTCAGCACCAGAGGGAGCTGTGGTGTAGTGGAAAGGGACCTCCACGTGAGAAGGCCTGAGTCTGAGCCTGGCTCTGTAAACTATTTCCCAGCTATTCTTGGCCGTGTCTTCTAAAAAATGGGCGAATTCCTCCCACCTGTTACAGGGTACTGGGAAAGCTCATTCAGAGATGTTAAGGTACATGACCCCCTGGCAGATGATCTGGAGGGATTGAGATTGGATACCCTTGGCGGGCAAGTAGACACTCACATCACGTAACTTGAGCAGTTGATTGTTTTTGCTAGCTGTGAGGCAGCACTTAATAGGAAATATGGTCTTATCTTGAGATATGGGAAGATAAAAAATCATTAGCAGCATTTCTGGGATTTGATTTTAAAGTCAGCATCCGCTTCTGATTTTTATTGATTATAAATTTTACATGAGTTTGGAGGATAGATTCTTAGAATGGCAGCATGGTATAGGGGAACAAGCAGTGATCTGGAAGCCAGGGACCATGGATTCTGGTCTCCACTGTGACACTTTGTTGGGCGATCCTGAGTAAAGTTTAGTCTTCTGGACCTCAGTTTGCTAATACATAAAACAGAGGTTCAAGTGTGAGTCAAGACAGTGCAGACTAATTAAAGTTTGTCTCTGCCAACAAAATTGGGGGACAAAGTGGAATCCTGATCGTTCTCTAGATTGGTTTCCAGTGGCTTGTATAGAGGTATGATGCCTGAGTTGGGTGGGTTCCCTGAACCCTCAAAGGTTTGTAGATCAAAAACCATGCATCTTCCAAAAATGCTCTTTATTTATTTTTTAATAAATAAAACTATGGTAAAAATGTTACTTTTTAAAAAATTTAAGTGCATATTTTTTTAAATCCTCAAACTATTTCTGTCTTTTAGATTATTCAAATATTGACCAATTTTTAACCAGGGCCTTGGGAGGAGCGGTGCTGTAATCCCAAGAAATATATCCATGAATCCAGAATCGTGTTGGAGATTATCACTCAGTACCATTGTGAGAAAAGGATGATTAAACTAATAGTTACTGGGAGACATTTCTGGTGACAGGAGGCAATGATGAAAATAAACTGACTTCAACATACATTTAGAATCGGGAATAATGGGATGTGACAGGAAGCCAATAAATGAACATGGCCCTACGCTCTGATCAATGAATTACTTTCCCCTCTCTCTCCCTCCTCTTGAGAGCAGCACAGGAACCGTAATGAAAAATCAATAGCCCTCTGTAATTCAAAACTAGAATCAATCGTTTGACTTGACTTTTTTTTTTTTCTTTCTAAGAGGATGTCTCAGTTGGGGACAGAGTTCAGTTGTAAAGAGCAGTTCTTCAAAAGGCCTACAGAAGAAAGCTGGCATCAGTCCGCAACAATTTTTGCCTTCTATGGGCTGGGCTTTTCTCCTTTGACATCTCAAGGAGGGTTGAGACTTTAGATTTCTTTTCTCCCACAGTTCTTTCCTCTAATTCCTACTCAAAAATTATATGCAACCATTATTTATTTTATTTTCTAAATGGTTCTTATGGCAAGTACTACTATGTGGGGTGCAGATGTTTTAAAACATAGGGTTGTAGTTTTGGATGGTATCTTGAGACCCATCTGGGATCAAATGGGAACCAATTTTTCTAGCAGCCCTCTCTGAGTGCCTTCTCTAGCATCTGTTAGCTGTTAAGTCTATGCTCAAAACAAATTGAGGCCCACATGCCTTTGGCCTAAAAGCAATTATGACAAACTGAAAGGAAATTGGGATGTAGGTTTTAAAATTGTTTTCTGCTTTTTTACTTCAAATATATCACAATGCAGGACAGAGGTCCTCAGGGTCTCTACTAGCCCCTATGTGATGATAAGCTGGTAATGTTCAAAACCGGACTCTCTTTTTGGGGACGGCCCTTCTTTGTAGGGTTTGCTAATTTCCTCGGTGTAAATACTCTCACCATGGCTGATTTCAAGGTACCAAAGTGACTGTTACTGAATATGAGGTTGGGAGGAAACATACTCAGTGGACTCAGCTAGACAGCTGGTGTGATCCGGTTCAAGTACCACTGCGACTGTAAGGCATCTGCACAAATTAGGGAGCTGCACTCCCTTCGGGTGGGTAGAGCATGGCTTAACGCACGGTGAGGGGTGGGGGTCCGCCCCTCTTCACCCTTGAGCAAGCGTGATGCTGAGCTCTGTGAACCCTTGTTTTGGGGCTTGTAAACTTTGAAGGGCCCATGAGTGGGCATCCTATACAACCTCCTATACAGTCAGGGTGTGTGTGTGTGTTCATGTGTATGGCATTTATCTGGGGAGAAGAGTCATAGCTTTTATCAGATTCTCGTGAGTACCTAATTCAAAAAGTTGAATCCTTGAAAATTCAAATTACTTTGGTATGAATCTGGAACTATAAGTAGATTTCGAAACTACTTTCAAAGGATTTGGAGCCAAAAGGAAAAAAGAGAAAAACACTTCAAAATTAGCTTTAGATGTTAGATACCCCTCCCTTTTCATTAAAAGAAAAAAAGAAGAGACATGGGAGCTGCAAAACCTAGTAAGACCTCTGACTATGTAGCTTCCTAGGAAGAAAGACAGCATCATTTTGAAAGCAGAGGCAGAAAGGGGATTTTGATAGGCCTACAGCATTTCGAATACCTCACAGACAGAGGCAATATTCACATTCCGTGCGATGGCGCAGTCAGAGGCCAACAGGGTCTGGTTTTCCTGCACTCACTACATGCCAATCTCCACAACAGGCAATTAGAAAATAGGGAACTAGTCATCCCTTTCTCCCTGTGTAAGTGACACAGAGCGCTATTAGAATTACTGATCCCTTTTCTGTCTTTTGCCCCAGAGCTGGGCTTACACCCAATTTATGGCCATTTTGCCTGGGCTCATCCTGCACAATTTTTAGCATTTTGAGAATGTTTCTCATGGCAGCACCTACTATCCATGGCTGCTGTTTGAGGGCAGGGAAGAAAGTGCCCTCCATTTCAGTGGTTCAGTGTAAACCAAAGTTACAGTCTAAGAGTAACATACAGGGAGGTCTTTAAAAAACACGTTTCTGGAGTGCTTCGTATGACCCAGTAATGAGGCCGATAGGGCAGGTCTCTTTATGACTGTTTTGTAGAGATTCAGGAACTGAGTAAGAGGGCTGGAAAACATGCCCAATGGAATTGAGAACTAGAAGCAGCATCAGGCCCCAAACCTAACCCTTCTCAAGTTTTGTCTGGTAGTCTTCGTACTGCTCCTATTGTCACACTGTTGTCATACTCTCAACTGTTCCAAGGGTTGAAGGTTCAAGTGCTCAGGCACACCAGCCTAGCCGTGGATGTGCTGAGGGTCACCTTAGGACTGCTGGTTGGAGTGTACTTATTTCAGTATTCTTGATGACATTTCTTAAGGCCACGTCTTTTGTGAGCAAAGGCTTTGGAGGCATACAAACCTGGCGTGGAATCTCGGCTCTGCCTCTTCTTGGTCCTGTAACCTTGCAAGGCCTCAGTTTTCTGTTCTGTAAAGTGGAGCCAACAGCACTTCCCTCAGGATTGTTGTGAAGATTCACGTATGTAAAACATTTGGATCATGGCTGAAAGGCACATGGTAGACTTTCTCTAAATGCTAACTGTATTGGTTATTGATACCATATTCAGCATTTTGATCTATTTACCACAATGAAAAACTACATGTCTCTATCTAGAAATAAGGCCATACTTTATTGGAGGGCTTTATTTTATAAACTTCATTTGAAAACGGATGGACTAAGATATGTATAAAAGGTCCCAAAAGGACCACACAGCCAAACAAGTCTGTGTTTCTACTAATGTAACCAAAGGAAAAAAGAAAAAAAGGAAAAGAAAATAGAACAGACCCTCAGCTCCTTCAAACCACAAAACTCTCAGGCATCGATGTGGAGGCTTCTGACGGCCTTCGTTTCCAGCTCTGCCTAAGTCCAAAAAACAATGATGTAGCGCTGCTTATTTTCGTCGGCTATACCTCTTAGTCTTCACTGAGTGATGCTTCATTACATGGTGTTTCAGTTCCCAGATTATATGGTCCACATCACTGCTAAGTGACAAGTACTTTCTTTTATTTATTGATTTTGAAGAGAAAGAGGAAGGGAGGGAGGGAAGGATGGAGGGAGAGAAGGAGAGAGAGAGAGAGAGAGACAGACAGACATCAGTTTGTTGTTCCAATTATTTATGCATTCATTGGTTGATTCTAGCGTGTGCCCTGACTGTAGATCAAACATGCAACCATGGCACATCAGGACAATGCTCTCACCAACTGAGCAACCAGCCAGGACCACCAAATTCTTTCTTAGCAAACATCCTGCTGCTACCATCGGTGACCATCTATTCTTCTAATCTTCTGTATTATTCCCATGAATGTGTGGAAAGTTTCTCCTCTGCTGGACAGATCCCTTCTGCTTTCATGCCCCTGCTTCTGCCATGTTGTCTGCTTGCTGAATGTCTGGGCTGCTGGCAGGAAGGCGGGCTCCATTCCTTGGCATGAAGCTGAACACGCTCACCATTGCCAAGTGACCACGCATCACTGCACTTGTATTTTAGGTTTGCGGGTGTCTTATCCCTTGACATCTTCTTAAGTCCAAGCAGGGAGGAGCGGTGTTTGAAACGTTCGGGATGCTGGGGCAGATGGATGCCTTCCTGGAAGGGAGGCCTTGAGAACTGGCACAGATGGATTGAATCTGCAGTCATTTCTCCTCCACCAAGGTCATAGTGAGGTTCAGTTGATATCAAACTCCCCTCTCTCCTCCTTGCTTCAAAAAAAATTTTTAACAAATAAATAAATAAAAACCTGTTCCAATTGTCAAAAAGACTCCAGTTCCTCAAGAGCATTTCTTCAAATTTTTCTATTGCATTACAAAGGCAAACTTAGCCGCCCACACCCCGCCTCCGCGTCCCCCGCCCCTGCCCCGTATTTGGCTCAGTGTTTTAAAGCTTTTATTTCCTTTCTTCCTTTCTCCTTCCCTCCCTTCCTGCTCCCGCTTTTCTTCCTCCTCCTCCTTCTTTTTCTTCTCTCTTTCTCTATAGAGTTATCTTTATTGATAAATTTTAGTTTAAGAGCATGGACTTTGGAGTAGGACAGCCTGGTTTTGAATTCCAGCTCTGCCCTAAGGTGCTGTATCCTGTAGGGCAGGTTATTTAACTTCTCTGTGATTCAGTTTACTCATCTGTAAAATTTGGATAATAATGAAACTTAATTTCTATGCTATTCTGATGACTAAATGAGTTAACACACGCGTGTGTGGCTGTCACATAGTGGTTTCTAAGTGTTGGTTATTATTTATCTATTATTTTATAATCCAGATTTATACCACATTGACTAGAGACAATTTAAGATGCACTATGATGGCTTTTAAACTTAGAAATGAGTAATATAAATATAACACATTAAAAAATTTCTGTGAACATTCTTCCTATAAAGAAAAATAGAAAAAAATAAAAAGTATTTAAAGAAAAAGGGCATTTTCCAGAACATACTTTTGTGTTGACATTTTTAGGAGCAAGAAAACAAAATTATGCAATTCTGAATTCTATTGGCTTTGGATGCACACACCAAATTAAAATATGTAGGTAACTAAATACAACCATAGGTTTTCATTGCCATCTGCTATAGGTATTTTTGGGGGGATTTTAGTATCAGCTGTTCCATGTATATTTAGCTAAACAATGCAGCTATATAAGAACAAGTGTTATGCCTATTTTCAAAGACACATTGTTTTAAGTGACTGCACAAATATGTTTTATTTTATTCTGGGTAGACAGTCCTCAAACTCAAGACAATTCTGCATGGATACCCCCTGAGCATGTGAGTATCACTGGGTGCCAGAAAGTGGATTTTTCTCTCAGGCTTTCTCTGAGACAAAGACATTGGCCTCAGTTTTTCTAATGATTTTCTTTCTTTCTTTCTTTCTTTCTTTCTTTCTTTTTTTTTTTTTTTTTTTTTTTTTTTTTTTTTTTTTTTTTTTTTTTTTTTTTTTTTTTTTTTTTTTTTTTTTTTTTTTTTTTTTTTTTTTTTTTTTTTTTTTTTTTTTTTTTTTTTTTTTGGTAAACCATTATGCAGGTCGTCTTGGAGTTATAACAAATACTTTTTTTTTTGCATTCCAAAGAGTGGTTTTGTGTATGTAGGAGCTTATAAACATTGGGTGATGATATTTCTCTATTAACTTTGTAGCTCATCAGTGTCCAGCCTGTAAAATGGAGGCAGTGTACATATACTTCCTGCTTCACTAAAATCCGTAAGGCATGACAGACATCTGCCATATGCTTTTAAAATTTTTAAGGATCAATTTTTTTTTCAGTGGATACTTCCAAATACTATATTGTCATTATGTATAGATTTCTAGGTAAGTTTCATTTTTGCTGTTATTCTGGGAGAAATGCATATTTAGAGTCAAAATCAAATTATCAAGTGGAATACAAACAGAGAAAACATCAAAGTGTATTTTTAATACTTTGGCATTTTTCACGTGGGTTCTTGCCAATCAGTTTCCTTTTTTATGGCCATAAGCTGATTTTCCTTCCTTGTTAAGAACAAATGCCCTTTATTTTATTCAGTTTCTACTTGCTGACAGCTTTCTTTTTATATGAATTTCAAGTGCACTATATTATGTGCAGTTTCTGTTTGCCAAACTGTGCCCACGTAGAATCATATTGGTCCTGTCAACTGTTAGACATAACTTACAAAAAGAAACTCTGGTTTGGAAAGCTCAAGAGCTGAAAGTTGGCTATCAGTAAGATTTCATTTGCTTCCAAATCTGAATTCTGTTTTTGATGAAAGAATTAAGGATGTGGTTTCTGTTTAAAAAAATTTAAAAAAAATTTTTTTATGGGTATCAAAACTTACACTGAAAGCTTCATTAGTATTCTGCTCCAAAGAGTAAACTTCCTAGAGCCATTTGGGACCTGGTAGTGGAGAAGGGGAGACTTGATGGCCCTGGACATGGATATCAAGTGGAACAATTAAACCACCTGGAGAACTATAGACATGGAAATGGGACAGGGGGCCTTTCATTGCCAGTTTGCTGATTAAAATCTGGGCTGAGTCAGAAGTGATCTCAAGCCATTAACAGCCAACCCTTGGCCAAGGGCCTACTGAGAATAAAATAAGTATGAAATGGGCTTGTTCAACTCCCCTCCCCAGGGCCACATCCCATTCAGATATTTTTTCAATGCTCTACTCATTAATAATGTCTTTGGAAATAGAACCTTAAGCAAACCAAGTCCCGACCATCCCCTTTAATTCTGAATGTACCAAGTTGACAGGGTGAGCCTTGCCTCTTGCTTCTATTGACAGTCACATAAATGTAGGGTCCCAATGTCTAGGCTTGTCAATCCATCACCTCCGGTGGGCACCATAAAACAAACAGTGATGTACTAGCAAGGCTGTTGACCTTTGTGAACTAGAATGACAATGTGCTTACAATTGGAGGGGGAGGTCTGGGGAAAAGAAGTAATAAAAGTCTCATTAATATACTAGATTTGGGCAACAATTGCTGCGAGTGTTACAGAGACAAAGGAAAGAGGGAGCCCGACCATGCTGGAATCTCAGCGGGCCAGAGCTCCCTGTTCAGTGGCTGTGAGAGCAAAGGCCCATTTTGCACACATGCCTGCGTGAGGTGACTTTCCTGTGATTTCACGCATACCCACATAGGCACTAAATAAAGTAAAACACTGTCTTCTATGATACGAATAGAGTTACAAAAGTGTGACTATACTGAGACTGATTTCACAAGCGATGGACAAAGTTCTCATCCTTTCATGATCTTCTCTAACGCTATGGGAGCTACAATATGAGTTAAAAGCATCCTTTTCTGAGCTGAGATTTTGGTATTTGGGGGGTGGGTTGGTAGAAGGGAAAGGACCCTGAACTAGTTAACAGAGGACTTTTTTTTTTAGACTCAGCCATCTCAACCAAAAAGCTGTGTGGTAGGAAGTTTAACCTCTCTGGGCTTTCTTTGCTTGTAGACACATCAGAGATTAGGTGACCTCTGGTCTCCCTTCCTAAAATTCCATGCTTCTCAAATAACTGTTATGACGTTTCCAACTGTTATGGCATTGGGAACATTTACCTTGGTTTTCACTGTGTTGGTGTACTTTCTGATAGCTTATTTTTGTCTTCCCCCTCCCAGAAAATCCTTTCACTTTTTGTTCCTTTGAGTTTTCCTGAGAAAGAAGATGAGGAAAGAGATCAGAAAAGAGTGACTGAGAAGCAGTGCATGGAAGTGGCCGCCCGGGTGCCAAACTGGCATTCCGCACACCCAGCCATGCTCTGCCTCGCCCGCCTGGCAGCTGACCAGGAGCCCCTCTCAACCTGGGTCAGTGCTGTGTGTCACAGCCCAGGGTTATGGCTTCACTTTATTTGTTAAACAAAAGGAGATAATTAAAGGAGCTATAAAAAATTCCCTCCAGAGCCTGTACTTGATCTGCACACTGGCTTGGCTTATCCATCGATACAGATCTCTGGGTCAGCTCGCCTGCGCCCGTTGTCGAACGCTGCTCTGTGTGGTCAGGGTCTGTGGCTGCAGTGGTCTCAGGGGCTGAGGGTCGGACACCACGTGAGATATGGCTCCTTTTCCTAAGAAGGTCAGTTACCGCGGCCGAAGACACAAAACCAGACATTTAGGGCAACGTTGGAGGCCAGTGTCGCTGATCCCGTCTAATGTCCCTCTCTTGCCCCCCTCCTCCTTCTTCACGTTCATGTTTTCCTGGCACATTTTAGTCCCCCTTTTTCTTCTCCCCCATTCCCTTAAGTAGAGGTGACACAGATCAATACCTTTGATGGAAAGTAATAATCAGGCCTATTAAGTGACAAAGGTTTACTCTGTAACAGCTGTGCTGGCGGGAGAGGAGAGCTTGTCTGACTAATGAATCATGAAACAATCAGGCAGTAGCCATTTGTGTTTAGATCTGTAAATATGGTGTGGTTCAAGTGCCAGACCATTGCCGGCGCTCCAGCTGGGGGCACAGATGGTCCGCATTCAGAGCAGCACGAGTGTGAAGAAAGGGTTTTTTCCCTTTCTCTGTCCCACACTGCACCTCTCCAAGCCTCACTCAGCTCTCTGCAAGAAGAACTTCAGAGAAAGAAAGGGGACTTCTTTCTGGGAAGACACACCTCCAATGTGTATTTCAATGTAGATTCCCAAGTACTGGAGGGCTCCTAAGTGCTCCACCTGGGAGGTAAAAAAACCTAATGGAGTGTGTGACTGTTTTGTATTCCCAGAAGAAGATATGTATGTGACTTTAAATGTCCGTTTGATTTGGTATTGGCAAATATATTCCTTTACACTTACCCATCTATACTTGATATCTTGTTTTGTCCTTAGCTATAAATTCAACAAGCTAAAGGCAAAAGTATATATTCCAGGATGAGGAACTCACATTTATGTACAAAGCTAAAACTGTTCTGTATAAAAATATACTAATAATGTCTATTTATATTTGGTGTTTCTTAGTTCCTGAAGGTCATCATCTTTAAAAGACAAGACCATGAAGAACTACTCATCCAGACCTTAATCAAATATGGTTTTGTAGTTTTTTTGTTATTGTTGTTCACTTTAGTTTTATTTTATTTTATCTTATTTTACTTTATTTTTTACTAGAGATGGATACTGAGTTTCCATTTTAAAAAATAATCAACATTTAAAGTCATTTTTATTTGAGTCATTTACTTATCTATTAATTTATTTGATCAATCCATTTTTAATTAAGTATTTTGTTCTGTAACTTCTTTTGGCACTGTACAGGTTTGTTACTTAGTTTCTGATGAGTTACCTGCAGAACTTGCACTGTGACCCCCTTTCATGGGAAATACATTCCTCACCATTTTTTCCTCACTTTTAAAATGTGATAAAAAAAAAAAAACCCTGTAGAGGGAAAATTTGTAAATGTTTAGGAATATTTAGGAAAGGTAGGTATTTTAAAATAAATTCTGGAATTCACATTTTTTCCTTGAATTTGGCATCCTTTTCCGGAGGCCCATTTTCTTTCACGTCTCTCTGTAGAAATGAACGAAGATTTCTTTTTAGGATGAGCTACAACTATTTTGAAATAAACCCTATCCATATTTTAACTGAAGTGCTAAATAGCAAGTTTGCTTTTGAAATTACAGATATTTATGAAATATTTGTGAGAGTACTGAGTTGTGGTAAAATATGTCAAGTGCAATCTCTGGAGATTTAGCTCCGCATAGCTGCCTGGGGCTAGCTGACTCTTGTTTCCTAAAGATGGTCTTGTGTGAAGGTGACTTAGATTCGGTCTCAGACTGCTGGTAATTCCAGTTCCTTAAAAAGAAGCAGCGAAAGAGGCACAGATGAGATTAGGGGTATGAGCGTGTGTAGATGGCTCCCCTGGGCTCCCTCAGGGGTGTCCAGCCTGTGGTCTGCAGGCCGCATGCAGCCCAGGATGGCTGTGAATGCAGCCCAACACAAAATTGTAAATGTATTTAAAACATTTTAAGTTTTGTTTTTTTTTTGTGATTACATGCCGCCGTGTATTTAATGTGTGACCCAAGACAACTCTTCTTCCAGTGTGGCGCAGAGATGCCAAAAGGTTGGACACCCCTGCGGGAATGCCCAACCTTTGGTCGTGAGGGCCCCCTTGTGGAGGCAGGGACTCAGAAGGACATGCTGATTGCCATCTGTATGCTTCGAATGTCATCACTCAAGGATCAATCTCTTTGTCATCTAAGGAAAATCTTGCCATGCCACAGCTGCAGGTTCTCACCGGTGAATTGCTTCTTCCTCCATCAAGCCTCTAGCAGGTCTGCCCTTGGCGTAGCACATGCCCGCTCTGGGAAATAATGGTGATGGGACTGTGACTTGCCCATTGTAGCTTCAGCTCAACACTTGCCCCCCTTGCCCCAGACACTCTTAAGTACAACACCATTTCAATACTTGGCAAACTTGGGATAGTGCCCATGTAGATACAGCTGTCAGATGTTTTCAGTTGACTAATTGATCTGGCTCAGCCAGCAAATATTTAAAAATTTGAGGTCGTAAATCTCTGAAAGTATGATGAGACACATGGACCCTCTTCTCAGAAACATGCTTGCTCTGATATTTGCAGACATGCCATTTTACCATGCCGGTTTAGAGGCGGGATTTCCCAGAGCCCACCCGTTGTCCCCAGGTCAAGAGCTCCTGCTTTTCTTCTATGCTTAGCAACCTGAGCGGGGACCAGAGCCTTCAGCTCCCTCTCAAAGTCATGTCACCATCTTGTTTTCTATTGCACATGACCACCGATTTTATTCCAGTGCTCTAATTTCTTATAATCAATTCTTTATTCACTAACTCCAGTTCTTGCTTTAACCTGTGGTCTTTAATGGCCACCGCATTCTTTCATTCGGCTAATCTTGCAATGTAATCATTTCTCCACATTTGTTTTGCCTTTTTTTTACATTTCTATTGATTTTCTATGTTTCCATTAATAAAATAGTTTTTATTACACTTGGAACATGTTAAGTACTGAAAAATATGAATAGTAATAATATTAGCTAATTATTATTGAGAACCTGCTAGGCATTGCAATAGCTGCTTTTTGACCTTATTGCTGGTCATCACAGCAACCCTGAAAGGCAGGCATTTTCCCGTGTATACTGCGCATCCATGTTTTTGGCCCAAACTTTCCAGAAAAAAAAACACCTTTTGTATTAATTTCTTAATTCAATTATTTATTTATTTATATTGAGATACTTGTATTTTGTATTATAAATGAATTTTAGCATTTATTTTTGAACATATTATGGTACAAGAAATTTTATGTAATGAATAATTAGAAAACACAAGAACAGATACAAGTTATTTCAGGTACTACCCATGTATAATGCACATCCTTATTTTTCCCTCAAAAATGTGAATAAAAATATGCATTATACATGGCAAAATATGGTATATCCCGTTGTGTTGATCAGGAACCTGAGGATTCTTGAGATTAAGGATTTAGTATATACATATTTTTTCCCTTAAACTGATTTCTACTTTTTTCTGAAATAAGTTTTTTTAAAGAGTGGGGAATATTATCTCACTGCTGTAAATGCAAAACAAACAATCAATTTCATTGCCAAAAGATAGCTATAAAATAAACGTATAGTGTATAACTATTTTTTAGAATCTGCATACATCCAAAAATTACCTTCTGTACATCCTGTGGTATAACATTGCCCTTGCTGTACTCTTTTCTTAAATCAGTACCGGTTTTCTTTTCTGTCCTTTCCTTCTCCTCCCTGCTTTTGTCTCCTTTCTTCCATTCTTAATTACCCTCTCTTTCTACCCCTGCCTTCTATCGCCTTGTCTTACTGAGGTGTTTGAGTCCATGTTCCTCAAGTGGAACCTCTGATCTAGCCTTTTTGCCCTCAATCACCAGACACCCTTAGGTCAAGAAACCCAACATGTATTCCCTGTCCCTGGTGTCTCTTCAGTGCAAATATTAGCATCAGAAAAGCATTATTCTCACTTGCTCCAGCTCCGGGCAGAAAGGGGAGGGCAGGTCTGTTCACTTCACAGACAATACCTGCGGATAGAGTTTCCTACTACCTGGGCTATTGGGTGCATTGGCTTGAGAGCCAGGGTGTCAGACCAATCCCAGCTGCCTCCTCTCCCAGACCTTTAAGCATTTGTGGGTTCTGTACTCAGCCCTCCTGTCTACTCAGTGGACCCTTTCTCTTGAAGTGGTCTCAGGCAGTCCCATGACTTTAAATTAAATTTAAAATATGCTGTCTCTTAAATGTATATTTTTGGCCTGGACCTCCCCCTTTCTCTCCTCTCGCATCATTTCTCTCATGCTGCAGAATGACTTTTCTAAAATGGAAATAAGGTCACACGACTTGCTGCTTAAAGGCATGCAGTCAGTTATGTTGTTACCAAAAAAAAAATAAAATAATATAATTAAAAAAAAAATTCAAGCTTAACACATAGGGCACATGCGGCACCAGGTATTCTAGTCCTGCCCACCTCCCTGATGTCACCTTCCTCTCTGTCTGCCTTGTCCACGAAGCTACAGCTACCTTGGCTTTCTTCTTGTGCTCATGACATGCTGGGTTTGTTTTCAGCTCAGGGACTTTGCACTTTCTGTACCTTTTCCTTGGGACACTCTTCCTCCCAGCTCTCTTCACGGCTGCTTTCTTTTCCATTCAGATCTCAGCTCAAATGCCACCTCTTCCACCATATAACTGTGCACTCAGCCTTAGTCATTAATGTTTTGTCTTCATTACACTTATCAAAATACTTAAAATTATCTATATTTAAGTAGTTATTACCGTGTCTTCTTTAGAATGTAAAATCCTTGAGAGCAGAGTCTGCTTGTCTTGATTCCTGGAGAAGTCCCAGAGCCTAGAACAGCAACTGGCAATAAGGGGCCCTCAGTAAATAGCATTGGACAGGCTGAATCTTCCAAAAGTGCTTTGGCTTCTTTGTCACAGAACTTACTGTGAAGTGTTTAATAAAATACAGCATTTCAGGAATGCACTGATGGCTTTATGATGCCAGGATGCTCTCAGTGGACACCTAGTAGAGAGGTGCGCTGTGGAGCAGCCTGATTCACTCAGTAAGAAGCCCGAAATCATCCTGTAAAACCTGATCTATTCCTGCTTCATGACAGGAATTTTTAAACTGTCAGAAACTGCTCGAGGAGTTAAAGGATAAAAGTGTGGGTAATAACTTAGGAGTTGGTGATAGAGAAATGTGTTAGGTGAGCTGAATTCTCTTTTTGCCCTTTCTATTTTGGGATCCATAGAGGAATTTTCTAAGAATTATGATGGAGGTTGGAATCTACTCAGCTAAATTTCATAATATCTTAAAATTGCAATTTGTTTATATATTAACCTGACTACCTGGTTCCAGTTTTTAGCTTGTGTTGAGTAAAATCTTTCAATTAGTTATGATCATCTCTTTGATTTTTGTCTGTCCCATATAGTTACTTTTATTTTCTAATTATTTGCAGCTTTTATTAAGAAAACATCACTTAGCATAGTAAAAAGAGAAACAGCTTAAGTACCAGAGTTAAGGTTTATTATTCTTTTGCCTGAGGTCAAACTGAGTCTCATTTCTCATTGGTAAAACTTGGAGACCTTGCAAGATTATTACTTCCTCTCCAGTTGAATGGTATTTGAGTGACTGTGGATATTTGGGAGATGGCAAAGGGAAGCTACATTGGAGGTACATTTTATTTGGGTTCTGGGAGGACATAGGTATATATGTGGTTTGTGGTCACTTCCAAGGGTAAATTATTGCTGGGTGTCTTGGTGTAGAAACTCCTTCCAGGGCTGAGTTGGTTTAACACTCATTATGACACAAAGAAACAGGGCCAGAGGCTGTATTCTCTTGTGCTCATTGCTGGAATATTTGGGTGGTTGAGGAGAAACAGATTTGAAACGTAGAGAACCAGAAGATAGTCTGGATTATTTGTCTAGATTCTGTAATGTTTGTGGTGTTTGTGACCTTTGTGAATTATACAATTTGTTTTGACTTCTTTTCTGACTTAAATAAGTATTCACTTTCAAGCCTAATTTTTATTTATAATTTAGTATTCTTTTCCTTAACAAGGGCCTTCCCTAGTTATATAACCTTCAGGCTCCATAAAACTGGATCTGCTTGATGGCAGGAATATTTAAAGCACTCGGACCTCTGTTGGGTTAAAGCTTGCTTCACTAAAACCGATCTTAGGTATGGAGGAAGCAGAAACATGTGGGTCCCCTAGTGCAGTATAATTCCATGAATGTTGTGCTTTTGGTAGAAGAGGTTCTACATTTTTCTAAAATTGCTATTATTTTGTAATTGAAAACAAGAAGCGTTTAGCAGAGCAGGCCCTTTCTGTGTGGCTTCAGGGTGGAAAGCAAGAGGATACAGTGGTTCCTGCAATTGGAATCAATTGGGAATCTTGTAGATGTAGTCAGCAGCTGTATAACTCTAGTCTCTAATCTCACCTACTCCTACTGGGACTGAAACTGGGCTTAGAAACAGCTCTATTTCAAGATAAGATCGGGAGACCTGGAATTCGCAGAGCCGATCACTGCCCACTGGAGTCCCAGTTCCCCTTCTCTGTTATTTTCCTAGGTACTCACCCCATGTGACCTATTGAATATTTTATTGCTTAGTGTCATTTTGTCCCAACTAGAATGTAATTCAGTGATGATAGTGATATTTTACCTGTTTTATTCACTGCTCTATCATCAAGTGCCTAGAAAAATGCCTGGCATATAGTAGATGTTCCAAAAAATTTGTTGAATGAATGAATGCTAATATTAGTAAATGGAGTATGGCAAGATTCCATTCCGTTTTCTTTTAAGAAATACCATTTCTTTTCTCCATTTGCATAGGTTAAGTCAGGGTTCAGATTAAAAATGTGTACTCCTCATTTCTCACATTGAAGCGATATCTGTAACTCTTCTGGATCTCCATAGCTGCGCCTCATTTGTGCCGTTGATTAATAAATTGGTGGTGTACTTGAACTGGATCATTCACAGTGAGGATTAGTGTGTCTCTGCAGATCTCTCCTTTAAATATTATTTTAATTTATTATGACTTTTTATAAAAAATATATAATCATTATTGAAAACTACTTCAGGGTTATATAACATATCTCCCTTTCTCTGACGACATTTCTGCAAAATGACCACTGTTAAGAAATTGTTCATAGCCTTCTTACATCTCTTTTCTTCTTTATAAACTGTCGTCTATTTCACTAAACATTGAGATTGAACAGACAGGCTTGCTTTGGGGAAATGCAAGAAGTCAATTGAGGACATGATCCTTGATTTTGGGAAATCTGAAACTTAAATATGGAGATAAGGCAAGTATGTGAAAGAGACAATACTTCTGAAGACATATACAGGCAATTACTAATTAATTCTGTGAAAATGAGAAATGTAGGTGCTAGCAAACGAAGAGGAATAGAGCAACTGTGGACAATATGGCCACATGAATTGAGGAAGAGTCCCTGGTGATACCGTATGATGTCAAAATGGTAATAAGCAATTCTTTATCTTTCTACAGTGTTTTTCTTCCCAAACAGTTATAAAAAGTATGCTTAAAGGATTTTTTTCTCATATATAACTTAAAAAATAGGTGCCAAGTGGTTATAAATAGTATACTTCAAGTATTTTTTCATATATATATTTAAAAATAGGTAATTTTATATATATATTTATATATATATTTAAAAATAGGTAATTTTTCCTTAAAGAAGGGCCATCATTGCTTCAAGCTGCAAAGTCCCAGAAATAACTATGCATTTCTGTGACACTGATGAATACACTGGTATGAGTCTGTGTAAAAGGTGAACCCAACTCCTGTCTATTCCTGTGAGAGCAGAAAAGGAAAAAGACATTCTTTTGGGTGGCACGGATAAGCATTTACTTGCATGTAGATATAATTTAAAATCGACTTCTGAATTTGCCGAGGCTTTTGACCTGTATTCAGAACGCTTTGGGAGGGCTCACGCCAGGAAGTTACAATACTGTCTTTATCAGCAGCCGCCTGCAGCGCTTTAGTCTCCAGCTGCTGCTGTTTTCAATCCACTGGGACTTTTATTGCAAATGGCTGTAGACAAAATAGCATTGACTAAGAGAAGAATGCAAAAGGGTAGCATTTTCCTCAAACCATTATTTTATTGGGACAAAGAGCAAGGTTTTCTGAATCAGCCTAAAGTGCAGATATTGAACATGTTAACAATACTAGTGTTCTTCCAAAAAAACCCACATTACACCCCACCTCACTGGCTCTATTGAGGGGGACGTCGTGTAAAATGAAAGGAAATAAAGAAGTCCAAACTGCTTCTTCTAACAAGGTGCCATCAATAATTCCCACATGGGCGATCATTCCCTGATTTAAGACCTCGTCTCCTTCATGCATCCACTTAAAGCTCCTTGGGTGGGGGAACACCCCAGCCCCCACAGACAGAATGTTAGATTCGGAAAGTTTCATCCCGTTCTGCTGCCCCATTCCTTATCCAGCCAATCCCTGGGCTCTTGTGCAACATTTATTTTCTTGATCATTGGTAGTATTGAAGTGCTGATGAACATTTGTGTTCCTGAACTTAGACCCCAGGCATGTGTAAATAAGTGTAACACACACACACATAATAGGAGCTTTGTTCTAATTTTTAGATAGAAAACAATTTCTTTCTGAAGGCATCTTCTTAGGAAAAAACAAGCGGAGGAGAACACAGCTGGCTTTTGAAAACCGAGTTTCTACTGAAAGTTTCCTGCTATTATCTTGACAATCTTATAATTATTAAAGCATTTGAATATGAGGTATGACAATACCCATGCACCGTGGGGGAGAGAGGAGCAAGGCGGGGAGGTGGGCGGGGGCCACTAACAGCCCTGCCCCCTGCGGCAGCCATAATAATTTAATATTCTCACACTGGGAGGCTCCATTTTGCTTGGCTTGTACTGAGATCCTTGATGTGTTTGTTTCCCTTTGGCCAAACCATCCGGGTTGTCCCTGGAACAGCCTGTAAGACTTCAGACGTAAGATCATGCTGACAACGGCCTAAGGGTAGGGTTTTGTTTTGCCTGGAACACAGTAAATTAACTATTACACTAAGGGAGGCTTCTGAATTTTGAACAGAATTTATTTCAAGATTGTATTAAACTTGTTAGTAGGTCAATAGTTTTCCTTCTTATTGGCTACTTGTCTCTTCACAAAAAATAGGGATGACACATCCGCTAAATGGTAGAGACTAGATATATTGGAGTTGCCACATGCTGATACCCCATTCTGTTTGTTTTGTACTTTGTGGCTGGATACTTTTTTTTTTTTTTTGCAGTGAATTTAACTCATATAAATTTCTACTCATTATCAAGTAGGATTTGAAGCGGTCACGGTAAAGATGCTGTATAGAAGGGACAGATTATTCCTTCATGTAATTTCTACTCTTACATTTTTCCTGGTATCAATGCAGAGGATAGGCGTCCTGAAGTCTGTAAGGCTTTATCATTTGAATATAGATCCACGAACTGTGGCACACAATGTGCTGTGAGGAAGATTTGTCTGCATCTATGTGACATGAAAGATTTGGTTACATTGTTATAACATTGTACTGTAACAAACATTTGAAGGATAGTTGTTACAATGAGCTCCAGAGTATTTCTGAGAGAAAAAAAGAAAAAAAAAGATTAATACCCTTTTTTTGTAAAACTGATTTAGATTAGAAAATGGGAGCTTATCCAAGGTTATGAATATAACAGAGTGTAGTGTTAAACTAGGATGACCTGACCACCATGTGGTTCTTGATTATCATGGGGTATCTCCAAGACATAATTTTAAAAAGAATAAGAAATATTAGCAGAGCTGATAAGCATTTGGTCCTTTGTTTTTATTCATTTTACTCCAAACAGTGGGAAGCTCTCACAAAAGATGCCTAGCTTAAAATACCACATCACCATGGGAAAGTGGATATTTCAGTTACTTCTTTTTTTCAACTGCTGAATTTATTTTAGGAATTTGAAGGCTTTATTTTACCTGTGCATAAAGGGGTGGTTTTCTTTGACCATATGTGAGATCAGAGTTTCAGCAATGTGGCTCATTAAGAAATGCCAGGTTGTGGTCTGAAATATCCCTTTGAGATTTCCATGACCACAGGGGTCTTGTCTCTTCTTTTGGACTCCGGTGACCTCAGGCATGAAGGTCAGAGGGCATTGTGGTGTTCTGTGCACTTCTATTGTTTGCATTTGTCCTCAGGATGGTGAAAGAGTTATCAGTACCAACCTTCATCTCCAAGTTGGGGTGATGGAGCATTTAAACATGAATTATTATTATTAGTATGTTTCTGCTTAGTCCCCATGGAGAACAGAGGCTCTTTAGGAAATGGGTCCTGACCAATTATATGACCATTATCATGATAACGAAGATTGTAGTTTAGACTAAGGAGCAGACCATCAAGGCTAACATGCTACTCTTTCTTTGTATGTGTACGTGTGTGTGTATGAAGTGCTGGACAGGCAAACAATGACTGAAAGAGAGTGAGAGGGAAACTCTCCTTCAGTAAGAGCTATAAACGCTGAGGTGTGCGTACGTCTAGATCTGTGCATCTCCGTAAACACCCAAAGACACCTAATGATCAGTTTTTAAGAAGAGATGTGAAATAGACACATAGTCTATTCCACGTGATGTTTGCATTTTTAATTTTTGAAGGCGCAATGTTGTAAACTTGAGTCTAAGGAAAGTAAGAGAAGCAAAACAAACAAACAAAAAAAAAAACAGTTGCAGAGAGACATTAATAACAAATAATTCAGGCTCAAGATAATTTAAAAGTTCTGTTAGAGAATTTTATTGGGGAAAGTATAAGATAAAAGTTTCACAAGTTACATGTATTTGCTAAGACCTTGGTGGTAGATACAGTAAAATTGTCATCTAATGATTGATGCTTAATATGTATAGCAGGGCCACCGCTTTCTTCCGAGGAGCTCACTTCTTTTGTAAAGTCGCTTGGCAAGCATCGTGTTAATTTACAGTGCTGACTCGGCACAGACATTACCGCTGAAGGAGGCAGAGGGCTGCGGGTTCTGGGCCTGGTTGCCCCTGGGCTCAATCGCAGCCCCCCCAATTAGCAGTTGCATGACCAAGGGCATGTTATACCTCCCCGTGCCTCAGTTTCCTTATTTGTAAAATAAGGCCATTATGAAGATTAAATAAGTTTATATACAGGGGTGAGCAAAAGTAGGTTTACAATTCTTCATATGGAAAAAGACAGGCAGCTTATGATTATTTCAATGGTGTAGCTTTATTAGCTCAAAAGAATGTCGCAGTGGCCCAGCGTACTTAGGGACAATCTCATAAGTGCTCAAGCTGCTGACCTTTGTTAATTATAATTGAAGGATAAACTCTGTGTTTCACAAACTCACAAGCTCACACCTGCTTTTGCCCACTCCCGATGTGTAGGGTACCCCAGCTCTCCGGCCTCATTTCTACTTTAGAGATGGTAATCGCACTCCTCCTGCAAGGCTGCCATTGGGCTTAATGCATTGAGACTGTATATGTAAAGTACTTAGAAAAGTGCACGTTTGAGCAATTTTTATTATTCTACATAATAAAGATAAGGCATTTTGAACCCCGATTCAGTTCTTTTAGAAAACATACACAGCCAACTTCTTCTAAAAAATTTATTTTTATTTAATCTTTATCGTATTTTTCCATTACCTTTTAGTCCCCTTATACCCCACCCCCCAGCAATCATCATGTTGTTGTCCATGCCCATGAGTCCTTTTTTCCTTTTGCTAAATCCCTCGAACCCCTCCCCCCACCCCTCCCCACTAGCTGTCATCTGCTCTCCATCTGTGAGTCTGTCCACATTTTCCTTGTTAGTTCAGTTTGTTCATTAGATTCCACATAAGAGTGAAATCATATGGTATTTGTCTTTCTCTGACTGGCTTATTTCACTTATATAACATTCTCCAGGTCCATTCATACTGCTAGAAAGGGTAAAATTTTCTTCTTTTTTATATCTGAGTAGTGTTCCACTGTGTAAACATTCTGTTGTTGTTTTATCTACTCATCTATTGGCATGGAAGCAGCCCAAGTGTCCAATGCAGCGAACTTCTTGAGGAAGGTTGTCCCCTTCACTTACAATTCTTTAAAAAAAAAAAAATCAAAGTCTCTAGTCAGAAATTCTGGCACATGATCACACTTTCAGTTAAAGGTTTTGCAGTTCTTTGTTGGAAACTACATAGGGGTAGAATAAATTAATTCCCATGAAAACAATGAATCCCTCTAGGGACCTACTCTCAACTTACTTTATCTCATTTTTTTAATTCAGAAAATAATATTTGGGTTCTAGAAAGCCCATATTTTTTTAAAAAGTAAAATTTAAGAACTCTCCCCTTACCTCCAATCAATGGCCTTCCTAAGAAAACTTTGTCCACTTTGATAAGTGACTGACATTGTTTCCCTGTTAAATTTTGAGCACATTCTGGTGCAACTGGTAACAAGCAATGACCTGAAGGTCATTGCAATTGTTAGCATTTGTTCAGGCATAAAAATGCCCAATTTAAAGTCTTCAGACATTGGACCTTTTAAATAACTTTTAATTATATTCATTCACTTACTCATTCAACAAACAATGTTAGGATGCTTATGTGTCTGGCATTGGGCTAGATGTTGCTGTTGGGTGCCTTAAAAAAACTTTTTTTTTAAACTAGCCTACATGACCCTGCCTCAGTGTTTCCCATACTGTGGGCTGTGACCTATTAATAGATTGTACTATAAATTTAATGGATTATGATCAGAATTTTTTAAAAAATGAAGTAGAATTGAAAATGGCAGCATGTACTGCACATCACATTGTTTCCTGAAAGTTTTTAAATATCTCTATTTCAGTAGCTATCTCTGAGACACATGTATTTTTCACTATGTAAAATGTATTATTTTAGATCATTATCCAAAAACTTTGAGAAACCCTGCACTCACGGCTAGCCTGCATCTCTCTGCACTGCGCCCCGCCTTCCCTGCCACCCCTCTTGTCCACTGTGCTCTGTACTGACCCCTTTGCTATCCCTTCAGTTTACCGGCCACACTCCCCTCTCAGGATGTTTGCATCTGTGATCAGTTCGGCTTCGAAAGCAATTTTTTTAGATATATTTCCTTTCAGCCTCTGCTCAGATGTCACCTTCTCAGAGATTCCTTGTCCTGACCACCCTATAAGATAGCTCCCCACACTCCCCACTCCCTCACTTCACATTCCTGTCCTCTTTGTTCAACCTTAATTTATTTCTAGAGATTAGAGCTTAAATAGTCTTCCATGTTATGGTCACCTGATACGATTTGTTATTTTCCTGTTGCTGTTTCTTGTCTTTCTCCCCCATCAGAACGAACGCACTGCGAGTTCAGGACTTGGCTCTGTCCACCACTGTACCACCAGCACCCAGAACAGGGCCTGGCATTAATAAATGCTGAAAAAATATTTAAAAAAAATTGTTGAATAACTGAAAAAAAAAGCACAAATAGATAATGGAATTAAAATGTCACATTGATTCTTTATTGCTTGTAAATGTTGTTGGAAGGATGACTGATTTAAATTCCTTGCATAGCCCCCAAAGAGTTGGACTTGCCCAAGTTTTCCAGTTTCATCAATTACCTTTTCCTTCCCTTCCGGTCCTGGACCCAGTTATGATGGCTGTGCTGTGACAACGTGGAGATCCCAGAGGTTCTATGGACACACAGGACTGTGATGCACCTCTGTGCCTCTGCTCATGCTGTTCCCTCTGCCTGGAAGGCCCTTCCCACCCCCCACCCCCCACGCTTACTTCTTTACCTGGGTGACTGTGCTGGCCCTTCAAGATTTGGTTTGGACCTTGTCTTTTCTTAGACGTCCTGCATGACCTCCCTGGCTGGAGAAACTGCTTCTTCTCTGGGCTTTAATATCACTCTGTGAATTTTAAGTATCTATTTGTGTGACTTCTTGCTTAGAAGCTACTTGATAATAAAACTTAGTCATTCACAGTTTTATGTTCCCAGGCACCCACAGTGCCTGGCATGTAATAGGGACTCAATAAGTATTTGTTGAACTGAAAGAAAACGTGTTTGAAATTTCAGACAATTTATTCATTAATTTATCTGAACTACATTTCCTTGAAATTGATAACTAACTTTTGGCAAGTTTTATATGATCTTTTTATTCTTTTTTAAGATTTTATTTATTTATTTTTAGAGAGGAGGGAAGGGAGGGAGAGAGGGAGAGAAGCATCAATGTGTGGTTGCCTCTCGCACGCTCCCTACTGGGGACCTGCCTGCAACCCAGGCATGGCCAAATATGCAACCCTTTGGTTCGCAGGCTGGTGCTCAATCCACTGAACCACATCAACCAGGGCAAGTTTTAAAAGATCTTTAATCCATTAATAAAGGCAGGTGTTTTCATGGTTAGTTCATTTTTCATTTATCAAAAGTAAACATTTCTTTTAAATTGCTTTGAGAGAGAGGAGAGATCAAACGACACGAATGAAGGAGAGATGGAAAGGCACAGATTCGAACTGCAACCGCCATCGTGTTTTTCTGTTGCGCATCTCAGCTGCCTGGGCATGTTCACTTAGTGGCGGGCTCTTCTTGCTTTTTCTTCTTCTTTGCCTATTTCCTGAGAACCAATCCTTAGAGATGAGGAAGGGATTTGAGTAAAATGTGAAGTTATCTTTTTAAATTATGAGACTGTGTTGGTAAAAGATTCAGCCCAAATGAAGATTTGGGATTCTCTGTGTGGCTTTCATTTATATTGGATGCTTTGGGTCCTTTTTACTGTGGATAATTGAGAGTTGACTGAACGTGTCAACTACCCAACTAAATATAACCCTCTGAGGAAAATTTATTCTTTGCACTCCTTTGCCTTTTTATTGTGATGAAAAGAGAATAAAAAAACAACCCAGAGACTCAACGGGCTGTAACTTTAATAGGTCATTCCCGCCCGTGCTTACCTTCACAAAATTCTGATAACACAGGGAAGACAATACAGTGATCAGAAGCAGTGATGAGATTTTTTAGCAGCATTAACCGTCATGACCTAGCAAAATGAAAGAAAATGGTTTAACAGAACTGTCAGCTTCAATATAGCTAATAAAGGCACGGATAAATGTTTATTACATACCGGAGACAGATCATTTCTGTACAGAAATTGAGGATGACCTTTACTGATAACTCTTATCTGCCTGATATTCTGGGAGAGAGGGACAGGGAGAAGGAGAGGGGAGAGAAGCATATTTGCTGATATTTATGGAAAGAGAAATTATCATGTGCAAATAAAACACTTTAGCAATGATTATCTCAAGTCACCCTCTTGCCCTCACTTCCACCCCCACAGACATACTTCATGGAGGCAGAATATAGATTCCCCTTTAGTGGACCAGTTGTGCCTGGGAGTGGAGTTGGTCCATTCAAGGGGAAATTCTTCCTAAACTCACTGTGTCTTAAAAAGCAAAGAATAAGAGCACATGGATAAGAATACTTACAGCAATAACATTGGCTCTTAATTTCTTCTAAGATGTTATGAAGATATTGCAGTTATATGACAGTCTTAATAAAATGATCTCAGTTGTAACTAGGAGTTTCAGAAAAATTAGTAATAACAAATCTATGTTCATTCTTCCATGATGAGTTAATTAATTGATATCCATAATGTGTTTAGAACTCTTGAAAGGTGTTGCTATTTAAATACCATTACTGATTGATACCAGTATTTTTGTCAAATCTTATATTTTTCCTGGAATGGTCCTATACATCTAGTGGTTGCTAAATACATTTTAATTGATAATATTTATGACAAAGAGGAAGTCTTCTTAGACACTTGGAGATTTTTCTACAAAATCTTATTTTGATATACTCATATGCTTATATATAGGACTAGTTTCACTCTAAACCTAATTTTTTTCTCAGAAGGCATGAAACCCAACATGCCTAGTCAATTAGAAGTGGGAATAACAGACATGTAGTGAATTGAACTCATTTGACATTGAAATGGACAGTTCTTGTTTTTAAATTAAATTTGATCTGGTAATAGGCATGATACAAAACTTCTTATCCCCTTAGCTTTATGCCTTAATTAAATGTTTTTTTTTTTTTCTTCAGAGGCTCACTTATTTTTTGTCTCCATTTTTTCAATAACCTTACAGGCAGCTGTTTGTGCACACCTGTATGCAGAAGCTCTGCCAAAAGGGTTGCTGATATTTAGGGGCAAGCCATTGTAAGCACTTTGTGCTTGGAAAAAGGAAGTGTCTCCTCTCTCTTCTCTCTCTCGCTCTCTTTCTCTGTCTCTCATAGCTGCAGCTGTCATGCATTCCCTTGGCCCATTTGAGCTGCTCTGTGCTACTGAATCTGCCACTATTAAAATAGGGATGAGTTTTCCAGAATGTCATAGGGGGCTTGTTTAGTATTTAACATTGAATATAGACTCCACTGAGGCTGAAAAAGACAAAACAAACAAAGTCTTCCAGATGAGGTAAAACAACAGTTTGTGCCTTGTCAGACATATCATTTTGTGCCTCTCACCCAGTCCCCACGTCAGGTTTTCCTCTAAGCACTAGTTCTCTCTTGACATATAGGAACTGTCGGTGACAGACACACACGAATAATGACACAAACACAAACTCACAGAGGAAGAGGGAGAGCTAGTGCAAGCATCAGACATGGAAACTTGCCTCGCTGATCTCAATTGCTGAATTAATTTAGACATTTTAAGTTTGCAAATACCTGATAGAATAAAGGAACTAGCAAGGCCTTTTAACTACTTTTGTCTACAATCTCAACAGAACAGTAAAGATAAAGTTGCAATTTGATGAAGGTGTACTTTGATGAGGAATAATCACATTACTGTAAATATTTCTTACTAGAATAACATGTCTTTTAAATACATGGTTTTCTTTGGTGCTCAGATTTGGTGTCTAAAGCAAGTCACAACAGGAATGAGGTTCACGAATTTTAGCGCTTATGTGAAAACTTATTGGAAATCTGTTTGGATTAGTTAATTTTTAGGTTTCCCCCCCCAAGGAATGGTTATGAGTATGTACTTTGTCAGGACAGGTTAGTCAAGCAGTGCATATGCCTGCTAAAGGGCAAGGCGACTCACAGATTCTGCTGCCATGTTTGTGACAAATATTAATCAAAAAGTGTGTTTGCTACACGTGCTGGGTAATACAGCCTTGATGTTTTTACTTTACCAGCACCTATTCGGCCCTTATGATAGGCTCTTTTAAGCTATATGCAGTAACTCATTGAATCCTAATAATATCCTTATTTTAAACATGGGAAAATTGAGGCTCAGAGACGGTAATTCGTTCACAGTTATATAGCTGATACATGGTGGAACCAGGGTTTCACCCAGGGAGTTTGACCTCAGAGAGCTTATGCTTTATCATCGTGCTTTGCTGCCTCTCATGTACCAAGGGACTGGAATTGGAGTGGTTATATAATAGAGTTCATGTGACTTCATGAGGTGTGGTCTGAGTATCAATCAGTTTGTAACTAATAGTACTAAGTGATTAGAAAACATTAGCTGGCTCTTATTCTCATAAAGCTTGAGGGAGAAGAAGGTGAGTCTAAATAATATACATTTATCCCACTGTTTTCTTATCATTTATTGAGAAGATTATTATTTTTCACTATGTTGCCCTCATTAAGTCTTTGTCAAAAATTATAGAATCAGATATGTGTGGTCTGTCTTTGGACTTTGTGTTCCCTTGCATTTATCTATTTGTCTATAATCACTTTCATTGTTGTTATTACATTATGATAATTTTCAGGTAGTGTTAGTTTTTTTTTCTTCTTCAATTTGGATTGTTTTGGATTTTTAGGTCCTTTGCATTTCTAAATGAGTTTGATATTAGCTTGTCAATTTCTACAAAAACTCTGCTGACGTTTTGGTAAAATTGACATGTTAAAAATATTGAATCTTCTGATCTACAAATACAGCAGATCTTTCTATCTATATAACGCCGAAAGTTTTAATATTCATGAAGTTCAGTTTATCAAATTTTTCTTGAATAATACTTTTGTGTCCTAAGAAAACCATGCAATAAAGGTCATGATGTTTTTCGCCTATGTTTTCTTTTAGAAGTTTTGTAGCTTTGAGTTTTACATTGAAGTCTAAGATACATTTTAGTTTAAAATTTGTGTGGCATAAAGGATGAGGTTTGCTCTTCCACTTTTTATATTAAACTATTCTAGCACTATTTGTTGAATGGAATGGATTGTCCCTTTCCATCAAATTACATGGATACTGTGATTGAAACTCTATTATGTGTAGTTCATTTCATGGACTAACTATTCTATTCCACTGAACACTATATTAATATTACTGCATTGATTCTTGATAACTTAGCTTTATAGTGAATCTTGAAATGATGTACAACATCTTTCAACCTATTCTTTTTCAAAGTTGTCTTAAGTAGTCTATGTTCTTTGTATTTTTATAATTTTTAGAATAAGTTTGTAAATTTCTAGAAGTAGGCCCAATAGGATTTTGTCTGGGCTTCTACCAAATGTATAGATTAATTTGGGGAAAACTTACATCTTAAAATACTGAATCTTTCAGTATGTGATCATGTTATATTTTACCCCTTTAAAAATTTCTTTCATTTTTCTCAATGCTGTTTTTGTTATTGTCACTGTATAGGTAGTTCATATATTTTATTACATTTATCATTAAGTAATTTATGTTTTAATACTGTTGTAAACAGGACTTTAAAATTATAATTTTTAATATTTACTGGGAGTATTTAGATATAAAAATGATTTTTGTATATAGATCTTGTACATTGTGACTGTTTAAATCACATTAGCTCTATTAGTTTTCTTTGTTTTTCAGGATCTATAGGATTATCTATATACACAATCATGTGTAGGCAGAGAAAATTTCACTTCTTTTTTTCCACTGCAGGTTTAAAAAAATTTTTTTTCTTGCCCCATTTCACTGGATATGGCCTCCAGGGCAATATTAAATAGCAGTGATGTGAGAGGATAACCTTGCCATGTTTTCTGTCTCAGGGAGGAAAGTGTTCAATCTTTCTTCCATTAAGTATGATGTTGCTTGTAGGCTTTTAAAATAGGTATCCTTTGTCAGGCTGAAGAGGATTCTTCTATTCCTAGTTTGTTGATAGTTTTTAACTTGGTTATGTGTAGAATTTTGTCAGACGGATTTGCTGCATCTGTTGGTATAACTATATAACTTTTCTCCTTAATGCCCCTCTCAGTGTGGTTAAGTAAATTGATTAATTTTCAAATGTTAAACCAATTACACATTCTTTGGATTAATCCTACTTGGTCATGATTTTTAACTTTTAAAAATATTAATGACTTTTATCTGTTAATAGGACATTAAGATTTTTTGCATTTGTATTCATGAGAGTTTTTAGTCTGATGTGTCCTATTTTTGTAACATTTTTGGTTTGTTATTAATATAATGCTAACCTTTTAAAATTAGTTTGAAATGTTTCCTCCTCTATTTTCTAAGATATTTTCTGTTCATTGGAATATTTTCTTCCTTAACTGCTTGCTTTATTTCAACTAGTAAATGTGTTTGGGCTTGTTGTCTTCTTTGTGGAAAAGTTTTTATTTATAAATTTAATGTGTACATTAGCTATAGGCCTATTTTTGTGTCAGTGTTGGTAATGTCTGTTTTTCATGAAATTTGTATTTTTCATATAAACTATTGAATTTATTTGTGTGTTCTTTTTTTTCTTGATGAGTCAAGTTAGAGGTGTTTTGCATTTTTTAAGACTACTAGCTTTTGTGTTTTATCATTTTTCAGTTATAGTCTAATTGATTTAACTATTCAATTTTCTTTCCCTTTTTCTGTATTTTTGTAGTTAATATGCTATTTGATTTTAGTTTCTTAACATGGAATATCAGATCATTTATTTTAGACTTTTCCCCCCAACATAAGCATTTAAAACAAATTTCCTTTAGACACTGCTTTAGTTGTACCCCCCTAATTTTACTGTATTGTGTTCTCTTTCTGTCTGGTAAAATAGTTTTAATTTTCCCTTTTCCCTTGTTATTTGAACCATGGATTATTCAGAAGAGTGTCATTTAATTTCCAAATATTTGGGCATTTACAGATTTTTATTTTTTATTTTTTAATTTTTAATTTTCATTTTTTAGATTTTATTTATTTTTAGAGAGAAGGTAAAGAAGGGAGAGAAACATTGGTGTGTGAGAGAAACATCGGTTGGTTGCCTGTCTCAACCCCCAACCAGGGACCTGGCCCACAACCGAAGCAAGTTCCCTGTCTAGAGACGTGTGACCTTTTGGTTCACAGGCCAGCACTCAGTCCACTGAGCTACGCCAGCCAGGGCTATTTACAGATTTTTAAAATTAATTTCTGGTTTAATGCCATTGTGGTCAGAGTACATACTCTGTATTATTTCAATTATTTAAGTTTATTCAGGCTTGCTTTGTTGGGATGAGTAATCTGTAGTGTCAATTATGTCATGCTGGTTGATTGTGTTGTTAAGTCTTATACAACCTCATTTTTCGTGTCTTTGTATTATCAGTTTATGAAGTAAAGTGTTGAAATCTCCAACTGTATCTCTGTTGAAATATCTGTGGATTTGTCTCTTTTTCTTTTCAGTTCTTTCAGCTTTGTAAGTAGTTCGAAACTGTTATTTAAAGCATACACATTTTGTATTGCTCTGTCTTCTTTTTTCAATTTTTTAATAGTACATTTTTTATTGTATTTTTTTGTTACCATTTATCCCCCCTACGCTCTATTACCTCCACCCAACCCTCCTCCCTTGTAGTCTCCACACTGTTGTCTGTGTCCATGCATTCTTTTTCTTTTTTGTTTTATCCCTCCAAGCCCAGCCCCACCCCCAGCCTGCTCTCTATCTATCAGCCTGTCTCTACTTTGCTTGTTAGTTCAGTATGTTCATTAGATTCAATATCACTAATCATCAGAGAAATGCAAATTAAAACGACAATGAGATATCACCCCACACCCGTCAGAAAGGCTACCATCAATAAATCAACAAACAGCAAGTACTGGTGAGGTGTAGAGAGAGGGGAGCCCTTCTGCACTGTGGTGGGAGTGCAGACCGGTGCAGCCACTGTGGAAAGCAGCATGGGGCTACCTCAAAAAATTAAAAATGGAACTGCCTAATGACCCAGTGATTCCACTTCTGGGAATTTATTTAAAAAAAAGTCTGAAACACTGATTATTTACAATAGCTAAGATTTGGAAGCAGCCCAAGTATCCATCAATAGATGAGTGGGTATAATAACTATGGTATATTTACACAATGGTATACTACTTGGCTGTAAAAAAGAAGAAAATTTTACACTTTGCCACAGCATGGATGGATCTAGAGAACATTATGCTAAGTGAAATAAGCCAGTCAAAGACAAACTGTCTTCTTGACTAATTTACATCTTTGTCATTTTGAAATGCCCATTTTATATTCTGTCATATCCCTATTCCTGAACTGTACTTTTCCTGGTATTACTATAGCTGCTTTGGTTTTTTTTTTTAATTAGTGGGTGCATGTTTTCTGTTTTCTATCCTTTTAATCCGTGTTCATATTTTATTTTATGTTTTTGGTTTTTTAATGAAAATACAATTGACACACATTATATTAGTTTCAGGTGTGTAACGTAATGATTCAATATTTGTATGAGGTCTGTCCAGAAAAAAGTCCAGCCACTGTTACTGTATCAAGAATGGTTTGCACGACATCAGTGTAATCTGGCAGCCAAGGAGAGTGGGCTGGAATATGCACGCGTGAACAATGACAACTTCACTGTATTAGTCAGTGGAGGCGGTAGATGCCATTGAGTGAGCATGTGTGCTGTGTGACTGTCACATTCAAAATGACTGAGTGAGTAGAGCAATGAATCTGCATCAGATTTTGTATTAAGCTTATTCCTCTATGGAAACTATTCTGATGATTCCGAAAGCCACTGCTATGGGCAGCTGGTGACTGGCAGCTTCATCACTACAATGTTCCTGCTCATGCATCATGTCTTGTGCAGAGTTTTTTGGTGAAACGTCAAATCACCCAGGTGACTCAGCCCCTCTACAGCCCAGATTTGGCATTCTGCAACTTCCGGCTTTTCCCAAAACTAAAACTGCCTTTGAAAGGAAGAGATTTCGGACCATGATGAGATTCAGGAAAATACGGCAGGGCAGCTGAGGAGCTGATGGCGACTGGGAGAACTGTGTGAGGTCCCAAGTTGCCTCTTGGAAGGGGACTGAGGCATCATTATCCTGTGTACAATGTTTCTGGTATCTTGTATCTTCTTCAATAAATGTCTCTATTTTTCATATTACATGGCTGGATACCTTCTGGACAGACCCTGTACACATTGTGAAACAATCACCTCATTAGTCACTGTACATATTTACAAAAAACTTTTTCTTGCGATGACAACTTCTAAGCTCTATTTTCTTAGCAACTTTCAATATGCAATACACTATTATTAACTATGCTGTAAATTACATCCCCATGACTTATTTATTTTCTAAATGGAAGTTTATATTTTAAATACCTTCATCAATTTATCCCACCACCTACTGTCCACCTCCAGCAACCACCAGTCTGTTCTCTGTATCTGTGAGCTTTTTCTTTTTGATTCTACATATAAGTGAGATCATATGGGGTTTTTTTCTTTGTCTGACTTATTTCACTTAGCATAATGACATTAAGGTCCATCCACGTTGTTACAAAGGGCAAGATTTCATTCTTTTTAATGGCTAAATAATATTCCATTATATATATACTACATTTTCTTTATCTAGTCATCCACTGATGGACACTTATGTTGCTTCTGTGTCTTGGCTACAATTTTTTTATCGTTGTTCAGGTA